>JARHVA010006697.1:377500-850255 GCA_037957365.1 Torreya grandis | reverse complement strand
CCACATATTTAATCATGGCCCAAAGGACTCTTATTCAAGGCCCATGATAAATTCAAATAATATTAATCCTTTATCTTGACATATTCAAAGATACCTAAAATAAAGGTGCCCTAGTGAGGACCTTATCATAAAAAAGTGAAAAATATTGTCCTTGTTTCCAATATAAAGTTCTAGGTTTTAATTATTACATACATGGTCTTACCCATCTACTACATCAACATGGTTCTATACCAAGTTCCCTTACAATGACACTATTACACATAAGGATTACTAAATCCCTTATTTTAGGAAAAGTGCATGGAAACTCATATAAATTACTAATGTCAAAGTAACTTATGAATGAATAAATTATATAAATCATGTCAAACAAGTAAAGTAATAATATAATTTATCAAAACTACTACAAGTTATAAAATTAAGCAGTCTCCAAATGCAAGGCATGTGAACACTTTTATTTTAGTGTAGTAATATATATTACATTTCAGTCAAACAACCAAGAATCTACATTCATTATTTCATAAAACTCTTATTTCATAATATTAGGAACAATCACATAACTTATCCATTCGATTGATTTCCTTATATGTCTATATCAAATGGGTTTTTATTAACCATTATAATATCATAAGGATGTTTTAAAAATTTATGTTAGGACAAACTTTAATAAATATAATAAAGAAAATTGAGTTATAATTGAAGACTTGATTTTATTGATAAGTTACATCCAAATAAATATTATGGGTTTAATTTTAATATCAATGGACAAACAAAGCATAATACTATTAACATTTCATTTATGAGCATAGCCTTTATAAAACCACTTAGTTAAATATATTAAATTTATTTCTTAGCTCATGAAATAATGTTGAAATAAATGAAAAAAATGAATACAAAATAATGACATCACCTTGAAATAAATAAGCCACAATGTTGAGACAAATGTGACAAGGGGATAAAGTATTGAATGGATAAAAACCCTACACTAGTATTAAAAGCTTACAACAAATGAATCTTTAATTATAATAGCATGAAGAAGATAAGAGAAGAATAGTCTTAGGCCAAGAGAGCATAGAAATATAAGAGAAATATCATATAAACAAGATTGTTTATATGATATTAAGTATGGAAAAATGGGATAAGAAAGATATTTATGTAGAGCTAGGTGAGGAATAAGTTACATGAGCAAGATTCATGTGTGTGCCATGTGTCCCTAATCCTCTTACAATTGGGGAGGATATGTTTAAAATGTGGGGGGAGTATTTACATGCAAAACTAACTCCCAAAATCTGAAGGATGACAAAGAGGTAATGACACATCATGGAATTTAGATTTATGTGACTTAATAATTGATATAAATACAAATTCTTCATACATGAATAAAACTCAGGATAAAACTTATCCCAAATAAAGGGTAACCTAACACATTTTTAAATAGTTAGGAAAGGACGTGAATAAGATTGATTATCCAACATTTCCAACTTAACCCCCCCCCCCCCCCCCCCCCCCCCCCCCCCCCCCCCATTGTTTATTTTGAGGTTACAAAAGTAGAGAAAACCTTGTACAAAAAAAATAAATGAGTTGAAATTGCATAATACTCCCCATTAATATAAACTTCCTTCAAGAATAATTACAATAGTTTGAGAAAGAAAGAAGAAGATAAGGTGATACCAAAAGACATAATGATATAAGTGTGAACACCTAGAATATCCAATAATCCTCTTTAGACAATATAGTTGATCCATAATGGAAAAAATACCAATAAGAAAGAGTAATGATCTTCAAAATTTGCATGACAAATAAGTTAGCACAAATCTTTCAACTTAAGTACCAATTATGCTAAAAATATAGTATACATACTTAATGTAATAAAATTAGATATACAACAAGGTAAAATGAATAAAATAAAATTTCCATCATAAAGTGAGAAAACTTTCATAAAAGGAAGTTAGTTAGAAGAATATTTCCTCTACAACAAAATGCAAGGACTGCATAAAAGAGTTTGAGTTTAATCAAAATAAAGATAAAGAAGATGTGTCACTAGTAAAAGATATCTAATGTGAAGGGATATAATAAGAATAATATGAAAAAAAACATCAAAATATTTATAATATCCATCATTTTTAAGAATCCAAACATTTTTAACCTTAGAGGTAGGAGATTCAATCATTTTATAACAATGCAAAGTGTCATGAATATATTTACCATAAGATTTGCATGGATGTAATTTATAATATTTAAAGATATGATGCTTCTATTTTCCATAATTTGCACAAGTTTTGACAATTCTAACCATAACATGAGTATTAAAATTAGTATAATTAAAAAATTTGTATTATAAGTCTTATGGTGAGTAGTATAATAAGATGTCAAATTTTCATTAGAAGAATTTGAAGCATTATATCCAAGACCTTTAGATTTTTTATTTAATTTACTTAAAATAGATTCAATAATAGCATCTTCACACTTACCAATCCATCCCCGAATATCCCATAGAATTCATAATTTTTAAGATAGGGTTGGTAGAAGTATTCAAAGAAGTTTCAGTTGTTGTAAAAGCATAATGAATTTCAACATTAGAGATATTATCATATGAAAAAGATGCAAAATTAGCATTTAAATAATCAATATAAGGTACTATATTTTATCTTTACTTAATAAAAAAGTCTTGTAAAGAATTTAAAATGTTATTTTGACACACAATTTGTTTCTTAGGAACAACTATTTCATCATTTTAAAAGTAAATAGTTTGCATAGCTTTCTTCAAAACTAAAAAAAATAACCAATTTAAAGCTATGATAGCAAATGTATAACTTTAGGTATCATTGAAAAAAATAAATTATTAGAAATATTCATTGATCTAAATAAAATTTAAAAATATTCACCTTAACAAAAAAACTAGGATTTAAATATAAATATTTTCTTGTCTCAAAGCTTAGATCAATTAACTTATAAATATAAGTCAACACCAAAACTCCAAACACAAATGAAAATAAGATTTTACAATATATATAAATATAAAAAGGCTAAAGGACTTATAAAAAAAATTATTTTGACATGACAAGAGTGTGAATCAATAAAAAACTTATATCAAATATTATATAGAAAGATTTTTTTTAAAAAAACTCAACTTTTTTTTAGAAAAAAATATCACTTTTTTAAAAAGCACAATCATGGTTTTTATGATTTATCTTAAACCATGATCTAGGTTTTCTCAAAAATTTTACATAATGTTTTTAGATGCTAGATTAATAAAACCTAAAAAATTATAAGAAAATTAATTCCAATTAAAATATATGGACCTTTTTTCAATAGGTTTTAGTGAAAAAAGACTAAAAAAATTAAAAACCTGAATTACAATTCAAAAAGAAACTAAAAACAAACCAAAATAAGTATGAAAAAAACCTCATTTTAAAATCCTAAAAATAAAAAATTAGAATGAAAACAAATGCTACTCTTAATGCATTAAAAATGGCTATTTTATTACCAAAAAATATGTCAAAAAACTTGAATTTTCACCCAAAATCTTGAAAATTAAAGAGATAAAGAGAAAAAATAGAATGTTAGAAAAAATATTCTTTTTCACCTCTAAATCTACAAATATCTCAACAGTCAGCATTAGATACATCATAGATATTATACCATATTATATATATTACCTAGATCATGAAATAACATTTAAATAAATATGTAAAATGAAAGAAAAAAAACATAACTTTGGAATAAATAAGCCACAATGTTGAGACAAAGGTGACAAGTAGGAAAACTATTGAACGGAGAAAAACACCACACTAGTATTGAATTATTGAAAATAATGAATCTCTAATTATAACAAGATGAAGAAGATAGGAGAAGAGTGGCCTTAGGCCAAGAGAGAATCAATAATACAAGAGCAAGAATAGATCAACAAGATTGTGTTGAGAGTGTATCAAGTATGGAAGAATGGGAGAGGAAACTATTTATATAGAGCTAGGTGAGAAAACAAGTTACATGAGTAAGATTCTTATGTGTGACATGTGTCCCTAATCTTATTATAGTAGGGGAGGATGTGTTTAACATGTAAGGGGAGGATTTACATGCACAAATAACTCTCAAAATCCTAAGGAGGATAAAGAGGTGAGTGACACCTCATGGAATCTGGAATTATGTAAATTAATAATTCACATAAATAAAAATTATCTATACATGAATAAAACATAGGATAAAAAAATATTCCAAGTAAAGGGTAACCTAAAAAAATCCTAAATACTTAGTAAAGGACCCAAATAAGATTAATTCTTTAGCAAAATCAATATGGCATAGCTATCATTATGTACTAAGTTTGTCTCAGTAAAAAAATATTATCAAACAAGATCAATTAAAAGATTAAACATGCTTATCTAAGACTTATTGTATTAATGATAATATCTTATCAAATACCTAATTTTATTTCCCAGTTTAGTATAATTTACTACAAAAAATGAAATCATATAAATGTAAACACAATCAACTAGTCAAAGACTAAACAATCAATGAATACCAAATTCCTTATAACTCTATGAAACAACATTACAATTAAATGGTAATAGTTTTTTGCCTTGAATTTTGTACTCCTAGCTCTTATTAGGATCAAAATCAAAGATACTAAATATATTGGGTACTTAAAAATAGGAAATAGGTTCCTTAATAATAACCTTAAATACTTCAATATAGTAAAAAACTAAAATAGTAGAAGCACTTGAAATTATCATTAATAACTTAGACCTTTCCTTAATCACTCATGAGGGTCATTACATTCTTAAAAATGAGGAAATTCACATCAATAATGAGAGGTTACTAAAAATAAATATGGTAAGTCCATAAAAGGGATAATTATACATCATTTAGCTTTAGGAAAAAATTTCACATTGCTCAAATAATGCATAAATTATAATCTTTATTATGGGACTATCCTGTATAGAGTTTCATGCAACATTTTGAATACCATATCCATAAAAAACTGAGTCAATAAAAATGTAAACCATATTTTCTAATAAATTCTTACTTATTCAATATTATAAACATTAAATTTTAGTGGAATCAAATGCACCATGGTGCATGGATCAATTCTTTAAAAAAAATTCCACAATAAATCAAAACTAGAGTATGATTTTCCATAAAGCTCTTTTAGTATCTCAATAAGTACAATAAGATTTGGTATTCATTTATAATACAATATTATTTAGATCTAAATTTTTCATGAAATATAAGGTTAGAATAATGTTGACATGCTTTTCCATTACTAATAATCATATCATATAACAATGGTATTAATTATTTTTAATCCTTTTAAAAATTTAGTTGAGTTAAATGCACTAAACAACAACCATACCATATTTACAAAAGTATAAACCTTAAAAATATCAAATATATATATATATATATATATATATATATATATATATATATATATATATATATATATGCTAATAAACATATATTTATCATAATACAATATAAAATTAATTATTTTTTTATTTATGAAATCTATACATGAACCATTCAAAGTCTAGTAACATGCCATACAACACACGTAGGTGCATGTACACCTATATGCATATTATATTTTATTAGAATATGTATGTATACCAATTAATAAATAAATACCATCAATTTAAAAACATTACAACCCTTTCAATTTCTAATAAACAAGATTTATTTAAAGAGAAAATACAATTGAGCTCAACATATTTAACAAGAGGGAAAGGATAGCATGCTCAGTACAAGAAGAAACTTAAAACTATAGTTTGACCTATTCCTCATTATCCAACTATGTACCCTAGTTTAATTAACTCTCTCTCTCTCTCTCTCTCTCTCTCTCTCTCTCTCTCTCTCTCTCTCTCTCTCTCTCTCTCTCTCTCTCTCTCTCTCTCTCTCTCTCTCTCTCTCTCTCTCTCTCTCTCTCTCTCTCTCTCTCTCTCTCTCTCTCTCTCTCTCTTTCTCTCTCTCTCTCTCTCTCTCTCTCTCTCTCACATCAAAGTATATCCACATGCTAATTATTATAACCTTTAATAAAATAGAAGTAAGCAAAATATAAGTTAAAAAATTAGAACATGTTTTTACCTTAGTATTATTATTTCCTTAATAAATTTTAATGTATGACATGTTTAAATACAACATTTCATGATTCTCTCAATAATATTTTGAATCAAACTCACACATGATTTCTTAGCAGGTAGTCAATTATAATAAAAAAATTTATGTAGTTTTCATGTAGTCCTAACTACCTCTCAACTTCCTCTACATGGTTCAATACATTTATGTATGATTTTAATAAACTTTTAAACTTCAAGTCACTCATTCTCCTTCATTTACAGCCGAATTTGTCCATGGTTTGATTTTAAATAGAATTATGGATATCCAAAAGTGAAACCTAATTTTTGTGTTGACCTACTTAACCATAGTTAAATAACTTAAATGAGTTTACATGTTTAAGGATTATTTTTATGATTATATATTTCCCTTCACTTAATAAAAATTATTCATTTTTAATGGAAAAATATATGCATTTTATTTTTAAAACATGTGTCAATGCTTTATGCCAAATTATGTACCTTGGATTTATACATCAAATATTTATTTTCATAGCTTTCCCACAAACTTAGGGATTCAAATAACATTCATTATATTATTTATATCACCTAATATATGTTTATACAACTTATGAGTGTTATTTAACATTATTATCCTTTTAAACATTTTATGTTTTATTTAAAATTTCTTAGCCCTTGTTAAGGTAGGCTATTAAAAACATCCTCATGTTACTAATCTTATTACCAGTAAACAAAAGACCATGGTATTATGATATATTTAAAGTATGGTAATGTCAAATTCTAATAATTTACATAATGACTAATCAATAAGTCATGATATTGATCTTTGGAATCTCCAAGCATAATGTTAATTCAAGTATAATGATGCATCACATAATTTATGATTTTGTGGGATAGTTATTTTAGACATTGTCATATCTATAAGGGGTTGAGGCCCTGATCTAGTAATAAGTTCTTTCATGATGTTGAATATAATATGGTTAATAAATCTCACATTTAACTTTGACATCTATTTGCCACACTAGTCTCCTTTATAAATTTTAAGTCCCAAAATGGTGGATGTTACACACTATTCATCTCTAAATTTTTTACAGGGAGTTACGAGCATAGGTAGAGCATGTGAAAATGAGGAAACAATACAAAAATATTTGAAGAAACCTATAACCCAATCAAAATAACCAATATTGAATATTGTATTAATCTATATGTATACAAACTTGAATAAAATAATCTACACTCAAATGACTAAAAAAACATAATAAAATATAGAACTTAAAAATTACAACAAAACAACAAAAAAATTGACATTACTCCCTAACATGATCCTCTTTATGGAACTCCCATTTCCAATATGCATTATAAGATAAGGACAAATAATTATATTTTTATAAAATATAAATTAACATATAAACAAAGTTATTAGTTATAAACCTTGTATGAATTATTCTTTTTTGGGTGACATTCTAAATTCTTATTGGCTAGCTTATACAACTTGCCTTTTGTAATTTTATATTATTTAAATATAAAAATCAAAAAAATATGTTAACTTAGGTATATGAAAGCTATCCTAAGTCAACTTGAATACAAATGGTGTACCCCTGAATACATCAACACCTCCCTTAAGTGAAACTTATGGAATGTTTATGAAAAATCAATGCTTAAAACCTCAGGAATGGGTCACAACAACTAAGATTGATGAGGTACCCATGTAAAATAAACTAACTAATTGAAAATGATGACCCAAAAATATGGAATCACACTTAAGATAAAATATAACACCCCCTCCCCATTAAAATTGAATTGGATGGTGTGGATGAATTTCCCATTCAAAAACTGTAGATTTGATGACCACCACGTATAATTGGTAAGTAATAAAAAAAAAATATAGAAAGAAACATGTGAAAATTTTGATGATCATTTTACACAATTGAAAGCAAAAAATAAATCCAGATGAATACTAGTGATGGGAGGGTCATCACATTGTTACCAAAAAATCTCCACAAAGATGAAAATACCTAGTCAAAAACATGTCGAGAGGAAAAATGTTTTAATGAAAGGGAGGAGAAAAACAAACAAAATTAATAAAATATTTACATGATTCAAGTAAAACTTAGTGTTAGGAGAGTTATCACATGGTTTTCAATGATCTTCATAAATAATTAAATCATCAAATAAAAATAATTAATGTTATATATTTATCAAATGTCCATGTGTGTGTGTGTGTGTGTGTGTGTGTGTGTGTAGGGTAGAGATAAGCTATGACTATTTATATTCAAGACTCATCCTTCAAAAGTGATGCCCTATATAAGGGTCCCTCATCATAGATAATTAGATTTATAGTAGTGATAGAGAATGATACCATAATATAGTCATTATTACATATATAGTAGTGCCTCCATCCATTTACCATGCCCCATGTATCACCATCCATTCACCAATAAGGGATTCAGTCTACTACTAGATAATATAGGTTTATACACTTAGTTTTTGCCACTTTCATGCTTAAAATATAATTTGGATCAATTTCTATCAAATGACATAATTTAAGCCTATAAATCACTTGAATTTCCTAAATTCATCTACATAAGGGATTCAATTACTTTGAAATGTGATGAGGATAGTTTATTTTCCATATTACCTTGTATTCATTAACAACCTCATTCAGTTTCAACCCTAGTCAAATTATGACCTATTAATTTGATTGTTTTGGCCTATCGAGCTATTAATTAAAAACAATTACCAAAATCCAAAAATCACTAAACAAGATTAATTACATTACAAATCTTAATTAACTTTTCTAAACAAAAATTTCAAATCAAATTAGTGAAATTCATTTATCAAAAAAGGAATTTTTATCCAAATATGAAGTCAAAGGTAATAAGAGATAATAAAGTGATTCAATATTTCCTAAATACTCTAAAATTATGAGTCTTAATGTCATAACTATCTAGAGTGATTTTTCATTATACAAAAATATCTAAAACTAAGGTGTAAATATTTTATGAGTTCTTTGACCCAACACAAGATTAGTCTAACTCAAACTATGTTAGTTTAGACTCAACCATAGTCATAATTTAACATAAACTCCTTAGGGTTAGAGATAGTTATTAGAGTTATAAGTACAAATGCCCACACCATATGTCAACAAAATTTTGTATGTAAGGTTATTATAAAGGAATGACTTCAAGAAGCTATTAAGAGTAGTGTTATAATGCCCATTATATACCAAGTCTCACACCAAGTCATAAGTGACCATTAGAGAAGCTCCACCACCATGGAGAAGCATTGGTATAAATTGGTATAAGACTATAATTATCATAGACCAAGCACAAACATCCTTATGCCAACAAGTAGACATAAAATTTGACAAAGGAGTTAAATTACTTGTGTTGTTTTTATCTCTATTTTGTGATTTTGTGAATTATGTTATGCTCCCCATAGTTTCAAGGAAAGAGTGTTTAGTTCTAGTGTATTTTAATGCTTGACTTTTATCATTTGGAATAATAAGTAAATAATCATTATTTATGTGCTCTTCAAACACCTAGGATATATAATGGCATGCCCAATGGGACCACACATCCTATATGACCAAGGAGAGTGATATGATAGCTTTAATTATTCTAACAAACGTGTTTAATTCTTCAAATTTAGTGTTTTATATTTGAAATTAATGTCATTATATTTTTTAATTAATTGAAATCTTCACTTTGTGTAATGGTGGGTTCACTAGTATCATTTTTTTAAGATCTTCATTGTGAAGAAATGGTGTCTATAAAATGGCAGATTTAACCTGCTAAACAATAGCTCCACTATATCAAAATGGTAGATTAGCTAGGTAAAATTGACTATGATTTAGGTGGATTAACCTATTTTTTAGCTTTAATCAATGAATTTTCCATATCTGATCAATGGCTTCACCCTATTTAAATATGACTTCACCAAAAGTAATATTTGTGTGTCTGTGTTTGTAACAAAATAATGGCTTTTCCCCATGTGATGGTGGCTTCTCTCTATTTTTTTCCAAAAACTTGAGAGCTCAAAAATGGAATGTTGTTTACTCATTTTTTTGTCCTAGAGACACAAAAAACCACCTAAATTTTTTGTAGTAACTAAGGTGGAGAGAGAGAAGCCTAGACATTTATAAATCTCACATG
Organism: Torreya grandis; assembly: GCA_037957365.1. Taxonomy (NCBI): domain Eukaryota; kingdom Viridiplantae; phylum Streptophyta; class Pinopsida; order Cupressales; family Taxaceae; genus Torreya; species Torreya grandis. Next base: position 840,033 of record JARHVA010006697.1, on the reverse strand, counting down.
CACTTCTTTTTTGTGCTTAAAATCAACATAATCACACTTGTCTTTTAGTATTTTCAAAAAAATTATAAGTGAAAACAAGGACAAGGGGTAAAAATTTAAATCAGATTGAGTTGGTTCTATTAAAAGGAACATACATTCTAGTTAGATATCTTAAGAGATTTTTCACTTTATATTTGTTTTTTATTATCTAATTCCAAAGTTCATTAATTTACATTATTTGTTTGTGTCAAATTAAAAATTATTGCGTGTATGTTCTCCCCACGTCTGATATAAGGAACTTAGTTGACCAAAAGTGTTTAGTTTATTTATTTATTTCTTTCGTCTTCTTAGAAAGAATGTCATGTATGTTATCCCCAAGCTTTGAGTGACTTGAGTTACCCATAAAAGACCTATAAAGTCTTTCAATTTATTTTATTACATTTGGGTTGTGGGTAGGAGATCGTTTTTCCATCACAAGTTATTTATGGGTGCATTAACCTAAGGTTACATATCCTAGCATCATACCAACACCACTCTATAGTGAGGTATATAAATTAGGCATGTGATATCAAAATTACTAAGGGGTTGAGTAGCTAGCCTATCAAATCATAATGAAAACACAAGTTAGGTGTTATTAAACATAAAACTCTAATAAGTAGTACATGTGTATGTTGTTGTGTAAAGGAATAGACCTTTGCATAGTAATTTAATAGATATGAACCTAATTAATGTGATTATGCCCTTGTGTTATCCATAATTGGGACCATTTAGTGCATTTAAAACTTATATGTTTTAGTCAACCCCAATTTATTTGTAATTTATTGAGAAATGATGAGTGTTTCTCACTCTAAGTTCATGTCATGTACCAATGCTTGATAGATAGAGGGGGGAATAAAAACTATACCTAAACTTGTTATTTAATTTTTGGATTAACACTTAATTTCTCACAAGCATTGGTATATTGATGAATGTTTTGATAGAAGTTATAAACACCTAGGTCAGTTTTAGTGATATGATGAGCCATTGGTGTTATTTATTTTTTCTTTTATTTACATGTGTGGTTTAGAATAAAACTAATTATTTGTATTGTCAAGTCAAAATAATTCCAAAACCATCATGTTATTTTAACATGCCTTTATCCTAAGAGGTGTTAATATAATTATTTTGCATCACATTTTTGCCTTAGAGTTTGTATTCCAAAACCATGTGTGTGTCACTTATTTAAATGGGGTGTCATTACACTTCCCATTTCCTATCAAAAATTTGGCTTGTATTTTTGAGTCCAAAATCATTATCATGCCATTTTTTTGAAAGATCATTGTTACACTACCTAAATTCTTTAAAAACACTTGTTTTTTTAAACTAATTTCCAAAACCATTACTATATCTTATATTTCAAACACACAATTGCACTTTCCATGTTGGTCTAGCTCTTTTGCATTAGAACATTCAAAACACTACACCACCTCAACAAGGGGAAATGAATGTTCTATCATAATAATCACAAACTAATACATCACAATAATAAAAAATTCCTAAACAAAAATGTGTTTTTGTTAATCATAAAGTGTCAGTTAGTCAACAACAAAAATTTCCTAACCAATAAAAGGTGTCTATTTAATAACAAGTGCCAATACAACAATAGGTGTTCAACCAACAACAAGGTTATTATGTATAATAGGTACCAAGTGTTAGGAAATAGTTTACTTTCACCCAATGGGTATCACATGTGAAATAAGGATCCATACACCAACACCTTCAAAGAAATGGTTCTAGTCAACAATGTGTTCCCTATATTCAACATGGTTTGATGAGTAGGTAGCAAGTTCCCTCCCAAACCCAGTAATACTAACATATCCCATAAAGCCAAATTCCATTACCACAACTATAATTCACTAGACAAGGTTATGTATCCAATATAAAATATAATTTATTTCAACAATAATGTATTATATATCTATAGTATAATCCTAATACATGAATACATATACCTAGTTATTTGGCAAATTCAACCAACATTCCATAATTTACCTACCCTAGTCAAGGTAATCCACCTTTGACCATGAAAACCCAATAGAAGTAGGCCACTCTATCTAAATTCCTTATTGAAGAGTTACAATAGATTATGGATGTAATTCAATCTATACATATCAAAAAATAAATAAAGAAATTTAAATTGGATGAAATATGCTCTTAGCCATTCAACATGGATTATCTACAAATACCATATCTACTAGGTTATCAGACACCTAAATTTTATAAATAAAACTGAAAATGTAACCCTAAGTAACATGTAAAATATTTTCTTGTATCATTCTATCTAGTGGAATATAGTGACACATACTTGATTTAACTCTTTACAAGGAGTCTAGCTACACAAGCCTTGGAATTGTTGTTGAAATTATTAAAGAATTTTGTGTTGGACTTTGATGATATTTAAGAGATGTTTATACAACATTTTCATATAATCTTGAGCATAATATTAATATTTTATATTTGGGCCAAGCTAAATAGAAGACTGGAGAAACATTTTTTACATAATTACAATGTTGGAGAGTACTAAAAAGTCACTTTACTCACATTTTCCAGATAAACAATTAGACATAATATTTACTAAGATCCTACACAATAATGTAACCTACCATATTGAGCTAAAATGTTCTCATACATTCAAATATTTTATAAAGAAAGTAATACAAATTTATAAATACCTTGTCAACAAAGGGATGATAAAGCTATTTTCTTGTAACTAGAGTTAGAATCAACACCAAGGCAAGAAAAAATAGAACCATAACCAAGGCTAGAACCATAATCAAAACCCAATTAAAATACTAGATTTATTTCCACCTCAAGCCAATAAATATGAGATAAAGAATTATATAACTATAATAATAATGTTTTTGGAAATGGGTTCAATTAATGATGCCATGTTCAAATAGTGAAAACATTAGATATCCATTTACCTGCACCCACTCAATAACCACCACCTTCATACATTTAGCCAAGGCCTCCACAAAACTAATAACCATATAATCAAAATAAATTACAAGAAACTCCTCCAATGAGAAGACTTACCATTGATAGATAATTTAGTGACCTTGGTGAGCCTATTGAATATATGATCCAAAGATTAGTTTTGGAGAATATGATTAGTTGGATGATATTGAAGCTATTTACTGAAGGGATTCCTTTATTAGAGCTATAATCACTGAGAGGGGGGTTAATCAGGAGCACAAATATTAAAATTTAATTTCCAATCCTTTCAAAATATTAAATAGTAGAAAAATATCAACTTGATCAAATAGAATTAACAATAGAGCTCATTCATTTAGTACATACACAAGATCAAACACATAACACATAGTTCCTATGAGAAACCCTAATGGGGAATAAAATCCACTCTCAATCCTACAACACATGACTACTTATCTTATAAGAAATTAAAAACAAGAGATCGATCAACTCCTTTAAATTGGCAAACCTTAATCATATCCTCCTGACCAAAGGCCTTTAGTGAAATACATGTTTCACAAGGAGCAACTAGCCCTAAGGAAGATCAAGTCATTTAGACCCCCCTTTGAAGTGAACACTTCCACCTTATAAATTATGTCTTCAACACTTGATGATGGATCTCTGATTATGTATCACCTACACAAAATCCCTCTCTATCTCATATTGGCCTCTCATATAGGCATGCCACAATCTCTCTCCTTCTTCACTCAATCTATCCTCATATGCACACTGAGACCTCTTCACATATCCTCAAACTACAAGATCACTTTTATAACATTAGAATATGACCTAGAAGACATACACACAATCATAAATTTGGTTTTCTCATCAATTCATCAATTGGGCACTCTACCTCTACTTATCTCCATAACTCTCACATACACCTTGCACAAGTTCTCTAAAAAGTCTAGAAACCAACATATTTTATTTAACCATATATAGAGTATTCATGAATAAACAAGATCACAATATTTCATTTCAGCCACAATACATGCCTTCACTCTTAAGGCATCTTACACGGGTATCACTTAAGCACAACATAGTTTCAAATAGGCCTAAGTCACTTTTAGGTCCTATGAAGACCCATTCATCTATTTGACACTTCTCCAAGAAAAATAAGAACAAAGGATGACTTTATAAATGTAAGAACCCATTCCACATGATCTATAGGTCCTCATTAAGTGATAATAATCATAATAATACCCTTCTAATTAAGCACAATTCATACAAACAATATTTTGTGCATATAGTCACCATGAACAAATGCATAGTAAACTTTTAAACCTTTGTTCATACTACATACGATTGATCAAACCTTCATAATTCACACAAATAATCCTTATGGATTCTAAAACATGCTCTAATAGCTAATCCAACATTAAACATCGAAACAACAATAGGATGAATTTAATTACTCTTATTAGGTGTTGATGACTTTAAGCATATCATAGGTGCTCTTAGTGTTTAAATAACACTTCTCATTTTATAATCATGAGAATTCAATGCATGAGTAGTAGGTTTTAGTAATCTAGTTACATATGGTGAAATGGAGGTAAAGTAAATTAAACTATTCCACAAATTTATATTTACTAGAGGTTAGGATCCACCATGGTCCTTAATCTATGCAAATTTTAAAGCATCTATAATTATGTTAGTGAATTATGATAAAATTTTTACACTAAATACTAACCTAAGTAAATATTTACACTGGGATGTAAACTAGCGTGATTTGGTCAAAAAAGAAGTAAAAGGAAGGGTAGGGTAGAAAGAAAATATGTAATTGTTTATCTTTGCCTCAAACATCATGACAAGGTTTTAATTTCAACTAAACATAAATTTAACCCATATATAATGTGAAGTAACACGTGATCAAATCTCACCATACACTAGACATATATCTAAGGAAAGCATGAAAGAATACAAATATGACATAGCTTTACCTTAAAGGTTTAATGATGAATTCAAATAAAATTTTCACATCTTAATGCAGAGTAAATAAAATAAATAAAATTCTAAGAACATTAAACTAATCTAGCATCAAAACAAATTAGCAACCCAATCTCAAAGATGCACATTGAAAATTCATATAAACCATTCAAATTCAATGCTTATAACAAGTAATCAAGAGAAAATCCATGTAATAATTGATACAAAAAAATTTGGATAAAATTTTTAGTTTTCCTCACTTATATTAATAGCTCAAGAGTATACAAGTTTTAGATTAGAACTTCCTCTCTCTAAAAAATGGTAACAATGCCTTTTATATGAGAAAAAGGTAGTATTCTGGTCAGTCATGAGATTAAACTATACAAGAGATAAGGACATTCATCCTTTTTATAAGGTTCTAAAATTCATTCTATTTTCTAAAGTATACTGACCTATAAGAAAATGTACTAACAAACTAGCACACGCCTTTACAAAAATAATATTCTACTTTTTGAATGTTACAACGTTTCTTACAAAGTGGAATATTTTTAGTTAGGTGTTAGGTTCTATGTTGAAGAGCTTACCTATTTTTATTGAAGGATCTTAATAGATTTCTGGTGTTACTCATCATCTAAACTTAAGTTGATAACTAGCTCCAATAGGCATTCTTCCTCCTAGTCTAACAAGTCATAAAAATCTGCATCATTTCTAGTCATTACTTCTTTGATACTTCTTTATTTAAAAAATTTCTCCTATATAGTTATAATCATGCCCATAATCCTATTGTTATCACTTCTAGACTGGCCCTAAATTTTGTTTCTAATTTCTTGCATAACCAAAGTGACCTTGTGATTATACTCATAATATCCAATGATTCCTAGGGAGCTAAGTGTGGAGGGTAAGGCAAGCACAGTGCCACAAAGATTCTTAATTTTGTTTATCAGTTATTGATCATCCCCAATGACTCTATTTAAGCTCTTTAACCATGTGTTCAAACCCTATATCTTGTCAAAAATTATACCCGTAATAATATTGAAGTGGGTAACACTTATGGTTTAGAAACTAGAGATCCTATCCTCAATAATTATGCTAATGAGTTCCATGATTTTATCTTTTGAAGTCTACCATTAGGATATCAATCACTTGGATACTTCCATGTGAGATAGATGAATCTACCTTGTCTTCATTTATTTCAAGGAATTGAATAGATCATGGAAAATATGCCTCAAACATTTTTATCATATCTTCTAGAACTGATAAGATAGCATATGTCTCAATATTCTCTTTCTAATTCTACAAATTTTTAATCTTTATGTATAGGACTTTTATGCCTAGATTTATTTGAGATAAATGGGAAATAGTTATTCTAATTATGTCCTCCTCATGAATTGGGTGTTCACTAGGTGCCTGTCATGCCACAAGAGTTAAGTCCACAAAATTTTCAACTCACTGAAAGGTGAATTCATTACCCCCCAACAATGGTCATCTTTGTTGTTAACCTCTCTAGATCTATTTTATATGGGTTAAAATTCTTTATAAATTATAACTCTATAACTTTAGAGCTTCTTGGATCTCAACCTATGTAGTGTCTAAATCTCTATAGGTGTTTATTTGAATGCTACTTGACATTGTTGTGGAAATAATTCTTCTCTCTTCCTCTTCTTTCATCAAAGCCAATATCTATGGCTTGAATTCAACATGAACATCAATGTAGACTATTTTGGTTAAGGACCATGAATGTTTCAAGGTTGGGATCTTCTGTATCTTCCCATAAATGAACCATTTAGGGATGATTGGCCCATATATGGGATTCTCATCACTAAATAGGTTAACCTCACTCAAAGGATGAGTAATGTTAGGTTTGGCTTCTTCTTTATTGTCACTGGGACCAATTCCAACTCAACCTTTCTCTTTATGGGTATAGCTAGAACTAGGTCCATTACAACTTCCTTCCCTTTTTCATATCCTACTTCCTTAGCTTGGGATTGAATTTCCTCATCTTTTTATTCTTCATCTAACCCATACACCTCAACCAACACTTTAAGTGCATCTTCAACAATCTAATTAGGATGCAGTGTAGTCATGTCAATATATTCTATTATAGACTCTGTCATTTTAGGTTGAGCTAAGGATGATGGCCCTTCACTAAGTCTCTCTTCCAATTTCTATTTCTAAGGTCCTTGCACTACTTGTGTTTGGGGTTACTATAGTGGTTACTCTATATGGGGATAGAAGAGGGTCTAGGCAACAAGTGGTATTTTAAGGATTCCATCTCCCACATCTCTTTAGGTGGATTATCATCTCTAGCAAGCCTAGCCTCAAGATTAAAGTTATGGTTCTTTAACTTGGCTAGTACCTATATGAAATTAGTGGCCTTGATATATATTATGTCATAAACACCTAGCCTATGTTCATAGGGGTAATTAATTATTATTGATTTTAAATGTTCAATGGCCCTATTATGAGGGTCTTATTACCTTAGTTCATCCAATTTCATGTTGAAGGAGTCAATGTGTTTGGAGATGACATTCAAATGCTCTTAATTCTATATCATAGTAATATTGATGGTCAAAGGAAAAGGGTGAAGGAGGCCCTTCCCTTTTTTCTTGTATACACCATATATACCATTGAATAGTTGGTATGTAATTTCATGTTCTTCCAATTTGGTTGACACATAGACTAGTAGTTTTAAGGGTTGAACTAGAGTATCTTCAATTATTATTACTATGTAATATAGCTATAAAAATATGTCCCCCATTAATTATACATACTTTTTGATTAGAGGGATGACCCTATCCATGGGGATCCCTATAATCTCTTCTATTAAAGTTGGATATACACAATCATAACTAAATTATATGTTATGTCTCTATTTGAAAATATGTAACTTGGAATAATGGTGAGAGACATTGTGTCTCCCATCAAGTGACCAATTATTTATGTTTGGGATCTTGGTGGTGGCCAAGAGGGCATCTAGGAGACATGCCATCATGAAAAAATGATTGCTATTTTTCTTCTTAATAGATGTGAATTATTGATTTAAACAAGTGTTAATCATTTCACCAATTGGGTGAGTGAGTCCCCTTTCCACTATGAAGTATATATATAGTGCACCCATATCTTACTAGCATGTATGGTGGAAGGTTCTTTAGAAAACCTACTCATCAAGGTCATGATTATTCTAATCCCTTCCCTAAATTGAGCAATTGTGATCCTCTTGGTAAGGTCGTAGATGATATGGGTTTTAGTAAATAGCCATGGGGCAAGGATAACATTAAATTCATTCTTATTAGTCCATGCTCTAATTGTGAGAAAATATATTTTGGACTTGCGTATCTTGTAGTATCTTTCAAATTCTAAGGGGTAAATGTATAATACCTTTTTAAAAGTATGCTCATATACTATCCGTTCTTTCTCAATTTTACAATCAATAAAAATGGGGGTAATAACAATGATGTATTGTAATACCTTAGGTTTCATAGTAAAATAGAGACTAATCATCTAGATGGAGACTAGGTCATTGTACCTCTATAGGATTGTATCATTCTTCTTCTCCTCTCTAATAATCACTTACATCTCTTTAATAGTGTATAAAAGCTCAGACCAATTCATGTTTCTAGTGTTTAATGTTGTAGCATCAAATTTAGTATCCTTAAATATCCTTCTACCATGCTCTATAATCCAATATAACTCTATCTCATCTCTTTGTCATTTCCTCTAGGCTAACATGACTAAAACTTATAACTTCTTACCAATGGTTTTTTATGTGGCCTCAAGATTAGACTATTCTCTCTCAAATAATGATTGGACTCTTTTAGCTCGACTATGATTAATCCAAGTTCAAATTAGGGCTACTTATGGAGACTATGGATTTTCTAAAGCTTTAATGGTGATGGCTATTTGGACTTAGGCTTATTCATGTCTTATATTTGATTTCAATGCATGTCTTTATAACTTTGCCTTTTTTAGCACACAAAATCTTTTGTTTTGTCATTTTGTGCTTGTGTGGTACCTATGTGGCATCTATTTGGCAACATTCACAAAATTTATCATAAATTCCTTAAAAGAACCAATTATTTTTCTTTGAAAATCCACATTTACTTCACATCATTGGATCTTTGTTTATGGATCAACATAGATCATTAATCATGATCTTGGGGTTTGATAGCTATTGGTTGCCTTTGTGTTAAGCATCATGGGTATGCCACTTGGCACCTTTATGGGTCTTCTAAGCTCTATAGTTCATTATTAAATTCATGATTACCACGCATCAATCCCATGGGTATTCATATTTCTATTGAATAGACTTCATTTATTTGTTATGTCTGGTTAGCTTGCTTTGATTAACTATGAGCCATCGATCCTACAAGATGCATGATATATAATTACCATCAAGACATAGGAAAGAACTTAGGATAAATACTTTGGGATAAATTCTATTTCATATTGATAAACATGACATATAATTTAGGCTAAAATATTTAAATTTAAGTTTTAGAATGCATGTGAAAGGGGCCTAAATAAAAAAAATACCAAATGCTAGGTTTTAACCTAGGATTTTATTGTATTAATAAACATGATAAAACCTTAGGTTAAAATATTTTTAATATAAGTTTTTTGTCATAGGTACCTCCTAAAATAAGACCCAATATATGTATCTACCTAAGTTTTATTTTATTTAAATAAATGCAATTTCAACCTTAAGAAATAGATTTAGATTAAGGCTACGTCAATAAATATTTAAACGCCAAGATTTTTTTAATCACTTAAAGTCCAAAGGTTTTAAGTGCTTGAATATTTTTTTAGGAGTCCCTTTATTTTCAATATTAGTAGTAGACCTTAGCCACATTTCCAAATCATATTCATGTGTCTAAGCCATATATTTAATGATATTAAAATTTATGGCCTCGTGGATGTCAATGATAGCCTTGCGAGCATCAAATGATGGTCATGTTAACATCAAATTTAATTTCATGAATCATTGGGTTTGATGAGCTTAAAGTTGATGGTATCATGGACATCAATTATTGCCTTTTGAATATCAAATTATATTCATGATAATTTCAATTTTATTCTCATGAAGTCCATTTGGTCCATATATCTTAGATTCAATATGCTTCATCTAATTGTCTGGTCACAACCAAGCATGGAATGTCGATTAATATATAAGTAGGTGCACACCATTGGTTCTTAAAATCATAAAGGATACTGAGTAAAATCAAGACCATGTCAAAAAAATTATATGAAGACAAAATCATAAGTCTACAAGAATAATAAAATAAGTCCCTTTGAATATTATGGTTGTAAGCTATGGTTTTAGCCTAGGTTCCATTGTATTAAAAAATATGATGAACCTTAGGATAAAAAAATTAGGTTAATTCAAAATTTTAAGGCATGGGGACCCTATTGATGTTAATCTCAAATGCAGGATTTCCATGTGGTAAATCTATAATAATCCTGAGATTTTGAATTCATTTGACCCTGGGGAGGGTCTATAGAGCACTGATCTAGATTTGGGTTCCTGAGATGGTGACACATGTCTTCTCTATGGGGATCCTTAAGATTTTGACATTTTAATGTCATTTAAAATCCCTTAGATTATTTTTCAAGATAATATATAGGTCATTGATCATGATCCTAGATTCTTACACATGATTGGCTCTTATTGAGTATTTAAGTCGTAGCATAAGTTTTATCCTAAGGTTTCATTGTATTAATAAATACAATGAGACATTAAGATAAGACATAGGATAAATATATGTTTGATAAAAATGGGGCCATTTAACCTTAATTATGATCACATGTTATTCAATCTTTGGTCCCACTTAAGCAGAGACCATCGAACATGATCTAGGGACTCATGTAGGATTGCCCTAATGGGTTAAAGGCTTTGGATCTATTGGGTATTTTCACTCCATATGATCAATATTAACAATGAATTGAGATTTATTGATCCTAAAAGGAGAATGAGGCTTAAATTAGGGCTCAGGTCAACATAATAACTTAGGCTAAAAATATATATTAAGGTCTCATTTGTGTTGATAAATATGAATGGGACCTTAGGACTAAGAGTTTAAGCTAGGTATGTAATGAAAGGACCACATGATATGATGAGGCCAAGTTAGGAAAATAAAGGGTCTTTCACATATTAATGTTTAGATTATATTAAAATAAAGGGTATAAAATGGGGAAAACATAAAGGGACTAAGCATAATTTTAGGCTAAGGTTTGGTAATGATAAAAAACATGACTAAGCCTTAACATAAAATTAGGCTTAAGTTTAAAGTAGGTTTATAATATTCCCACCAAATTTAAATTCAAACCAATGGTATAATCTAGGTTTTTCTGAAAGAGGCTTTTAGAAAATGATTAAAACTATGAAATATTATAAACCAAAGGATAGAAAGACCCTGAATGTGGATAAGACTGTGAACATACTAGTATGATCCATCAAAAAAGAGCTTCTTGAAACTTGCAACTTAAGACATAAAATTCAATTGTTAACAACATTAAGTAAGGTTAAAATTAAACCATGAACAAATGGGCCAATTTCATCAGGTATGGATGATCTTGAAATTCTAATAAAGTGTAGAATATCAAGCTTTTAGTGTTAAGGTTCAAAGTAATCACAAGGGTCCTTATTTTTCATAAATGGAGGTATATTGACCTCAATAAATGGAAACTTCTAGTAACAATATGTTAGAACTTAGAGACTCTGGTTAAGATAAACAATTAGGTCATTCATTCCACTTGACTAATGCCATTATTGAGATTAGTTCATGGTTGAAATAAGCCTTAGACATGCAAAATTAGGATCAAACATCAATACATATCCATGATGTGTTTGTGATTTTATTCCACCTACTTTTTTTTATGGGATTTAGTGGATAGCTTCTAGGTTTCATGCCTTTAATCATTAACATTGACTTGGATCATGTTTATATATTTTTTAGGAACCATGCTTCTAGTTTAGGGAAGGTTTCATTAACAGAGATTGCTTTGTATTCACTAATGGCCTTGATCTATTGCCAACTAGACATCCATAGCCCTGGTGGAGATTACCAAAATCACCTTTGCTTAAATAACCTTTTATTCTGCAATAAGTTCTTATTTTTTGTATTTTTTTAGCCTTTTATTATTTTAACAAAGGTTAGGATCTAGGGTAGCCAATTTTAAGGATTTTCTCAAGTGTTTAATCTATAGATAATTATCCCATATAAGGATCTTTGTTAAGTGCAAGCATGCATATACCTTAATATATTAAGCTTTCATTTTATATGTACATTTCTTCTTAAAACCAGGTTCAATTCAAGATAATGTTTAAAGTCTTATGGAATGGTTAACCTATTAATGGGTCCTTACTAGTTTATTAAAATCATAATATCAAGCTCATAAATTAAATCCATGGTCAACATATGCATGAGGTTCATACTAGCATTTTTAAACTTTTGGATTTTCAAGAAAACTAAGGAACCTTTAGCTGAGGGTCATGCAAAAAGACTTATTAGAAGTAAGGAACAAAGCAACAAAAGGAAATTCACAATGGAAAGCAACAAGGTAAGATGAAAAAGGGGAGCACAAAAATAAATACATACTTATGTACAAACAAGGGATAGGAAGGAAAGAGTGGGAGGGAACTAACTAGCATACCTACATTAACTCTAACCATCTTATATATTTACTCCATGAAGACCCCAAGAGGAGCAACAAAGAAGTAATGCTTGAGATACTACCCATTGGTGGGTAGTGTGTACTCTACTCCTTGTATATATTTCAACTTGAAAGTGTTATCTCCATGTGTATCTACAATTTGATAGGGGCCAATCCATAGAGGTGTGAACTTGCCATGTTTTACCTTATGATTAGATGTTTTATCCCAAAGAAGAACTAAGTATCCTTGTTTAAATACCCTGATCTATGATCTCTTGTCAAACCACCTCTTCACAGTGGTCTGATATTTTATAAATTAGCAAAAGATTCTTCTTATGCATCTTCCATCTAAATAATTTCCACCAACCTTGAGATTACAAATTCTTGGTCTTCCTCCATATACTCTTTCATAAACTTGTAAGTTGGAATCTTGAGTGTGATGGAGAATATGGGTTCTTAAACATATACTTACAAGAAAGAAGGGAGATGCTTTACGAACCTTTTTGAGCCTTTTTCTATCTACCCAAAGGGCATACTTAAGAAGCTTATACCATGTTCTAGGTTTTTCTATAGCAGATTTCTTAATGGCTTTTATCAAGTTTTTATTTGTTGACTCAGATACTCCATTACCTTGAGGATAATGGTTAGATGAGAACTTGAGAATAATGATATTTTCATATGCCCATTCTATCATATTTATGAATATGAATGTTGACCCATTGTCACATACCAAAGTGACTAGGGTTCCAAATCTATTGCATATGTTTTCTTCTAAAAACTTGATCACTTATTTTATTTTACATTGCTTAGTGGCTACTACCTCAATCCACCTAGTGTAATAATCAATAGTTATTAAAACATAATTTTGACATTCTAATGAGTTGGGGTTGATTATCCCTACAAATTCTAGCCCCTACTAGGTAAATTTTTTTTAATCATAATCATTTGTAGAAGACATTGTTTCCTTAGTCTCTGTGCTAAATATCTAGCATGAATGGCATTCTGTCCCATACTTATGAGTACATTCGAAGATGGTAGGCCAATAATAACTAGAATTAAGGATATTTTTCTTCTTGATGGATGCCCACTTACCAATTTATCATGGAAAGTGATCATTACCTTAGTAGTTTTTTCCCTAAAAACACAATTCAGGTATACACCTTCAAAAAATAATTGGTATAGGACTCCATTTTTGATGAGTTAGTGAGCTGCCTTGAGCCTTAGATCTCTCCTTTGTTCCTTGGTTAGTCTTATAATACAAGTGACATTGATTAATAAATTAACAATGAATTCATACCATTCATGATCTTAGAAGCTTTGTTGATGAACTTGTATAATACTTACCTTAGGGCTAGTATTGGTAATCATTTGGATCAAGCCTTGACATCATACCAATTTTTTAGTTTTCATCTCTATGTCATATTATTGAAGGATAAACATCCAATTACCTCTTCACTCTCCAAGCTCACATTAGTCCAACATTAGTTTAGTTGCTAGATCTAGAACAATGACATGCAGTTTATTCCTGAGAATGCAATGCTTAAATTTCTTGATAGCTTTAACTAATGCAAAGGCTTGTTTATCATATAATGGATAATTTAACTGAAAAATTTTCAAATTAGTACTCATAAAATTAATTGGATGGTTAGATGCTTCTATTTTCTGACTTAAAATAGTAGCAATAGTGTGGTTAGAGGAAAAATATTAGAGGTAAAAATCCTTTGAAAAGTTAGGACTTATCAAGACTGGAGCTTGACTTATTTCACTTTTGATGTCCTAAAAGGCCTTATTGGATTCCTCATTACATGAGACTATATCATCCTTCTTTAGTATATCATTCAATGGTTTGATAATATTTATAGAGATAGAAATGAATTTTCTCATACTTTTATATTCTATAAGAAAGATTTCAATTCTTTTTCACTATTGGGAGGCTCTATCTTAGATATAGCTTCCACTCTTTCAGGATCTATGTAAAATCCATCTTTAGTGATAACATAACCTAATAGTTTACCCTCATTGACATAGAAAATGATCTTCTTAGGGTTAAGGGAGATACCATATTTTCTTCACCTTTCAAATATTTATTGTAAATGCATGAAATGTTCCTCCCTATTCTTATAGAAAACAGTTAGATTATCTATGTAAATTATGATACACTTACCAATTAAGCCTTGGAATGCATGGTCCATGGCCCTTTGAAAAGTTCCTCTTGAATTTATAAGTGAAAAATAAAAACTCTTGTATGAAAAGGTGACCCACTTAGTTGTGAATGTTGTCTTCATTCTGTCTTCCTTGTCTACTAGCACCTAATTGTATCCTAAAAATCCATCAAGAAAAGACATTATGGCTGAGCCAAAAATAATTTCTATTACTTGGTATAGAGATGGAAGAGGATAATTATCCTTTTTATATCCTTTATTAAAATTTATAAACTAAATAAATACTCTAATTTCAAAATTGTTTTTTATGACTAGCACTAGATTGGCCACCTAGGTAGAGTGCCTAATGGGAAATACAATTTTGTCATCTCACAATCTCTTGACTACTTTGAAGATCATTGGTTCTAAGATAGGATTCATAGGTATTTATTATTTCCTAAAAGTTTTATAGTTATCTTTGATAGGTATAGTATGGGTGATGAATCTTGGGTCAAATATATTCAATTTATCATAAGACCAAGCTCTAAAATCTTTTTATTTTTCCAACAATTCTTTGGCTTTCCTATTTTCATCACTAGTGTAGGCATTTCTAATGTTAACTAGATAAGATTGTTTTTGAGGTCCAAGATCAATTACATTGTAATCCTTTCCACTTAATTTTGGAATCTTAAAATCTTTATCTATCATTTCTTGATCAAACAACCTTTCTAAGGTAATAATCCCTTTGGTGATTTTGTTGTCATTTAATTGAATGACTTTGCCATCAAACATGCCTTCTCTAAATGCATTTTCATTAGCCCCATTAATGATATAAACCTCAAATACTATTGAATTAGTCATGAAGTTTAAGATTTTTTGGTCATCACTAAAGACCTACAGATGGTTTACATTGTTTGGAATAGAAGGGAAACATATCAACTCAATACTAAAGTTTGGTGAATCTTGGTTAGGCATGAGATTAGCTCTAGTAAAGGCAAACTCATAAGCAACTTTATTCTCTTACCTAGGGATAGAAATAATATTAAAGGCATAAAAATATTCCCTTAGATCTCATAATCTAAATTTTTACCTCTTGAGGTATGAGAATTTGCATTGATACTTAATTTTTACTTGATTTACTACTAGTTTTGAATCACCATAAACTAATTGTTCCTTGACCTTGTTTTTGATGGAAAATTGTAGACCTAAGATGAGGGCCTCATATTTTAAAAGTTTATTAGTGAAAGGAAACTGGAGTCTATAAGAAGAATGATATTTATTACCAATAATGTTAGTTAGAACAATGCCTACTCTAGATATAGCTTTACACCTAGCCTCATCAAAATACAACTTCCATAACCTAAGCACAATATTAGAAACATTAGGATCACATACCTTGACACTTTATAGGGTGAAAACTCCTAAATCAAAATCAATTATGTTGACCTTTTTATTGACAACATTATAATCAGTAATCATGTGTTTCATTCTTATCTCCCTTTCAACTATGGTCTAGTTGGGAACCCCCTTCCAAAGCACCCACAGGTGTGAATAGTCTATGGACACATATCTATTTAAATCCTTTTTCCATTATCTAATTAAAATTAGTCCATATGATTCAGGGATATCTACCACTTAGATATCTATAAATTATTGGAGCCTTGGCTCAGAAGCCAATTGCATGTGGACATTTCATAATTCTCCAACCACCATGACCCTAGACTTATCTAATTGGGTGAAAAAACTATCAAACTTAGTGGGGATCAAACCAAGTTGTTTACAAACACCTATAAGAATAATATTTTTATATAAACTAGAATCCAATAAATAGTTATGTAAATTTTTACCGAACATTCTAACTATAAGCAATAAGGGTGGGGACTATGTTTTAGCTTTATACATAGCTACATTGGCATTATAAATCTTGGACATCTTAATAGGTTTCCTGGATAAGGATTATAGCAATGGACCTCTTTGATCTATGATTTGTGTCAATTCATGAAAGGTAATATTATCTTTAATTTTCTTCATGTCCTCTACAATATTATAACTAGTCTTATTAGAAGAGTTGGAAGTATCAAGATTAGGTTTATAATTAAATTCATTTGGAGGCTATGGATTATTATTTGATGTGGTATACAAGGGAGTAGCATAGTTGTTTAGAGGAGTGGAGGTAGTCAAAGGCAACCTCTATTCTCTATTCCTTAGAGGATATGTCTTCATTAGTAACTATTTGAAGGCATGAACTTCTTTAAGAACATCATCAAGTTCATTATCTTCTTGGAAGGGGAAATCAAATGTTTCCACCATGAAGGTTTGGTCACCAGGCTTGGATTCTAAAGTACCTACACCATTATATTTATTAGGTACTACCAAAAAAGTGTCCAACTCTTCTTGAAATGATTCAAAATCTTTATAGAATTCAATGTAATCAATCTCACCATGCTTAGTAGTATGATGGACTATATAATAATCAAGAAAATAAATATCAATAAGATTAATATCCATAATATTTTTTCTAGAATATGTTTCACTATTCTTATTATCATGGAAACTATCATTATTAAACCTATTGTTGGTCCTATTAAACCTTTTGAAAGAGAAGTTTCTTCCATAATTTTCTCTAGTATTACCAACTTGTTTTTTTAGCTAAATAAATTCAATGCTTAATTTTTGGACCATTTTTAGATTGGTCTCATTCTAATTTTTAGGGGTTTTTGAGATATGAATCTAGTTATTACTAGTACCAGTGGTTGGTACTAAGTCCCTTTGATCATTTGCATTAAATCCATTATTATCAAGGTGATTCAAGAACCATATATTTTGGTTAGGAGAAACATGTCTTAGAGGTAATTAGTTCATATTTAGGGACTGGTTGAGAGTAGGAACATTCTAGTTATTATTAGGAAATATATTCAAGGTGGGAATACATAGGTTTACATTGGGAATAAAGTAGTCCATTTGACCTTGTGGTTGCATCTTATCATTAATGATTACAACCTCAACATAAGCTAAAGCGAGTGTGTTTATTAGACCTATAACCCTCTTTATGAATACTAAGGTCATGGGATCAAGAACATCTTTGTATATTTCCAAGGTCAACACCTACTTATTTTTATAAGGGTTAATAGTTCTATTGTACATATTTTAGAACCTAGTATTTAAAACTCTTATAAGTTCATTGACATCCCTTTTTAGGTTACTAAATTGATGGTACAAGACATAAGGGCTGATTATTTTTCTAAATTGGTCACTAAATATGTTGTTAAACTCATTCCAAGTGGAAATGAAATTATCAAGTAGATTAAGTAACCACTTATATGCATCATATTTAAATGTAAAAGGGAATAACCTACATACTACATCCTTATGAGTTAAATTTAATAATCTTAATGTAGCCATAAATGATTTAACACATTATTATGAGGACTAAAAGTTGGAAAATAATTTTTAGGATTATGAGGAAGATCATGAACTACACCTTGTATGTTAATAGGAGAGATTTCTAAATAGGCCATACCTTGATGAGGGTTGAACACATGAGTAAATTGCACTAGTGAAGTTGTCAAAGACTTTGAAGGCCTACATCTAACTTTGTCTCATATTTCTTTCCTATGGACTTCCAACTTAAGTACAGGCTCTCTTATCTTAGAGTGTGAGCTTATCTATATTTTTGGCAATTATAGCTTGAGAACTTTGGATCCTATTTGAGATACGATGTGTCAAACCAACCTTTACAAAGGATAGGACTCATATTTGCACATTAAGCTAATTTTTTAAATATATATGTATAAAATAACAAAGGGGCATAGAATTTAATTAAATTAGCAAAATGATGTATCCAATTATGCAAATATGATTAATCTTTACAATTCTAAGCCCAAATGAAGTTATACTTATGGAAGATTTGTCAATATTTGGTCATAACAAGCTATTCTAATCTCAAATACTATGGATTCTTAGATCTTAAGATATATTTACCAAAACTAAACATCTAACCTCGAATAACTTTGATATTTATCTAAAGGAAGCACAAAGATGGATCAAAACCCACAAAAATCAATGGTCTTTATGATTTTGAGAAAAAGATTACACAAATGTGCAAAGATAATAATAACCTTTGATTAAAACACACTAAGACTATTAATGATTCAACATATTCATAAATATTTCCCTCCTTCTAGTGCCAATACATCTCATCATGTTGATGCCTCTAAGTTTATAATAGGTGATATTAGTGTTTAAATAAAACTTCTCAGTTTAGAATCCTAAGAATTCAGTGCATGAGTAGTAGGTTTTAGTAATATAGTTACCTATGGTGAAATAGAGGTAGAGAAAATTAAATTGTTCCACAAATTTATAATGATTTGTGGTTGGGAGATATGATGGTCATTAATCTATGCATTTTTCAAAGCATATATATTGATGTTAGTGAACTATAATTAAATTTTTACACTAAAGAGTAACCTAAGTGAATATTTACACTAGGATCTAAACGAGAGTTATTTAGTCAAAAAAAGAAGCAAAAGGGAGGGTAGGGTATTAATAAACTATGTGAGTATTTATCTTTACCTCATACATCATGACAAGGTTTTAATTTCAACTGAACATGAATTTAACCAATATATAATGTGAAGTAGTAGATGCTCAAATCCCACCATACACTAGGCAAATATCTAAGGAAAAAAATAAATTATGAACTAGCTTTGCCTTAAAAATTTAATATTACATTAAAATAACATTTACACATCCTAATGCATAAAAATAAAATTAAGTAAGGTTTAAAAACATTCAAATAATCTAACATCATCACAAATTAGTAACCTTGTCATAAAGATGCACATTCAGAATTCATATAAACCATTCAAATTTAAGGCTTGGAATAATCAATTGAGAGATAATCCATGTAATAATTTATAAAAAAAATTGGACTAACTTTTTATTCTTCCTCACTTATATTTATTTCTCAATATTATACAATTTTTAGCTCAGAACTCCCTATCTCTACAAAAGGGTAATACTACCTTTTATAAGAAAACAAGGAAGTATACTAGTCAATCATCAGATTACAAATATACAAGAGATAAGTACATTTGTTATTTTTACAAAGTTCTAGAATATATTCTCTTTTCCAAAGTAGACTGACCTATATGCGAATGTGATAACAAACTAGCACATGCCTTTACAAAAAGAATATTCTACTTTTTGAATATTACAATATTTCTTACAAAGTGGAATATTGTTAGTTAGCTAATGGGCCCTACATTGAAAAGGTTACCTATTATTCTTAAAGGATATTCATGTATTTATGATTCTACTCATCAACTAACCTTAAGTTGACAATTAGATCCAATAGGCATTCATCCTCTTGGTCTACCAAGTCATTAAAATTCTAATCCTTTATGGCCATTGCTTCCTTGATACTTCTTGCTTCAAAAATTTTCTCCTTTGTAGTTAGTATCATGTCCACAATCCTATTATTATCACCTATATAATGGCCCTAACTTTTGATTATATCTTCTTGCATAACCAAAGTGACCTTGAGCTTATACTCATCATCTCCAATGATGCCTAGGGAGATAAGTGTGGAAGATTTGTCAAGCATAGTGCAAAAAATCTTATCAATTTTGTTTATAAATTCCTCATCATCCCTAATGACTCTCTTCAATATATTTAACCATGTTTTTAAATATTTGAACTTGTAAAAAATTATGCCCATAATAGTATTCAAGTGGGTAAGGCTTATGGTTCTAAAACTTTTGGATCCTATCCTTAATCATTATGCTGATGAGTTCCCTAATTTTATCTTTTGAACTCTACCATTGGGCTATCAATCCCTTTACTACTTCATCTTGGTCAGCTAAAGGACTCTACCTTATCCTAATTTATTTTAAGTAATTGAACATATCATGGAAAGATGACTCAAACATATTTATCATCTCCTCTAAAACTGATAAGACATCTTGTGTCTCCAAATTCTCTTTCTACTTCTATAAGTTCTCAATCTTTTGGTATAGGCCTTTGATACATGACTTTAGTTGGGTTGAATGGCCATCAACTAGACCAATGATGTCCTCCTCATGAATTGGGTTCTCACTAGGTGCCTATTCTCCCATAGGAGTTAAGCTTGTAAAAGGTTC
The DNA here is from genome assembly GCA_037957365.1 of Torreya grandis. Taxonomy (NCBI): domain Eukaryota; kingdom Viridiplantae; phylum Streptophyta; class Pinopsida; order Cupressales; family Taxaceae; genus Torreya; species Torreya grandis. The sequence continues at coordinate 819,185 of JARHVA010006697.1, read as the reverse complement.
AACTCATCAAAAGATAAACTTCGCACCCCCAACCATGGTCTTGTTTGTTTTGACCCTCTCTAGATCTATTATCTCTGGGTTAAACTACATGTTGATTGATGACTATGTAGCTTTTATAGATTATGGGATCTCCATCTACATGTTTTCTAAAGCTCTATGGGTGTCCATCTAAATTCCACTTGACACTACTATGGAAATTATTTTTTTCTCTTCCTTTTCTTTCATCAAATCCAACATATCTGGCTTGACTTTATCATGAACATCAATGTGGACAATTTGGGTCAAGGCCCATGAATGTTATAAGGTTGGGATATTATATATCTTCCCATAAATGAACCATTTAGATATGATTGGCCCATGGATGGGATTATAATCATTGAATAGTTTAACCTCACTCAAAGGATGAGTGAATGTTAGATTTGGATTCTTTATTGTCACTAGGACCAATGCCAACTCATCCTTTCCCTTTAGGGGTGTAACTAGAATTAGGTCCATTACAACTTTCTTCCCTTCTTCTTGTCTTACTTTATAATCTTGGGCTTTAAGTTCCTCAAATTCTTCTTCTTAATCTAACCTAAATACCTTAGAGGTCACCTTAAGTGCATCTTCCACTATCTCATCAGGAGTTAGTGCAATAATGTCAATATATTCTACTGGGGACTCTAGTTTGTTAGGTTGAGCTGAGGATGATGAACCTTCCCTAGGTATCTCTTCCAATTTATCTTTCTTGTGTCCTTTTAATACTTTTTCTTATGGTTTTTATAGTGGTTTCTATAGAGGGGGCCTAAAAGAGGGTCTAAATAACAAGTGGCATTTCAAGGGTCCCATCTGTGAGATCTCTCTATGGCTTATATTCTCTAGCTAACCAAGCCTTAATATTAACATTGTGCTTGTTTAACCTAGCCAATGCCTTTGTGAAATTTGTGGCATTAATTTACATCATTTCATAAATACCTAGCTTGTGTTCATAGGGGTAATTCATTGTTCTTGATTTTAAATTTTTAGTGGCCCTATTATGAGGGTCCTATTGCGTCAAATCATCCAATTTCAAGTTGAAGGAGTCCATATATTTGGATATGACATTCAAATGCTCCTAACTCTATAGCATAGTCCTACTAATGGTCAAATAAAAATCATGAAGGAGGCCCTTCCTTTGTTTCTTGCACACACCATCTATACCATTGAATAGTTAGTATGTAGTTTCTTATTCTACTAATTTGATTAGCACATGGACTGGTAGTTTAAAGGGTTGAACTAGAGTCCATTCAATTATTATTACTATGTAATCTAGATACAGCCAGATGTCCCCCATTAAATCTACATATTTTTTGATTAGAGGGCTAACCCTACCCATGGGGATCCTTGTAATCACTTCTACTAAAGTTGGATATATACAATCAAAATTAAATTGTATGTTGTGTCTATATTTAAAAATGTGCAACTTGGAATAGTGGTGAGAGATAGTGTGTCTCCATCACTTGAATAATTATTTATGTTTAGGATCTTGATGGTGTCCAATAGGGCATCTAGGAGATAAGACATCATGAAAAAGTGATTGTTGGTTTTCTTCTTAATGGCTATGATCTATTGCTTAAAATAAATGTTATTCATTTTACCAATTGGGGGAATGAGTCCCTTTTCAACCATGAAGTATGCATAAGGCACCCAAATCTTATTAACATGTGTGGTGGAAGGGGATCTAGATAACTTATTCAACAAGGACATGATTATTATGATCCCTTCCTTAAATTGAGTAATTGGGATCCTATTGGTAGCATCTTGGATTACATGGGTTATAGTAAGTAACCATGGGGAAAGGATAGTATTCAAGTCATTATTATTCGTCCATGATCTAATTATGGGCAAGTCTATTTAGGGATTTCCTAGCTTGTATTATCTTTCAAATGTCAAGGGGGAAATGTATGCTACCTTTATAAAAGTATGCTCATGGACTATCGAATCTTACTAAATTTTACAAGTAATAAAAATGGGTGAAATAGCATTGATGTAGTTTAATACCTTATGTTTCATAGAATCATAGTAGACATGGGTCATCTAGATGGAGACCAAGTCATTGTACCTCTACAAGATTGTAGCATTAATTCTATTCCTCTCTAGAAATGGATTTCATTTCCTCAATAGGCTAGAAAAGCTTGGATAAGTTCCTATTTATAGTGTTTGATGTTACAACATCAAAGTTAGTATCCTTAAAGACCCTCCCCTCATGTTTTAAAGTCAAGTATAATTCTATCTCATCTCTTTGTTATTGTCTCTAAGTTTCCATTACTAAAACATGCAAATGCTTACTAATGGTTCTTAAAGTGGCCTCAATATTAGATTATTCTCACTAAGATAATAATATGAATCTTTTACCTTGATTTTGATTAATTCAAGTTCAAATTAGGGATAGTTATGGAGGCTAGGGATTCTCTAAATATTTAATGGTGATGGTTATTTATACTTAGGTTTATTCATGTCTCATATTTGAATTAGACCCCTATCTTTATACCTTTACCTTTTCAAGCACACAAAATCTTTAGTTTTGTCATTTTGTGCTTATGTGGTACCTATGTCACATCCATTTGGCAAATTTCATGGTATTTTTGATAAATTTATTAAAGTAATTAGTCATTTCCCATTGAAAATCCACCTTTTCCTTTGTGTTACCAGATATTTGTTTATGGATCAATGTAGATCATTGATCATGATCTTAGGGATTGATATCTATTAGTTACCTTTGTGTAAGGCCCTATGGTTGCACCACTTGGCACCTTCACAAGCCTTTTGAGATCTATAGCTTAATAGTGAACACATGCTTACCATATATTAATCTCATTGGTCTTCAGAGGTCTACTGAATAGCCTTCATCAATTTTTCTCTATCTGATCGGCTTGTTCTAATTAATCATGAGCCATCGATCATACAAGATACATGATGAATAATTATCATTGAGATATAAGAAGGAACTTAGGATAAATAATTTTTGCTAAAGTCTATTTTATATTAATAAACACAACATATACTTCAAGCTAAAATATTTAAATCTAAGTTTTAGAATGCATGTGGAAGGGGCCTAAATAATAAAAGGACCAAATGCTAGGTTTTAACCTAGGATTTTATCATATTAATAAACACAATAAAAACTTAGGTTAAAATAGTTTTAACCTAAGTTTTATGTAATAGGGACCTCCTAAAATAAGACCAAATATAAGTATCTACCATAAGTTTTATTGCATTTAAACAAATGAAATTGGAACCTTAGGAAATAGACTTAGATTAAGGCCATGTCTGAAAATATTTAAACCACAAAATCATTTTGTCACTTAAATTATAAGGTCCCAAGTGTTTTAATATTTTATAAGGATTCCCTTGATTTTAAATATGAGTAGAAAAATTTATCCATCTTTTCAAATCATATTCATGTGTCTAAGAAATATATTTAATGAGATTAAATTTGATTGCCTCACTAGTGTCAATGGTGGCCTTTTATGCATAAAATGATGGTCATTATAACATCAAATTTAAGTTCATAAATGATTAGGTTTGATGAGTTTAAAGTTGATCTTATGGACATCAATGACAACCTCACAGATGTCAAATACCAGTCATGAGAATGTAAATTTTAAGCTCATAAAGCCTCGTTCATCCATATATCTTGGCTTCAATACATTTTGTTTTATCTTTTATTCTCGACCAAGCATGGACCATTGATTAAGATTAAATAAGATGCACACCATTAGTTCTTATAATCATAAATGAGACCAAGTCAACTCAGGATCATGTCATAAAATTTAGATTAAGGTAAAATCCTAACTCTATAATAATAATAAAATAAGTCTCTTTGAATATTATGGTTTTAACCTAAGGTTTTAGCCTAAGGTTCCATTGTATTAAAAAATACAATGAACCTTAGGATATAAACTTTAGTTATGTCCAAATTTTAATATGTTGGGCCCCTTTCAGTTTCAATCTCAAACATAGGAGTTTTGCATGGCAACTCCATAGGACTCCTAAGCTTTTGACTTTATTTGACCCTAGGGATCATCCACATAACATTGATATAGATTTTGTTTCTCTCAAGATGGAAACATATGTCATCTCTATATGGATCCTTAGGCTTCTAAAATTTTAACACTACATACACTCCATTGTATCAGTTTGGATGAGAAGCCATGGGCCGTTGATCATGATCCTAGATACTTGCGCATGAATGGATCTTTTTAACAATTGAAGTCATAACATAAGTTTTATCCTAAGGTTTCTTTGTATTAATAAATACAATGAGACTTTAGGGTAAAATGTAGGCTAAATTTATGTTTCATAAAAAGGGGTCCCTTTAACCTAAATGATTATCATGCACCATTTGATCTTTAGTCTCACTAAGTGTGGACTATTGATCATGATCTGGGGACTCATATAGGATTGGTCCAATGGGTTAAAGGCTTTGGATATGTCAGGTCTTTTCACTCCATCCAATCAAACTTCATCATGAAGTGAGAGTCATTGATCTTATAAGGAGCAAGAGGCTTAAATTAGGGTTTGAGTTGACATAATAACTCAGACTAAATATTTAGATTAAGGTCTCATTTGTGTTGATAAATATTAATGGGGCCTTAGGACTAATACTTTAAACCAGGTATGTAACAAAAGGACCACATGATATAATGAGGCCATGTTAGAAAAATAAAGGGTCCTACACACATGAATGTTTAGATTTTGTTAAAAAATGGGGGACAAAATGGGGAAAACATAAAGGGACCAAGCATGATTTTAGGCTATGGTTTGGTCATGATAAAAAGCATGACCAACCCTTAACATAAAATTATTCTTAAGTCTAAAGTAGGTTTAAAATATTATTTTAAAATTCTCTCCAACCAAATTTGAATTAAAACCAAGGGTATAATCTAGGGTTTCCTGAAAGAGGGTTTTAGGACATGATTCTAACTATGAAATCGTATAGACCAAATGTTGGAAAAACCCTAAATGTGGATAAAACCATGAACAACCTAGTATGATCCATTAAAAGGAGTTTCTTGAAACCTATAAATTAATACATAAAATTCAATTATTAAAAACATTAGGCAAGGTTACATAAAAAACATGAACAAATGGGCCAATTTCATCAAGTGTGGATGATCTTGAAATTTTAATAAAGTTTAGAATATCAAGATTTTAGTGTTAAGGTTTAAATTAATCACAAGGGTCCCTATTTTTTAGAAATTGGGGTATGTTGACCTCAACATTGGGTTAATTTTATAACATAATCTAACACACAATTAACTTTGGAGCTCAATATATTTATTTATGCATACATTTCAAACCTTCACATTTATATTTCAAGATGTGCCTTGGAGTCCTCTATAAATTCTATTTTTCTTCCATGGTAAAATTTGTCCTAGATCTAAAGTTATGGCTCAAAAACTAGACACTCATATTTCCTTTATTAAATTCAAATAATTGAATTCAAATGGTCAATGTTAAACATTGACCACTATGCTCGCATCTAATGCTCTCACATCTTTAGATTGATCATGCACCATTAATATTATTTTACCTTTAACATAGTACACCAATTCATAAACATTAAACCTCAAATTAGTTTACCTCATCTCATAAAATCTAGAAACTTTGACTCAATGTGCACCATCCATCTTTTGTACATAGCTCGATCTTTAAAAATGTTGAAAAATTGTCACTTTGACAAATTGACTTTAATGTACACTATCGATATTAATTAGTATGAACACCCACTCACCATTGATCCTTGGAGAAATAGTTATATTTATATCTACTCAGCATTAAACTTCAAATACTTATCACCATCTTGTAACTTCCTTATACCTTGGAACAAACATGCTTCATTGATCCTTCTATAAGTAATTTGATTGTTACTCAATTTAAGCATCGAGTACTTTAACCCATTTGACTTACTATGCATTATAGATCTATATCTATAAACTCTTGTTTAATATTGGATCTCCATCTAGTCTAGGTTTTTAACATCATGCAAAAATGACTGTGGGAACCATTACTTATCTACCCAGAAGGCCAACTTTTCACCTCCATATATTTTTCTTCACTCAAGTGCATGTTCTAAAATTTGGACCATATGATCTCCTCACATAGGAGAACATAACAATATTTCAATTTTATCTTGAAACCATCACACATGTGAGATATAATGGCATCAAAATTCATCCTTAGATTTATCATTTTTTAGAGCTATGTTAAGAACTATCTGGAAAGACCAATTTCGCACATGCATAGCTTTTATTGTGCATTAGAATTGGACTTGAAATTTTGTGCATATAAACTAGGCACAAATATAAAAAAACACATATGATCACTTTATCTTGAAATTTACACACATGTGATATATTCCACCATCAAAATTATTACTCAAATTTTCTTTCCACATTGTAAATTTGGTTGGGTATGGGAAAACACTATCAAAATGCCTGAGAGCCCAACCTTGCACTTGTATATATTTTATCATGCTTAATCAATAAACCTGAGAATTTTCACATAGAAACTAGGGAATAATTTTATCACAACCATATGACCAACTCCCCTTGAATCATCCACACATGGAAATTTTGATATCATCAAACTACCTACTCATATTTTCTGCCATTGGACCCAAAATGTCCAGATGAGAACAATGATGAACTGAATGAAATCCACTCATACACACAAGCACTAAAACCATTATTTAATTGTTATATGACCCTTTTTCATTCTCAAATCACCATACTTATCCTTTAACATCTCTAAACAAGCCAAAACTGAATATCAATCAAGTATACTTCAAGCATACTAGGACAATAACATTACACACTTTATCATTATCACTTAGACTATCAAGGTACTTCATCTACTCACTTAAACACTTATATAACATCATCATGACATAATTTAAAAATATCCAATAATCTCCCCCTTTGTCATTGATGTCAACAAACATCATTCATCTCACCTTCTCTCTCTTCAAACACTCCACAATATGAACTTTTCCCCCTTTGACATAATGACAAAGTGGGCACCAACTGATATTGAGAACATTAAAATTCTATCAATAGGAGAATAAAATATTATAAAGATGATAAAAAATCCTCCTTACCTTGAACCTACCTCTTCTTACCTTGACAAACTCCTCTTGCTTCACACCAACACTCTCTTCAACCAAGCACTACAACTAATGAATAAATAACACACAAAAAACACTAAAATTTGATGGAACTCACTAAGAAACATCTAAGAGGGACTCCCTATAAGATTTATGATCCATTTCATTACTTGAGAATCTTCATATCTCCATACACCATGAGGAACTAGCATACATGATTATGAATGTTCTCTCTCAAACCACCTCAATGACCACCAACAAAACTTCATGCCACACACCAAATTTGAAACATGCTCTAAAATAACCTAAGAACTCACATTCAAATACTAATTTCTTTATCTTTTGGATAAATTAAAAAAAAGCACATCTTCAAGACTAGGCCTATTTAGACTCTTTATATCCCTATGTAGAACTTTTATATCCCACACATTTCAATAGGCACATCTTCATAACTTAAAACTTTATATCTAGAACACTCTCATATACCTCCTCAATCACACCAATTTTTACCACCTAGATAATCCTATGCAATATAATTCACAACCAAACTTGAAAAATAGTCCTCCATCTTGACAAAAACATGAATAAATTGAAAACCGATTTATCCCATTCAACCTATTAAGAATCCTAAGACCTCAAATTATAAGTCAAACCACTTTTAAAGTAGAACCCAAAACCCTAGAAACTCAAAACAAGTAAGGTCAACAAACCTCCTTCTGGTTAACATCCACCTCTAAAACTTATTTCAAAACTAGAGACACTAATCACACACTTTTAGACCAAAATTTGAGCCTCCATACATTTGGGAAAATAGACTTCCTATAACCCAATTTAGGACCTGCATACTCTAAAACAAACTGGGAAACCCAAGAGTAAAAAAATAATTTCCAATTTTGAATTCAACATACCTTTAGATCACAAAAACACCTAGATCACAATATAATTAAATTCATATACCTTTTTTAGAACCAAACACTTTTTAATATTCCATCAAACTCATTACGCCACATAGAACCACCCATTTTAATCTTGTATTATAACTCCTCAAAACTCTAGAGTAAACACATGAATGTTTTTCTCCCCCTTAACTAATGACCTTTTAAGATTATAAAAAGTCTCTGTATATATATTGGAATTAATATCTTGAGCACATAAACTTGATTCTCTATAATAAATATGTCTCCTAAGAAGAATAGGGAGAGACACCCTATTTTACAATATCCTAGAACAATGTGAAACTAGGACTTTCCAACAAATCATTATATTCCTTCTCCTCATTGGTCATTTGATGCTTATATTTATTATTCTTATTCTTAGGCTTAATATAAGTAACATGATCATACACTACAACATTTTCCTTCTTTTATATGATTGTATTGATAATACATAGAGATAACATAGATTCATGACAAACATTTTCATATATAGAATCTTCCTTGTAGTTTGAAACCTCATCACTAAGTAATGATAATTTATGTTATCTATATGAATATTTATCAACAAAAATAGTATGTTCACTTGGATCCATACTCAATTCATAACTAGCCTCAACCAACACCTTGGTCTTCTCTTGGAGCTTGGTCTCCTCATTCTCAATATGAGCAAACAATTAGAGCCCTTTTCACTCTTCTCCTTTTGTATCATTCTCCAACATATAAAATAGATTAATTGGTCTTACAGAATCATCATGGCTCACACTTATGACCTTTTTATTCCATGAGTTAAATTACCTTCTTTCTTTCACTCTAAGAGCCTAATTGAACCTATTCTAACTTGTAAGCCTCTACTTGTAAAATCTAGCAATGTGACATCTATTTTGATAGTTGAAGAACATTATACCTTTTGGAAGAAGATCATTCTATTCTACCATATTTGGAAAAACAATTTAAATGTGTCCTAGTTCATAACAACTGTATCACTCAATATTTCTTGAAGGAAACTCAACTTACCTTACGTAAAATGGATAATGTTTTGAAACATATCCCACATCATGATATTTTAAGTGCTCAAACTTGATCACACCTTTTGAATAATTACCTCCATCATAGTTCCATTAAAATTCATTTCTAATGGGTCTCTTGCATTCTCTAGCCCTATTACCAAATTGATTATATGTGTAAAAGTAACCATTGAAATTGACATACCTCATAGAATTTGGCTATCTAATATAATTTTTCTTCATTCTATTTACACCATAATTTCTTGTCTAATGATTTTTTTTCAGAGTATATTTATCTTTTTTCATATTAGTCTTCATCTTGTCTTGAGTTTCACTCTCTAGTTCTTCTTTGTATACAAGACCGGTCTTATCACTTGTATGATTTTGATCATTCAAAATGTTGTCTAGATCAGTTGACCTCTTTTCAAATCTTAAAAATGAAATTACCATAATATATATCTTCTATAAATCATATTTAAATGACTCATTTTAAATTACATACCTTTAACATTTATCTTCTTTAGATTTTAGGCTTGTAGATAGGACTTCTAATTGACAACTAAGATGTTTGACTATGTCTTCATGCTCCTTAGTATCTTCATTTATTATTTTCTCATACACAATAAATTATTACTCATAGTATTTTAGTGTATATATCATCTTATTATTTATATTCTTCTTAATCTTTAATTCTTCAAGAGCATTCATCAATTTAGTCTCATAGTTTACCTCATTTTCATCATCATCTAAATCACTCTAAGTAGACCCCTTTTAATGTGAGTAACTACATTCCTCAGCCATGAATATATATTAACATTTAATAAGACCATAATATTCATTATCATACTCTAAATCACTAACTTCACTCTCATTGAATGAGTTGAAATCTTATTTGGTGTAGAGACTCTTCTTATCCTTAAAGTACTTCTTATTGTCAAACATTGTGAACCCCTTTTTTCTTTTATCAGACCCGAATGATCTCTTGCCATCATCATGACCTTGATAATTCTCTTAATCATCATAATTATTATACTTATGAGGTAAATTATTAGAAAATTTTCCTACCTCTCCATAATTGAATCATTTGAGGGGTAGTTTACCCTTATACTTGCCTGAACTTATTTTCAATCTCTCTGAAATCAAAGCAAATAGTTCATCCTAATTTATATCATAAATGTCATCTTATTTGGATTTATTACCTTGAAACTTCTTTTTTATCTTAATTTTAGTCTTGAAATCTACTTCTTTCTTTGGTGGTATATCATCATTCTTCCTCATCTCATAGGGAGTAAGGGTGCCATGTAATTTATCCAACTTTAACTAAGAAAGACCATGAATTTATTCTATATTAGATATCTTTGGATCAAAATTGAGGGATACAAACCTTAATACCTTTTGAACAAAATTAGCCTCTTTAAGGTTCTTTCCAAGACCTATGATGATGTTCACAATCTCATCAACTCTCTGTAGAAAGGATGCCACATAATCTTCTTCCTTCATCTTGATACTTTCAAATTGCCTTTTGTGAGTATGAAACTTAGTAAGCTTGACCTTTTAATCTCCTTCATAAATTATTTAAATTTTGTCCCATATCTCTTTATCATATTTACAATGGATTACCTTGGAGAACTTAGTCTCCGTAGGACCACTAGTGTTGGCATTCATTTCTTTAGAGTTATTCTCAAAAATATTCTTATTTTCAGTGCTATATGGAGGGCTAGTAGGAAAAACATAACCATACACACAATAATTAACATACATCAAACCCTAGGGACATAATGTATGTTCTCATCCTTACACTCCTAAATGCATAATTAGATTCATTGACCATTGGTGATTTATTATTATAGAAACCTCTTTGATGACTACCCATATTGTACCTTAGATCACCTTCAAGCTATTAAGACTTTACCAAAGGACCTACTCTAGTACTAATTATTATAGTTATAATCAGTTAGAGTAATGGGGGTGAATTAGTGATCCTAGATATTATAATTTCAATTACAAACATTTTAAACTATTAAATAGTTTAAAAATATCAACTTGGTTAAGAAACATTAACAAGAGAGATCATTTATTCAATGCATACACAAGATCAAACACATACCACATAGTTCCTATGGGAAACTCTCATAGGGAAAAAAACCCACTCTCAAGCTTGTAAAACATGGAGTACTTATCCTATAATAAATAATAGACAAGAGAGTGATCAATTCCTTTAGACCAACAAACCTTGATCATATGCTCCTGACCAAAGGCCTTTAGTGAAACACCTATTTCATGAGGAGCAACTACCCCTAAGGAAGATCAAGTCCATTAGACCCTCCTTTGAATTGAACACCTCCACATTAGAACTGATGTCTTCAACACTTTATTATGGATATATGATTATGTAACCCTTGAAAAAATTCCCTCTCTATCTCATATAGGCATCTCACATAGGCATGCCACAACCTCTCTCCTTCTTCACTCAAACTATCCTCATATGCACACTCAAACCTCTTCACATATTCTTAAAATACAAGAGAACTTTTATAAAATAAAAAATATGATCTAAAGTTCATAAACATAGTCATTAACCTACTCTACTCATCAATTCATCAATTTGGCACTCTACCTCTCCTTCATTCCACAACTCTCACATATATCTTGCACAAGTCCTCTCAATAGTGTAAAAACCAACACATTTGATTTCAAAATATATAGAGAATTCATGAATTAAAAATATCACAATATTTCATGTTATCTAATAAAAATTACTTCAATATTAAGGCATCTTACATGGGTCACAGTTAAACATAACATACTTTCAAATAGTCCTAAGTCACTTTTAGGTCTATGAAGACCCATTCAGATCTTTGACACTTCTCTGAGTAAACTAAGAGTAAAGGACCACTTTAAAAATTAATGGAACCATTCCCAATTATTTATAGGTCCTATTTAAGTTCCAATAATCATCATAGTACCCTTCTATTTAAGCATAATTCACTCAAACAACATTTTATGCAAATACTCACCATGAATAAATGCACAATTGACTTATAATCCTTTGTTCATACTAAATATGATTGTTTAAACCCTCATAATTCAGATAGATAATCTTTATGGAGTTTTAAAAATGAATGAATAGCTAATCCAACATTAAACATAAAAAAATATAATGAGCTCAATCACCCTTCTTGGGCTACTTGTAGAATACAATCAAATACACAATCAACTTTGGAGCTCAATATCTTTATTTGTACATACATTCAAACCTTATATTTTATATTTACAGATGTGACTTGGAGTCCTACATAACTTCAACTTTTACTACATGGTCAAATTCATCCTAGATCAAATGTTATGGCTTAAAATCGAGACATTGGTATTTCCTTTGTTAAATTCAAATATTTAAAATCAAATGATTACACTTAAACATCAACCACTTTTCTCACATCTCATGCTCTCACATCTTTAAATCAATTATATACCATTGATATTTTTTGAAATTTAATGCATAGTGTACAAATTCCTAAACATTAAACCTTAAATCAGTTGACCTCATCTCATGAAATTTGTCAACTTTGAGTCAACATGCATCATTGATCTTCTATACATAGCTTGATATTTAAAATTTTTGAACAACTATCACTTTGACATCTTGAAGTTAATGTAAACCACTGATATCAATTAAAATGAACACTTGATCAACTTTAATCCTTAGAAGAAACTTTATCTTTTTCTCTTCTCAATGTTAAACCTCAAACACTTGGCACCATCTTGCAAATTCCTATCACCTTAGAACAAACATGCTCCATTGATCCTTCTATAAGTAACTTGATATTTACTTAGTTTAATCATCAAACACTTTGATCCATTTGACTTACTTCACACTATACATCTAGATATATTATCTCCCATCGATGGTTGGAACTCCATCTAGTACTAGTCTTTAACATCATTTAAAAATGACTAAGTATGAGGACCATTGCTTATCTACTTTGAAAGCCAACTTTTCACCTCCATATCTTTTTCTTCACTCAAGCCCATGTTCTAAAAATTGGACCATATGATCTCCTCACATAAGATAGTCCAACACTATGTAAATTTTCTCTTGAAATAATCACACATGTGAGATATAATGACATTAAAATACCTCCTTATATTTATCTATTTATAGAGCTATGTCAAGAACTATCTATAAAGACTGACTTTGTACATGCATAACTTTAATCATGCTTCAGAACTAGACCTAAAATTTTGTGCATATCAACTAGGGTTAAATATTAACAAACCCATATGATCACCTTCTATTTAAATTTCCATGCATGTGAGATATTCCACCATCAAAATGATTATTTAGCTTTTCTTTTCATATTGGAATTTCCCTAAGTATGGGAAAACACTATCAAAATACCTAAGATCCCAACCTTGTACTTGTATATATTTTGTCATGATTCATCACTAGACTTGAGACTTTATGCATATAAACTAGGGACTAATGTTATCACAACCATATGAATAAATCCCCTTGACTCATCTATAAATGACAATTATGATGTCATCAAACTGCCTATTCATATTTTCTTCCATTGGACCCAAAATGTCTAGATGAGAATAATGATGAACTAGGTGAAATATACTCATACACACAAGAAAACAAACCATTATTTAATTCTTATATGACCCCTTACACATGATAAAATCACCATACTCATCCCTAAACATGTCTAACCAAGCCAAAACTAAAGATCAATCAATCATACTTCAAGCATACTAGGACAAACATGTTACACACTTTGTCATTGTCACTTAGACTATCAAGGTACTTCATCCACTCACTTGGATACTTATATGACATCATCATTACATCATTAAAAACTCTCCAACATAATTTTATTAACTAGTACAAAGAACATGAATTTTGTGATTATAATAACATCGGTGGACATTCCATATGTTGGTGTATCCAACTCAATAATTTAATTAAGAACATGCTAGAAAATGGAGAGATATAAAGAGACACCCATGCTCCTAAAACTAGTCATAACTTTGGAATCTACAAGAATACATTTCCATAACATTATAATAATAATCATAATAACAACAATACCAATAATAAAAATAAAAAAAATGATAGACAATTCCATAACAAAATTAATAATAACAATGTCAACCATAACAACAACAATAAAATGGTTGGAATCAATGGAAAACTGACCAAACCAACCAAGGAAGCCATCATGTTATTGTGTATACCTATAAAAATTTTGTAGGACATGTTTTAGGTGCTCATGATTCCACTATTACCATAAATCCTTGGCTAACTAGAAACAACCCTAGAACTTCACCCAATAATGTCTATTAGTCAAGAAATGCATATCAACCTCCTTATGACAGTAATTCTTCTTTAGATTGTGTTAGTATCCATACTTAATACTACCCTATAATTATCATTCTAAGACCCATTAGCTACCTAACCAATTACCAAAGCTAAGTACCAAATTGATATTGTGTAATCATAACTTGATGGGCCAAGGTCACTATCAATATACCAAAACCAAATAATATAAGTGAAGTCATTCAACCTACCATGATTATCAAAAACAAACCAGCTAAAAAATTAAAATGAAGGCCTATGATATTATGGAGTAGCTAAAAAATACAATTGTGTATATATCTATCATGCATGTTTTATATATGTATAGAATCCACAAAAACACCTTAAATGAGTACTTGAACCAATACCTCATTCCACATGACATCACTCTAGAAAAATTTCAAGCCATGCTCAGATACTTGACCCATGTCCAATGTCTTACCTTTGACCAAAGTGAGATGTTGTCTATAGGCCCTCTGCATAATAACCTTTTGTATAGCAAGGTTGGTATAAGAATCATATAGTTAAACACATCCTTATAAAAAAAGTTTCAGGCCTCAAAATTATGTCTTTGAATTTATTCAAACATATTGGATATACATTATCTAACTTGAAGCCAAATATCATCTTTATCAAGACATGATTAAAAAAAAATCTCAAGGTACTATTAGCTTTCTAGTAGTCATTTGGACTTTAACCCATGATAGTTTATGCCATATTTTGGACCTATAATTATATTACAATATGTTATTAGGCTAAACTTGGATCCATAAAATCAAGGCCATAACTTCCAAATTATTTTAGTGTATAAAATTTTCACATTCACAAAAGGAAGTGACTATACTAGCTAATCTTCAGCCATATTAGTATTGTAAATATCTTGAAGTTGAGTATAAAATCTATAATTATGAATCTGGCATGAATCTTATGCCAAAATCTGATGGAGAAAGAGTTGAAAAAGGAAATTCCATTGAATCAATAGTATAATCTAACTACATTGACCCCAAAAACTTAGCTTCTACCTCAACCATGCCTCTACTAGACATTTCTAATCTTTTATTTATAACTAAAAAAGGCCTCAGATAACATAGTACCCATAATTCTTTCCATATTGATAAATTATCAAAAAAATAAAAAGCTTATGGGAGACCCAAGGCCAAAAATACTTGCATAGAGTGGCAAAGCAAAGGAAAATTTCATCTAAATAAGCCCATTATTTTCAAACTAACATCTAGCCTATAATAGGACCCCTTAACTAGAAAATGTTTCATGGATCTACACGGATGAGTTAGATAACTATTATCAAAGCATAAAGTATCATATTCCTAATTAGATTATGAATCACCTAAATTATGAAGGTAAAGGTTTAGGGATACATCAACAAGGCATGATCAAACCAATCTCAATGACCAAGTATAAGGGAACCCATGGTAATGTATTTAAACTAGGGTTACCATTTATACCTTATTCATGTTCTAATATAAACAACTAAATATTATGTTGGTAGTGATGTAGATTCTAATTATAACATCTATGATGACCTTACCACTACAAACTTTTTTAACCCACATGTCACTTTCTCCATTAAACCTATTTATTAACCATCATCATTAACCCTTTGTCATCCATAGTTGATAGAATGGGACCAACAAGTGTCAATAATAACATTATATGAGTTTGAAAATGATGAGGCCATATGGAACTTTCTAGGATTGAGGAATAACATTCCTCTTGGAGATCACAAGCAAGGCTTATCTATTATATTAGATCTTACTAACTAATTTAAAGAGTGGGTGAACTTCCCTAGCCAAAAATAAAAACAAAATCAAACATTGAAGTCTAAAAATGAAAACCTATAAGAGGAAATTTTTGACCATGGTAAAATTAAAGAGAAAGGCAAGTCTCCTGGTGAAACTAGTTTCTGGCACCATTAGATGGGAATGTTCACCCCTCTTCCTATGAAGCATAAAATACCTATAGTCCAAAGTCTATATATCGATCAGAGATCATTACTAAGGAGTAGAAATATTTTTCATAGATTTTTTTAGAGTACCATGAAGTATTTATTTCATGGCCTTTTCCAACATTAGGAGGTTTTGCTTCATCCTACTTGGGGGAACTAGATGAGACATTCCAGCTAGAGGACTTTACAATTACTAGCCAATCTAACTCCTTGCCAACTATTTTAAATGATGGTTCTACACTTCTTATGGAGGATGCTTAAGAGGTTAACATTGGGACTCTAAGGGACTCAAAGTGGATTAAAATATGTGCATCACTCACTAAGGAAATACATGATATTTTTACATCCCTTCTAAGGGAATTTGTTGACATATTTTCATGGGCCTATTTGGACATGATAGGTTTGGATGGAACCTTAGTAATACACCATCTCATTGTACATATTAATGACAAGATTATTAAATAGAAGCTATGTAATATTCATCCTCATATTTCTATGATAGTAAATAGAGTTGGAAAAACTCTTAGATGTGAAATACATCAGGATAATTGACTATTCAAATTGGATTTAAAACATTTTGCCAGTGAGTAAAAAAATAGAAGGTATCATAATCTACACTAATTTTAGAGATATCAACAAATATTGCCCAAAATATGAATTTCCTTTGCCTAATATTGATATTATATTTGACTCACTTATCAAATATGAAATGATCTCTCTTATGGATGGTTTTAAAAGATATAATCAAATCAGAATTGCTATAGAAGACCAACATAAGACAATTTCATCACTCTATGGGGAATTTATTTTATCAGGTAATGCTATTTGGACTTAAGAATGTTAGAACCACATATAAAAGGTCCATTAAATTAATTTTCAATGATATTATGCATGAAATTATTTATAATTATGTCGATGACATATTGGGTAAATCAAATACCTATGTTGAATATCTAGCTATACTACAAATAACATTTGATAGATTTCATGAGTAAAACATCAAACTTAATCTAAAGAAGTGTGTATTTGGCATAAATTTTGTAAAACTATTAGGATTCATTATCTCTCAAAGGGGCACTGAAGTCAACCCAACCAAATTTTGTCTAATTAAAAAAATGCCACTACTATCTACCTTGAAATAGAGCTTTAGTTTACAGGGAAAGATCTAATTAATTAGATGATTCATCTCAAAGTTGGCCAACAAATTCCATCTATTTGATCACCTACTAAAAAAGGGTGTTACATTCTACTAGAATTAAGAGTAACAAAAATAATTTGATTATCTTAAGGAATATATTGACAATATTCCTATTTTATTACCACCAACACCAAATAAGCCATTTCTACTTTACCTGTCAGCAAATGAAAAAGCCCTGTGGGTACTTTTGGCACATTATAATAAACAAGGAAAATAACATGAATGTATTATCTGAGTAGAAAATTAATCATGTATGAGCACAATTATACACTGATTGAAAAATCTTATTTAGTAATGGTGTTCATAGCCTAAAGGTTGTGTCACTATATTCTAAAAAACAAGACCATTGTTATTACTAAAGTAGATACACTAAAGTATCTACTTTCCAAATCAGCTTTAAAGGGCTACATGGAAAAATGGATTATGCTATTGATCATGTTTTAAATTAAATACACCAATTAGAAGGGCATTAAGGGGCAAGTACTCATAAATTAACTTCTAGAATCTCCTTGTAAAGATACTCAACCTCTTACATTTAGATTTCTAGATGAAGCCATTATGAATATTAGAGAAGCATAAGCACCTCCTGAGGCTAAATAGTGAAATATTTACTTTGATAGATCATTCAAATCTTGTGGATTAGGTGTTAGAATATTTTTTTATGCCATAAGGGGATCTCATTCCCAATTCCTTTCTATTGTATTTCCCTATACCAATAACATAGTCGAGTATAAATCACCCATTATAGGTATTTGTTAAGAAGTATAGTGGAACATTCAATATTTATTGGTACATGGTGATTTTTAACTAATCATCAATTAGGTTATAGACTATTACTATACCAAGGATGAAAATTTGGTAGGATATAAGGATATGGCCTGTTGGGTGAATATTTTGTCATCAACTAATTGATGAAAAAATGGGTATATCAACCACAGTACAAGGAGATTTACGCCACAAAAAGTGTAGGTTTACCACATCTTAATGAGATAAATATCTCCTCTCATCAATGGGAGGTTCCCTATGAAATAATTATATGTTATATGTATATATAAGTAAGCAAAAAAAATACTCAAGGTAGTATAACACCATCCATCTCTCTTTTTTCAGAGAGGATGTCCAAAGAACAAAGAGGGAAATCTTGGTCGATGGCTAAAAGCATTCCTCTTCATTTAGGAATAGTATCCATCATAGAGTAGAAAATCCCCTGAAGTAGTAACAAATCCCACAAGAAAACCCATGAAATCACAAAGTCTTCCATTGCCTCCTTCACTGATTCAAAACATGTGTAACAATAGAGTGAAACAAAGCACCAAGTTTTCACCTAAAACTACAATGGATAAAAGGGTCACAAAAATATAAGTAGCTCAAAGTCTTTATTTTATCTTTTAAAACCATCTTTAGATAATTTTGATACACACAATTTGCTTATTAAATTGAGTAGTTAAGAGATTATCAGGAAAGAGAACATAAGAACTATTTCCTAAATAACACAAATTACTTCAACACAAAGTCTGAAATAAACCTGTTTCTCATTCATTCGATAAAATATGATTTACAAGTTGAGCACAAAGTCTCAAGAAGTGTCTCAATTTCAATAGAGTTTTTGCTCTCAATTATCCAGAGATCCCTTTTACAAAAGAGGTTCCCTCTATATATAGGGATAAACCTTCAAAATTAGAAAAAGATTAAAATATTAAAATATCTAGTCAAAGATGAGTCATCTTTGACTTTGGTATATTTTATAGATTTTTTACATGTAACTACATATTACAAAAGTGCATGTACTTTTTCATGACAAAAGTGCATGAGAAGAGAGGAAGAAGAGAAAATGGAGAAATGATTCAACTCCTGCCACTGGACATCTTCAGATGGGCATCATACATGGTGATAGATGCTTAGATTCCTATATTTTATGGTGCAATGGTGTTCTTGAAGATCATTTTGGCTCTAACTGTAGCATCTTTCAATGCTATGATTGCTTTGGCATGACTAGTTAACATGGTTCTTAGATTACCCAGAGTTAACTGATTATATAGGATGTTATCCATAGAAGTCATTGAAAATGCTTTCTCTTTGAAATCCCTTTGGATCATACCTTTGAATTCTTAAATCATCTCTTTTTTTGAAATAAATTGATTATGTCTAGAGGTGAGGTCACAAGGCAATTCTTCCAGTCTGTTCAACAGGCCAGTGTCACTTTTCTCACTAGCATCCTTGAAAGACTTGAGATCTTCAATTAGCTCCTTCAGAACCAAGATTCTATATATCAGTGATTCCTTGATTTCAACATAGGAATCTTTGCTGGCAATGATGCTGATGGATATCAAGGTGTGTTTCTTTAGATCCTTCATCTCTATCCACTTGCTAAGATATTTATTTGTAATGTCAATATCTTGAGAAATAAGAGAGATGAGGTCTTCTAAATCTGTCCTCACCTTCTTCATCTCATCTATCTTCTGAACAACCTCTATAAGCAAGGAAATTCCTTGAGTATGCATCTTTTCTATATAGTCTTCATGCACTTTCCCTCTCATGTAGGTTTTCTCTACTTTCTACATAACAAGATCATCTATGGAAAAGGCTTTTGGGGTTGCTGCTTTAGGAGCAAGAGTGAATTTCCTGACTACTACGGTCAATTGTTCTACCTTTGCCTTATAGTAATATTTCATCTCATTTTCCCTATCAAATTTTTGGACCATGATATCCATTGCAGACTATAGGTCACTCTTTACGCCTTCATGAGTGACTTTTCCTAACTCAACACAAGAAATGGAATAGCTACTCATGTCAAAACCCTCGAGGGTTGTGTCTTGTGGAGGTCTAGCTATCTCTAGAAATTTGTGCCCCTTTTCCTCAACCATTTTTGAAAGGATACTTGGTCTCTTAGGGGCCTTAGCTTTTACTGGCACTATCTTGCCAAAATCAAAGTCATCTATAGAGATGGCTAGCTTCTTCCTTTTGGGCATGAAAGCTGACAACCAGGGTGGAAGAGGAGAAGCACATACCATGGTGACAGTCCCTGTGGTTGCTGTCACTAGGGTAACATCTACACTACTAGTTAGAACAATGGGCACAGTGGGAGTAATAGGTGAAACTATATTGACCGCTAGCTGGCCAATGGTAGAACTTTCTCTGATATTGAAAGAAGGAGAAGAGAGACTAAGGATAGAACCTAAGGAGCAAAGGACATCTCCATAAGTGCCTTGAGAATCATCAAACATAAATTTGGTAGGAGAGGTGGCTCTAAAAGAAGGAACACTGATGGAAAAAAGAGGTGAAGGAGATGCCATAGGGGATTGAGGTGGTGAAGAAGAAATGTATGTAAGTGGTTGTACCCCTTCCTAAGGAGATAGAGGCTTAGTTATCTGCTACTCTGAAGGCCTATCATCTATCTCCATCTATTGTGCTACCTATTCCTGAGTGTTTTTTCTCCAACCCCCTTAGCCATTGATTATGGCTCCTCATCAACCTTCGATTTCTTAAACACAAATATTATTTTAGGCTTGTGAGGCCTAGATGGAGAAGGAACATCACCTTTATTCTTAGTCCTATTCTCTACCTTCTTCCTTGTTTTTTCTTGGAATTTAGCCTCTGATCCTGTAATGAATTCCTTCAATGTGATCCTTTTGGCCGCTAGCCAATCATTGGTGTTAGCCAATATTAGTTTGAATCTCTTTATTAAAGAGGTCAATTCTTTTTGGGACCACTAAACTGGAAGAAGAGGAGAATTAGCGACCTCGTTAGCCAGGTATCTATTGTTGATTATGTTCTTATCATTGAGCAAATTAGAGGGAATATCTGTAATCCCTAGATATTCAATTTGCTCTAGAGTCAGCCTATTGTAGTCCATCCTTTTGATTTATTCCACTATTCTCAAGTCTACCCAGATGTCCTTAATCATGGGCTCATGAAATTGAGTCTTTATTCTGATCATATCTTTGACACCCCTATAGTCAAAATTGTCTCTTCTTTTGAACTGCTTCATGGTAACTAGTTGTATTTTTGTCTTCATTACCCTTGCTTTGGCGGGAGTCAAAACTGAGTATCTACCAATTTCTATTGGGAACCTGAAACCTAACATTTTTAGTTCCATTTTCCTAGTGTGTATAATAATAATATGTCTACATAGCTCCATTAGGACTAACTTGTCAGAAAGAAATCTGGGGAACATGTAGGGATAGCCTTGGAAAAAGCCATCCTACATATAGAAAAAGGAGGGGAATTATAGAAACATGCAGCCAAAATCATTGATGACCATCTAGGCTTTGTTTGATACTCTTTCTATTCCAGTTGAGGATCAAAAAGGCACAAAAATACTATGAAGAAGGCATCATTTACCCTCCTAAAATGATGGATTGATCCTTATAGTGTTAACTGAGGGTAATATGAATAAACAGGGGTGGTTCTTCTATCCCCTTCTATTGTCAAAATTGGAAAGTTTCAAATTGAAGCCGTGATGTATACTAAGTATGAAGTCATATAGAACTTCAAAGTAGTAGACACTTTTGTCAGTTGCTCATGAAGAGCATTGCTAATCTACTCACCCCAGAAGATGACTTTCTTCCCTTGTAGAATCCCTTTTGATAAAGGGATACATCCATTCATGGAATTGGGAAGAAGATGGTAGACCTCATACCCTACTGAGAAGAGTAATCAAGTCACCAACTTCTTCTGTGAAATCACTTCTCAAAAAATTTTGTGGCCATCTAGACAAGTTGGTTTTGGGAGTTTTAAGCCACCTATTATTCATCACCTTCTTTGCCCTCTTGGGATCCTTGTCATACTCTTTTTATGCCTCAATAAAGTCAATTTTTAGCACTTCAGTAGTAGGAGGGCACATGGAGACTTTATCAATAAATTTGGGGTCTAGCTAAATTATCACGTTATTGCTGGCATCTGATACTGACCTGGTCTCTCTATTGTAGAACTAGGTGCACTGGAGGATGAACTCTATGTGATGTGCCACTACAAATAAAGAGACAAATAGATGAATGCTGCTTTTAATTATTCTTTTCATCTCTGAGCTTGGATTTGTCACCTTGGTTCTGTCTATGAACTCGGCCATATCCACATGGTTGATCTTTGTGTCTCTAATGTCATTGACATTAGAAGTGATCGAGGTGATCAGGAAAAGGCCTTTGTACTAATACTTCATGGCCTTTGACTTCTTCAGAGAAGTTTTAGTCATTGAAACTAGTCTTTGTTGAGAGCACGTTGATGAAGGAGAATCCTCAGGGGGTACTGCAATGAGAATCATGATCATGTAATTAGGAAAAAAAGGATAAATTAGGAAATTTGCACGTTGGGTGATTATGACCAAGGAAGGGCACTTGATAAGGTTGAGGTTAAAATGGGTTAGAAAGAAAAAATTTCTCTGGAGTTAGAAAAATTAGAGAAAAAGATACAAGGGTGGCAAAATTTTCCACTCCTGCATGTAGGAGAATCAATGTGCATAGGCGACAAATTATGTCGCTTATGCACATGGGACAAAAAAAGCACAAGCAAAAAATTTTCCACCCACACATACTGGTAGGAAAAAGTGTAATGGCAGTGAAAAATGCCACCCTTGCACTCAAGTGTAATGGTGGCAAATTTTACTACCCTTACATGGGGACCTACATTGATGATAAATTTTGCTACCGGTGCATCTAGGTTAGGCAAACCTTCATCAGCAAAAAAATTTGCTATCATTATAGGTGAGGGAGGAAAATATGGTTAGGGTAATGAAGTCCACCACCCTTGCTAGTAGAAAACCATGGGAGATAAGAGAGGGTGGTGAAATTTGCCGCCCTAGCATGGGGTAAGAGGTGAAAGGCCGATGGGGTAGGAAGAGAAGAGGAGGAGAGAAGAAAAATGAAAACAAAACCAAAAACAAAACCTAAAGAGAGGGAAAAAATAAATAAAATGCAAAAACAAAGACCTACCTAGAAAATAATGTGCATCGCAAGCTCAAATCTATCGAAATGCACTTTTTTCCTGCTTGCCGGATCATCTAGAGGTAGAGGGCAGGAGGAGGATTAGAAGGAATGAATCAAAATGAACCAAAAATGGATTAAATGGGGTGAAAATTGACCCCAACCACTTGACGCATGTGGCCATAAATGCTGCACATGAAAATTGAGGAAGTGTAGGGGTGGTAAAATTTGCCACCCTTACACTAAAAAAAATTCAAAGATATGTAGGGGCAGCAAAATTTGCTGCTCCTTCATGTGAGGGAGAAAAATGTAGGGGTAGAAAAATTTTCCACTCCTACATCCTATATGCAAGGGTTTAAAAAAAAATTTCTCGTGCATGGCATAAAGGAAAAATGCACTGACGGCAAAAATTTCCACCCATGCATAAAAATGAAAGAAATAAGTCTAACTCTAGAAAAAGGAAAATTGGTCACCTGGTCGCATCAAGACTATAAAAACTTTCATGTTTTGGGGAAAATGTAATGAAAATATGTTACAAACTTTGAATGGTGTTAGTTGAGCAAATATGAGAATGAGAAAAACTTGTCTCAAAAAATGGACTTATAGAGATAAAGGGCGAAATGGACAAGTTTCCCAGGGGGTTGTTCCAAAAATGAGCTGAGCTGATTTTGGAAACAATAGCTGGCTCCTATTGGGGAACTTCCATTGATTGAATCGATCAATGGGAGTAGAAACCAATCTCTAAGTTCCTTCATCCAAGCCATTGGGCTACAGTGTCATGCTAAAAATGAAAGAAAACAAACAAAATGCAAAAACTATATAATTATACAAGTGGATCCATCTAAACTTCAAGGATTGAAAAGATTTAGATGCTACCCACAGTGGGGTAGTGAAAATGGTGCTCCATCTTGATACTCCAGCAAGAAGTTATTCTCACCATAGAGTTGTCAAATGGTAAATAGACCTCTCCATAAAGAGTCAAATTTGTCATGCATTCCCTTTGGTTCTCTCCTCTTTTCCAACAATAAGACTTGATCTCCAATTTAAAAATCAC
This sequence comes from Torreya grandis, assembly GCA_037957365.1. NCBI lineage: Eukaryota > Viridiplantae > Streptophyta > Pinopsida > Cupressales > Taxaceae > Torreya > Torreya grandis. Next base: position 794,625 of record JARHVA010006697.1, on the reverse strand, counting down.
GAACCTTATCCCTTTTGTCAAAAAGTTTCTTTATCTAATTTTGATGTGCCGTAATCCGGTCCATCACCATGGTTTACTGCTCATTCAATTCGGTTAGACACATGATCCTTTTGTCAATTGAATTTTTGAAGGTTGTATATTCAATTGCTTTGGCTAACCTGAGCGCTGGTAGCTCTAGCATGATAGGTATCTCTGCATTCAAGATGTATAGAAGTTGGAATGGTGACATGCCTATGGCCCTCTTAGGTGTAATCCTATCCACCCATAAAGCATAAAACAATGCTTTGTGCCATGTTCTCTGATTATCATTTACCAATTTCTTGATAATAGTGACTAGGTTCTTATTGCTTGACTCTGCTTGGCCATTTCCTTGTGGAAAATAATCTGAACTATGAGATAGGGTAATCCCATAATAAAAGTAGAATTGAGTAATTTTATGTGAAGAAAAACATGCTGCATTATTTGTTACAATTTTGAGTGGAAACCCAAACCTAAAGATGATATTTTCCTTAAGAAAATTGTACACCACTTTAGACGTAGCGTGCTTGGTTGGGATGGCTTCCACCCATTTGGTAATGTAATCAATTGCGGTGAGGACATAATCATGTCTGGCACTCAAAGATGGGTTAACTGTGCCAATGAAGTCAATACCCCATTATTGAAAATGTTCTTTGATTATTACCGGCTTGAAGGGCAATGCAGCTAGTTTAGGCTTTTTGATAAATTATTGACACAATTCACATTTACTCACCCATTTGTAGGCATCTTGAAATAGTGTAGGCTAATAGTACCTCACTCACAAAATCTTGTGCATTGTCACTGGTGTAAAAAAATGTCCTCCATAGGCCAAATTGTGGAAAGACTCCAAAATTTTATCTTGTTTTACCTTAGTGACACAACAAAGAAATGCCCCATCCAAGTTACTTTTGTACAGACCATTATTCCACAAAACATAGCTAACAGCATTTAGTTTAACATTCTATTTTTTATTATAGTAGAGATGACCGGGACACTCATCATAGGTCAGAAAATGGGCAATGTCAAAATACCACTCATCAATAGTGGTAACAAAGAGGACTATAGGCATGCCTTCAATCTCCATTTCTTCATTTTTTGCTCCCTTGGGAATGTTGTTGGCAATCAACTGACAAAGAACCTTTCCTCACACAAGTTTGATAGGTTTGATGTATAGATCAAACTCTTGAATCTTGGTGATCTAATTACCCCTCTTCATACCAAACTCTTGTTGAGTCAAAATAGAATTCACTATTGTGTTAGGCACCAAAACCTTAGTATGTGAGTTCAAGATATAAAACTTGAAGTGCTTAACTACTTTGACCACCACATATGGATGCTTCTCCAATTTGAATATTTCAGCTCATGAGCCTTGAGTGGACAACTCATGAAGGAAATAGGAGATTCCACATCCTCTTGGTTTCATTGAACTAAAATAGCTAAGAGTGTATGTTCAGAAGCATAACTATATATTTTGAAGTTTTTGGTGTAGTCTAGACAAATTAGGATTGGTGTGTGAGTGATCACTTCTTTGATGTCTTTAAACATTGATTTTCCCTTTGTAGTCCACTTGAAGGTATCATTTCCTTTCATCATATTGAAAATGTTGTGAGTTTTCTTAGTGAACTCAGGGATGAGCCTTTGAAGAAAATTCACCTTTCTAAAGAAAGAGTGAACTACAGTTTTAATGGTAGGCAGATTAAATTCTTGGATAGATTTGACTCTTTTTGAGTCAATTTTAATACCTTCTCAGGACACAATGTGGCTGAGAAGTTTCCCTTTTGTCACCCCAAATATATATTTTTTGGGATTTAGAGAAATACCATTCTAACTATAGCATTTCAGTATTCTCTGTAAGTGGTGGACATGGTCAGATTGATACTTTGAAAATACCATCAAATCATCTAGGTGTACTATAATGAACTTACCCATTTCATCCTTGAAAGTGAGGTCCATCACTCTTTGAAATGTGATGCCTGTATTTATCAGGACAAAAGGCATCCTTCGATAAGTGAAGGTGCCCCACAGTGTGGTGAAGGCAGTCTTACACTGATTTGCTTTTCAAACTTCAACTTGATTATACCCTGAGAAACCATCTAGCATTGATAACATCTCTGAACCTATTACCATCTACAAAACTTGATCGATAATAGGGAGAGGGTAGTTATCTTTTAAAGATAACTGATTCAAGTTTCTAAAATCCATGCATATTTGAATTTCACCATTCTTCTTTCTCACAGGCACTATATTGGCAATCCATGTAGAGTGATGGATTGGGAAAATTATTCAGGCATCAAGTATTTTTTGTATCTCAGATAAAATGGTACCTAATATTTTTGGATTATATTCCCTAGACTTTTACTTATAAGGTATTGAGTTAGCCTTAAAAGGAATGTCATGCTGAATTTCATCAAGTTTGAGTGATTTTAGGTCATCATAATAATATACTAAGACATCTATATATTGGTGGAATAGATTAACAAGCTTGAATCTCTCCTTGAGAGTGCAACATTTTCCAATGTTCACCATCTTAGCATCTCTCTTGGTTCCTAGGTTCACTTGATCAAAATCCTGAGAGGAGTTTGAATCTATTCATTGTTGTTTGATGAACTTGTCATGGTAATTAAATAGTTTCTCTAGGGAAACTAGGCCTTTGAAAATCTTATTTTCTTTAAGCTATAGGAAATCCTCAACTATGTCTGTGTTCGATTCAGAAGTTGTCTCACATTGTTGAAGTTCATTGCCTTCAAATTGTAGTTGTTCCAAGCTATCCTTTTGCTCCAAGAATGCAATGATTTGATCATCATTATTGAATACTTGCCAATGGTTGGCATTGTCAGGTACACTTGGTCAAAAGACCAGTTCAATAGTGTACTTGTCTCCTTTAATGTATCGGTGGGGAACTAAGAGAGTAGTAGAAATAGCCAATGCATCCGCTCAATCATTAAATTCTCTCAAGATGACAGAGATGCTAAAATCATCAAAATTTTCATTTTAGTCCCAAACTAGATTGCAATAGTGGCATAATATTTTGTTCTTGGTTTGATAGATATTTCTTACCTTACAAACCACCAACTTGATGTCCCCTTTAGCATGGAGGAGTTTAATACTTTTTTCTCTAATAGTCTATAATCCAAGAAATAGGGATTCGTACTCAGCTGTGTTGGTGTTGCTAAACTACAACTTGTAGGATAAAGGAACAATATCTCCTTGAGGAGATACCAACACAACTCTAGCTCCTAAATTGTTAGAGAAGCAGCTACCATCAAATTCTGAGATCCATACCTCATTAGATGTCGCTTTTCCTTTAGAACATTTTCATTGGGGGGAAGAGGTTCTTCCATGTGTTTGTTTTGCTTCACTAATTCTCCTACTTTCCTAGCTGAACACATTTCAAAGTTATTACCTATATAAGTTTTTTTATATGCCTTATGGACTTCATCCATTGATAGGAAGTAGTTACCCATGCCCGAAGACTCAAATAAAATTTGAGCTTCTGGTGCTGATGATTGGGTGACTACATATCTTGCCTCTTTTTTAAGAAGTAGTTTCTTCATACTACCTTGAATTGGGATCCTTGCCTCTGACAAGTCCATGCTTAGCTCACCCCCAAAATATTTGCAAAAATTTTGCCCAAGAAGGATGTCGTAAGAGGTTAGAACATTGGCCACTAGAACCATCATTTTTATCTTCTTTTCTAGGAAAGTTGTGAATGTAAATTGGGCATCTTTTATTTAACCAAAGAGTGGGACTTGCTTGTTTTCCATAGAAAAACACCTCCCAAAAGTTTTGGTCAAAGTTAGACCAAGGGAATCTGCCACCTTAGCAGGCATAACAATATCAAAAGCTCTAGAGTCTATTATATAATTACTCAACTTATAACCATTTATTAGCAGGGAAACATAAAAGGTTCTATTTTCTCGAGAGTAACAAGAGGAGTCACAACAAGATTATTTTGGGTGGATTTATCGTTGAAGGAATCATGAATGGCCTTTGAAGAATCTTGTCCTATAGGGATGGCTTTATTTTTCACATATTCTGCCAACCTATCAAACTGTTCAAGATTAGATCTCAAATACTAAATCTCTATCATTTGAATTTTAGTCTTTTTGGCATGATCAATTATATCAAATAATTGAAATGAATTTGAGACAGAGGAAGAGGACCCATCATGTTGATCCTTAGTGGGTGTGGCACTAGTTTGAGAAATAGAAGTGGAAGATATGGAGCGGTTTGAGGTACTTACTTTTTTATGAGTTATCTAATCTTTTGATTAGGGAGGTAATGGAGTCTCTCATTTAGCGATGGAGACCACTAGCTAAGGTTCTTCTTCTGCTTTCCCTTTGACAGTTTGTGGAGCTGATTGGTTTTGAGATCTGGTAAAAATAACATAAGATCCATCCAACCCTTCTCCTTCTAGCTTCATCCTGTAATCCAAGAAACCAATATTAGAGTCACCAGCTAATTCTTCTTCCTACTCTTCAAAGATATTAGCATCATCTTATTGGTCCAACTCAGGTTGGAGTAAAAATTCAAGCTGAGCCTCTAGGTAATCGACTGCTAAATTGGTAGGTGTTGCTTCAATGGCAAGTTTCTCTTGAGGGGGAGGCAAGCAATTTGATTGCCCTTGGTTCTGGGCAGCATTGCCCTGATATTGATAATTTTGGAATGTTCTCCTTGGAATATCTTGATAAGTGGGGGTAGACATACCTTGGGCTATTTTCCTCTTCAAATCTATCAGTTCATTTGTCAATTTTTGCACCATAGGATCTGTAGTGCCTATAGAAGAACTTTCAACAGATGAAGAGAATCTATTTTTACTAGAGTCTTTTCTAATCTTACCTACTAGTATAAGATCATCCTCAATTTTAGTATTTAAATTTAGAGCTAATTTGAGATCCATAGGGCCAAACCACCTCAACAAAAAACTCACTTTGAGAAGTTTTGAGTTGATAAAAATGCACTTGAGATTCTCTAGCATGGGCTGAGCGATGGTAGGAATCCGGTTCCTTAACTTATTGAATTTGGATATGAAATCCCTCATGGGCTAATGAGTTTCTTTATTCATTTGTGTAAGCTAAGCTAACAAAGCATGTGCATCTTTAGCAAGATTAAACCTAGCTTCAAATTTATACTTTAGCATATTCCAATCAATTATAGTTCGAGCTTGAAGGTGGTAAAACCAATCCACGGTAGCACCATGCAAATTTTCTACAAAGAGTCTTACTGCTACGTCTTTAAATTCCACACTGATTACATTGCATGATATAGATAATGTGGAAATATGCTCATCAGGATGAACCTTCCCATCACCAAAAAATTTGAGAAATTTTTTCTTAGAACTACGAGGTAGTTCATGCAAGGGTGGGGTCAAATTAAGAGGACCAAAATAATTGTCCCATAGACCTTGAGCCATTATGATAAGATGATTAAATGGTAGGATAATAAATCTTTGTGGGGTCAATAAAGATAAAGCCTTACCAGTATTGAGGCTAGAAGATTCATAAGGTATGGCAGATCTGGCGTTAGTAGGAGGGAAGCTCCTAGTTCATTGAAGATGAGATGATGGAGGAGAAATCTCAAAATTAGTTTGTTGCACAAACTCAAATATAGGATCAACAATACCCTAAGCTCTCTAGCCTCATGTGTACAATGGAGCTACCAGAGTGTCAAATGAAAAAGGGATTGAAATTGCTTCAAGTTGAAGCTTGAGGCTTTAAAATGCACGTTTGTGTCCCTAGTAGAGTCACCAAATGCTGTTGGGTGAATATTTTGTCGTCAACTAACTAATGACAAAATGGGTATATCAACCATAATACAAGGAGATTTATGCCACAAAAAGTGTAGGTTTACCACATCTTAATGAGATAAATCTCTCCTTTCATCAAAGTGAGGTTCCCTATGAAATACTTATATGTTATATGTATATATAAGTAAGCAAAAAATAATACTCAAGGTAGTATAATACCATCCATCTCTCTTTTTCTAGAGAGGATGTCTAAGGAACAAAGAGGGAAATCCCAGTCGATGGCTAAAAGCATTCCTCTTCTTTTAGGAATAGTATCTAGCATAGAGAAAAACATCTCTTGAAGTAGTAACAAAGCCCACAAGGAAACCCACAAAAGCACAAAGTCTTCTGTTACCTCCTTCACTGATTCAGAACATGTGTAATAGTAGAGTGAAACAAAGAACCAAGTCTTAGCCTAAAACTACAATGGATAAAAGGGTCACCAAGATAAAATTAGCTAAAAGTCTTTCTTTTATCTTTTAAAACCATCTTTAGATAATTTTGATACACACACTTTGCTTATTAAATCGAGCAGATAAGAGATTATCAGGAAAGAGAACATAAAAACTATTTCTTAAATGACACAAATTACTTCAACACAAAATCTAAAATAAACCTGTTTCTCATTCATTTGATAAAATATGATTTACAATTTGAGCAAAAAGTCTCAAGAAGTGTCTCAATTTCAGCTGCTCTCGATTATCTAGAGATCCCTTTTACAAAAGAGGTTCCCTCTATATATAGGGAGAAACCTTCAAAATTAGAAAAAGATTAAAATATTAAAATATCTAGTCAAAGATGAGTCATCTTTGAGTTTGGGATATTTTTTAGATTTTTTACATGTAATTACATATTACAAAAGTGCATGTACTTTTTCATGACAAAAGTGCATGAGAAGAGAGGAAGAAGAGAAATAGAGAAATGATTCAACTCCTGCCACCAGACTTCTTTAGATGGGCATCATACATGGTGATAGATGCCTAAATTCTTATAATGTCTAGCATAATGGTGTTCTTGAAGATCACTCTGTCTCTGATTGTAGCATCTTTCAATGATGTGATTGCTTTGGCATGACTAGTTAACCTGGTTCTTAGATTATCTAGAGTTAACTGAGTATCTAAGATGTTATCCATAGAAGTCATTGAAAATGATTTCTCTTCAAAATCTCTCTAGATCATACCTTTGAATTCCTGAATCATTTCTTCTGCTAAAATAAATTGATTATCTCTAGAGGTGAGGTCACAAGGCAATTTTTTCAGTCTATTCAACAGGCTAGTGTCACTTTTCTCACTAGCATCCTTGGAAGACTTGAGATCTTCAATTAGCTCCTTGAGCTCTTGGATTCTATATATTAGTGATTCCTTGATTTAAACATAGGAATATTTGATGGCAATGATGCTGGTGGATATCAAGGCACATTTCTTCAGATCCTTGATCTCTTTCCACTTGCTAAGATATTTATCTGTACTATCAATATCTTGATAAATAAGAGAGATGATGTCTTCTAAATCTGTCCTCACCTTATTTATCTTGTCTGTCTTCTTAGCAACCTCTATAAGTAAGGAAATTCACTGAGTATGCATATTTTCTATATAGTCTTCAAGCACTTTCCTTTTCATGTAGGTTTTCTCTACTTTTTGGATAACAAGATCATCTATGGAAAAGGCTTCTAGGGTTGCTGCTTTAGGAGCAAGAGTGAATTTCTTGACTACTACAGTCAATTGTTCTGCCTTTGCATTATAGTAATCTTTCATCTCTTTTTCTCTATCAAATTTTTGGACCATGATATCCATTACGGACTGTAGGTCTCTCTTTGCACCTATGTGAGTGACTTTTCCCAACTCAACATGAGAAAGGGAATAACTGCTCATGTCAAAACCCTCGATGGTTGCATCTTATGGAGGTTTGGCTATCTCTAGAAATTTATGCCACTTTTCCTCAACCTTTTTTGAAAGGATCCTTGGTCTCTTAGGGGCCTTAGCTTTCACTGGCACTATCTTGATAAAATCAAAGTCATTTGCAGATAAGGCTAGCTTCTTCCTTTTGGGTGTGAAAGCTGATAACCAAAGTGGGAGAGAAGAAGCACTTACCATGGTGATAGTCCCTATGGCTGGTGTCACTAGGGTAATGTCTGCACTATTAGTGGAAATAGCAGGCATAGTGGGAGTCATAGGTGAAATTGTATCGACTTGTTAGCTGGTCAATGGTAGAAATTTCTCTGATATTGAAAGAAGGAGAAGAGAGACTAGGGATAGAACTTGAAGAGCAAAGAACATCTCCAGAAGCACCTTGAGGATCACCAAACATAAATCTAGAAGGAGAGGTGACTCCAAAATAAGGAACACTAATGGGAGAAAGAGGCAAAGGAGATGTCATACGAGATTGAGGTGGTGAAGAAGAAACATCTACAAGTGGTTGTGCCCCTTTCTGGGGAGATAGAGGCTCAGTTCTCTATTTCTTTGAAGGCTTGTCATTTATCTCCATCTATTGTGCTGCCTGTTCCTAAGTGCTTTGTTCTCTAACCCCCTTAGCCATTGATTCTAGCTCCTTAGCAACCTTTGATTTCTTGGACACAAAGATGATTCTAGGCTTATGAGGCCTATATAGAGAAGGAACATCACCTTTATTCTTAGTCCTATTCTCTACCTTCTTCCTTGTTTCTACTTAGAATTTATCCTCTGATCCTATAATGAATTCCTTCAGTGTGATCCCTTTGGCCACTAGCTAATCATTGGTGTTAGCCAATATTGGTTTGAATCTCTTTCTTAAAGAGGTCAATTCTTTTTGGGACCACTAAATTGGAGGAAGAGGAGAATTAGCAACCTCATGAACCAGGTATCTGTTATTGATTATGTTCTTATCATCGACCAAATTAGAGGGAATATCTGCAAGCCCTAGATATTCAATCTACTATAGAGTCAGCCTACTGTAGTCCATCCTTTCGATTTCTTCCACTATTCTCAAGTCTACCTAGATGTCCTCAATCATGGGCTCATGAAACTAAGTCTTTCTTCTAATCATATTTTTGACACTCCTGTAGTCAAATTTCTCTCTTCTTTTAAATTGATTCATGGTAACCAGTTGCATTTCTGTCTCCATTATCCTTGCTTTGGCGGCAGTCAAAATTGAGTATCTATCAATTTCTATTGGGAACCTAAAACCTGGCTTTTTCAGTTCCATTTTCCTAGTGTGTATGATAACAATCTATCTACACAGCTCCATTTGGACTAACTTATCAAAAGGAAATCTAGGGAGCATGTAGGGATAGCCTTGGAAAAATCCAACCCATATATAACAAAAGGAGGGGAATTTTAGAAACATGTAGCCAAAATCATTGACGACCATCCAGGCTTCGTCTGATACTCTTTTCTGTTCTAGCTGAGGATTTAAAAGGCACAAAAATACCACAAATAAGGCATGATTTACCCTCTTAAAATTATGAATTGAACCTTGTAGTGTTAACTGAGGGTAATATGAATAGATAGGGGTGGTTCTTCTATCCCCTTCTGTTGTCAAACCTAGAAAGGTTTGCATTGAAGCTGCGATGTATAATAAGCATGAAGTCATATAAAACTTTGAAGTAGTAGACGCTTTTATTAATTGCTCATGAAGAACATTATTGATCTACTCACCCTAGAAGATGACTTGCTTCCCTTATAGAATTATCTTGATAAAGGGATACATCCATTCATAGAATTGGGAAAAAGATGGTAGACCTCGTACCCTGTTGAGAAGAGTAATCAAGTCACCAACTTATTCTATGAAATTAGTTCTCAAAAAAATTTATGGCCATCTAAACAAGTTAGTTCTAGGAGTCTTAAGCCACCTATTATTCATCACCTTCTTCACCCTCTTGGAATCCTTGTCATACTCTTTCTTTGCCTCAATGAAGTATATTTTTAGCACTTCAGTAGTAGGAGGGCACATGAAGACTTTATTGATAAATTTGGGGTCCAGCCAAATTATCGTGTTGCCACTGGCATCTGATACTAACATAGTCTCTCTATTGTAGAATTGGGTGCACTGGAGGATGAACTCTGTGTGATGTGTCACTATAGGGAAAGAGGCAACTAGATGAATGTTGCTTTCAATTATTCTTTTCATCTATGAGCTCAGGTTTGTGACCTTGGTTTTGTCTATGAACTTACCCATATCCACGTGGTCGATCTCTATGTCTCTAATGTCATCGACATTAGAAGTGATCGAGGTGATCAAGAAAACACCTTCATACTAATACTTCATGGCCTTTGACTTCTTTAGAGAAGCTTCAATCATTAGAACTAGTCTTTTTTGAGAGCACGTTGATGAAGGAGAATCCTTAAGGGGTACTACAATGAGAATCATGATCATGCAATTAGGGAAAAATGGGCAAATTAGGGAATTTACACGTCAAGTGATCATGACCAAAGAAGGGCACTTGACAAGGTCAAGGTGAAAATGGGTTGGAAAGTGAAAATTTCTCTAGAGTTAGAGAAATCAGAGAAAAAGATGCAAGGGTGGCAAAATTTGCTGCTCTTGCATGTAAGAGAGTCAATGTGCATAGGTAGCAAATTTTATCATTTGTGCACATGGGATGAAAAAAGGCACAGGTGGAAAATTTGTTGCCTAAACATGTTGGCAGGAAAAAGTGTAAGGTTGGCAAAAAATGTTTCCCTTGCACTCAGGTGTAATGGTAGCAAATTTTGCTACTCTTACACGGGGACCTGCATTGGTGGCAAATTTTACCACCGATGCATTTGGGTTGGGCAGACCTACATCAACAACAAAATTTTCCACCGTTATAGGTGAGGGAGGAACATACAGTTGGGGCAGTGAAGTCCTCCACCCTTGCTAGTAGAAAACTGTGGGATATAAGAGAGGGTGGCAAAATTTTCTGCCCTAGCATAGGGTAAGAGGTGAAAGGCTGACGAGGTAGGAAGACAAGAGGAGGAGAGAAGAAAACCAAAAACAAAACCTAAAGAGAGGAAAAAACAAGAAATAAAATGAAAAAACAAGGACCTACTTGGAAAATAATGATCGACGTGATCTCAAATCCATCGAAACACACTTTTTCCTGCTTGCTAGATCATCCAGAGGTAGAGGGTAGGAGGAGTGGAAGGAATGAATCAAAATGAACCGAAAATGGATTAAATGGGTAAAATATTGACCCCAACCACTCAACACATGTGGCCATAAATTTCATGTGTGAAAATCGAGGTAGTGTAGGGGTAGTAAATTTTTTTGCCCTTACACTAAAAAAAAATTCAAAGACATGCAGGGGTGGCAAAATTTGTCGCTCCTGCATGTGAAGGAGAAAAATGTAGGGGCAGCAAAATTTTCCACTCCTGCATCTCAAATGCAAGGGCGGAAAAATTTTCTGGTCCTGCATAGCATAAAGGAAAAATGCATTGACGACAAAAATTGCCGCCTGTGCATAAAAATGAAAGAAATAAGGCTAACTCTGGAAAAATGAAAATTGGTCACCTAGTTGCATTGAGACTATAAAAAATTTCATGTTTTGGGGAAAAGGTAACGAAAATATGTTACAAACTTTGAATGGTGTCAATTGAGAAAATATGAGAATGAGAAAAACTTGTCTCAAAAAATAGACTTAGAGAGACAAAGGGTGAAATGGACAAGTTTCACAGGGGGTTGTTCGAAAAATGAGCTGAGCTGATTTTGGAAACAACATGGTCGATACTCTCAAGAAACATATTTCCAGCATCCAATTTTAAGTAATAAGTTGAGCCAATAAACAAACAACTAATTCCATTGCCACTACTAGCTCCATTATCTATATCATAGATAGAGCAAGGGATTATCAATTTCTTGTTGAGCATATCTTAACACTAAGACATGAATAATCAACCATTGAGATGGTTTATGACATTTTTTTTCTCATATGTCCTTGGTAATCAAATGTATATGCCTATCTTCAAGAAAAAACTATGCCTTTTGACTTGTCATGTAAAAAATAAAAGCCTCTCATTATGGCCATATTTCATAATATTCAAGAATATTATAACATATTAAAAGGATAATATAATAGGCATGTAAAGTATCGTGAATTCGATCTTGGTGACATTGTGTTAAAATAAAATAAAACTAATGACCATGAAAAAACAAATAAAAAGGGAAAGTTCCAATCAAACTAGTTAGGGCCCTATGTATTTATTTCTACCTATGGTTCTAGAGCATATAGGCTCATTATGCTAGAGGGAGATTAACTTGACAAACTGATGAACATAATGCACCTCAAATTTGTTTACACTTGAGGGACTTAAATTATTAGCTACAAGGATCATCTACGTTATGCCACATTATAATCATTCTTTGTACTATATCCCTTACCATTATATTAATCCCTTAACACCTCACCAACTAGTCTTCTTTACCGAACATAGCCTATCATGTTTGGCCTTGGTTCCAACTTATGTTTACTTTCAACATGTTTAGTGGTAGATGATAAAATTCAATTCTAGAAGTTGTTTTAGAATTAAACATTTTAATGTCAATATATGAAAGTAGTATGATAGTGGTCATATCAATTTCATCCTTCATTTGTTGTTGGATTTTTTACTTGTGATAATAATTATAGCCACCCATGGGTAAATTAATATCACTAGCTCTTTAATATTATTTTTTTATTACAACCACCTTTGGGAAAATTAGGAACAACACCTTTACCATACATTACCACATCACCTTGCCATTATTATTGCTATTTACCTATCTTGACATTTGATGGTACTTAATCAGATGCCTTTTTTGTAGGTGTAAGTGAATTTAGGTCTTACAAGAATATGTACGAAGCACTCAATTAATTATGGTGTTAGCTCAGTCACCCCTTTGCCATGCTCTCACCATTTTGCAATAAATATAAGTTTGAATGCTCTCACCAGTTTTCAAGCAATGTAAGCCATAATCTCATCATTTTGAAATTATTTTAAGGTTTAATGATCTTACCATTTTGAGAGTTGGACCAGTCTATTTCTCATGATTCTCAATTGAGTTGAGATGCCTAGAAAACCCCAAAACATTTGAAAATCCTAAAAATCATAAATGACATGAAAATTGACTTAGAATTTCCATGAGAAATATAAAGCCATAAAATTTTTTGGGGATGGGACATATTATCCATCCATCTTCATTTTTAGACCACCATGGTCTTTTTCTTCCCATTTCTTGGAGAACTACATTGCCCTGAGGTCTACATGGACTATGTAAGTAGCACTTGGATATATGGGGTATCTCAAGTTAGCTCAGCCACCTTCTTTTCTTTTTTAACAACATTTTTACCTTAATGATCTTAGGAATCCTAACTCTTTTACAAGTAACCACTTGTCATTTAGTTTCACCATCCTTATTGGTCATAGATGTATGCTCTCACTATTTTGTGAGTTCATGTTGTGAGCATTTGCATTTGAGTTTGATGCACTAATGACTATAGACATATAATGTTGGCCAATTTCATGCTTAAATTGGGATTTAGTTAAATTTATAACAAATAACACATTTTAATCCTATAGATCAACTTAATTACCCAAATTTGTTTGCATAAGGGATTTAATAACCTATAAATGTGAGTGAGGTCAATTTATTTAGCATATTATCTTATATGTGAAAAAAATCTAGTTGAGTTTTAACCTGAGTCAAATTATGACCTATTAATTTGACACTTTTGGCCTATTAAACTATTAATTCATAACATTAAAAACAATTTCCAAAATTCAAAAATCACTAAGCAAGATTAGTTACATTATAAATCTTAATTAACTTAGCTAAAAAAAATTCTAAATTAAATTAGTGAATTTGAATTAGCAAAAAATGAATTTTTAGCCAAATATGAAGTCAAAGGTGAAATTAGATAACAAAGTGATTTATTATTTACTAAATATTCAAAACATATAAGTCACAACCTCAAAAATATTGAAAGTGACTTGTCATGCCTCAAAAATATCTAAAACTGAGGTGTCAAGATTTCATGAGGGATTTGACCCAACCTAGGGTTAGCCTGACTCAACTTAGGTTCATTTAGACTCAATCAAAATTAGAATTTACCCTAACATCCTTAGGGTTATAGTTAGTTATTAGATATACAAATACAATCACCCACACCATATGCTAAATTTTTTTATGTGTAAGGTTATTTTAATGGAATATCTTCAAGGAGCCTTTGAGTGTAGTGTTATAATTCCCAATTTATGCCAAGCTTGACACCAAGCCACAAGTGGCCATTGGAGAGATACTACCACTATGGAGAAGTATTGCTATAATATTTTAATCATTATAATCTGAGCACGAACATACTTATGCCAAAAATTAAGCATCAAATTTAATAAAGAAGGTAAATTACTTGCATTGTGCTTATCTCTATTTTACAATCTTGCTTATTATGTTATGCTCTCCCTAGTTCTCAAGTAAGAGTATTTAGTCCTAGTGTATTATTATGCTTGATTTTTTTCATTTGGACTAAAAAGGGACTCATATACATTTTGATTATTCTTAGATCACCTAATTATATTTTCTTACGTACTCACCATTTTATAAGTTATTTATATTTTAATTCTTTCATTATTTTGCAAGCAATTTCTATTTGAATGCTCTTTCCCTTTTGTAGGCAACCATTGCCTACACTCTCACCTTTTTATGAACCCATTCTCATTTTAAGCCATAGATGTATTAAACACTATGAATTACCAATTTATTTCATTTATGGATATTCATCTCTTTAATTTTAGTGTGATTTTAAACTAAACCATACTCCTGTACTTGTATGATTTGTTTATGTTGATGTTTTCATGACTTTGAGCATCATCTTCCCTCTTTTCTCATGCACTCACCATTTTATGAGATCATTCCCATTTTCCTCTACAAGTTAATTGTGTGTTCTTATCATTATTTTCTTATATCCCATATCCTAGGATAATTACATTTGACTTGAAATTCACATTGGATATTGTGTCCATAGAATTATGTAGGCATCATCCACTTGCATAGCTCATTTGGAGTCAACTCAGATACCACTTCTTTTTCTTCTATTATCACCATTTTGTTTTTTTGTTTCATTATTTCTTATGAACTAGGGGCATTGTTTGTCATCCTATTTGTCATGTTGTTTTACTATAGCCTAGGAGTAACCTTGTGCCTTTTATTCCTATGTTGTTTTACTTGTATTATTTCTACCTAACTTAGGGGTCACCCTACTGCCAAGAGTAACACCTCTATGACAGATACATGAATAATTTGTTTTCTTTTTATATTAACATTTTGATTAACCATTGTTTATGTATTATTGTTCGTTTAGCTTAGTTTGTTTATTTTTATGTGTTTAGAATAATTTGTGTATTGTACTTTAATTTGGATTGTTTACTTTTTTTTCTTTATTTATTTGTTTGTTTTTTTTTTTTTTTGTTTGTTCTATTTTTTTTGTCTTATTTATACTCTTTGTTATTTAAAGTTTTTTTTTTTTTTGTGTTTATTTGTGTCATGTTTGTTTGTTTATTTTTATTTATTTGTGTTTTGTTATTATTGTTTTTTGTGTTTGTTTAGTTATTTGTTTATTAGCATGTCAATTTTTTGTTTATTTATTGATGTTTTGTTGTTGTTTTTATTCGTGGTTTATTTGTATTTTGTTTATTGTTGTTTATTTGTTTAGACATTTTTGTCTGTTTGTCATCATATTTATTTTTATAGCCTTGCTTTTTATTTTATTAGTTTTGTTTATTTATTTGTATAGTTTCTTTGTGTTTTGTTGTTTGTTTATTTTTTATCTATTTGTTTTATTTGTTTGTTTTGTTTTTATTTTGCCTATTTGGCCTTTTAATTTCATGGTTGCTGTAAGATTATTATATTTTGCTTAAACTTAAATCTTGATTATCCATATCATGTATTTAGGTTATGAATGTTTGTATTTAGTCTTACACTTGGTTTATTTATTATATTTACACCTAGTATTTGATTATTCATATCTTATTCCTAGGTTATCTATATTTATATTTAAATTAATGTTTTCATGCTTAAGGTATATATTTATATTTTAATTATTCATAATTATCATGTACAATATCACAAGATAAATAAAAAATAAGACATACAGAGAATTTTAGTTCAATTTTATGGCAGTACTTCTTTGATAGATCCAACTAGCCAATCACCCAAACACATGCATGAATCCATGAGTAATAAAATAAAGTAAAAATAATTTAATATATGTTTATATATATGTGCATCACTGAATAAGCATACGTATGAGTCATATAGCATAATCGGATGATAAGCATTATAACAACAGATCATAAACATGGCATAAGTATTAAAATAACTTCGAATACACAAGCATAAACATCAAAAAAATTAAACATCTATAATCTTAATAAATATTAAATATGAGATAAACAAGATAATAACATGGCATTGTAAATAGATTAATAAAATATATACATGTACATCGACCTCAAAGGACCTAAAAATAAATGTCAATGTATCTCAAATTTCATATACATATAGGATATAAACATATCATGATGGTGTCTCAAAATTACATTAATATGTTGATAAAAAAAGTACAATGTCATATGCTAAAATAATGCCAACACTATGCCAAAATTCTAAGATCCTTGTTGTCAACTCTGGCTCCATGTGTCCATGGGATCTATGGTTGGAGGCAACCTTGATGGACCTAAAGGTATTGGTGGTGATGGATGTGGATGAAGGATGGAATGACATGAGGCACCTATAACATGAGTCTTGGTGTGAAACCAACCAAATCTACTAACTATCTATTTTGCATCCAAAACCTTAACCTAAGCAACTTATTAGTCTTTTTGCATGGTTATCTCATAGTCTCATTAGTAATATGATGCCTTATCCTTGTCCTAAAGGCACTCCCCAACCATAATTGAGAACCCAACAGGTGTTGTATATCACCAAGTCATATCTCACTCTTGCCTAAGCCTCTCAATAGTAGTTAGTGCCTAATATCTCTCACTAATGACCTAATCTCTCTTAGTGGTGAGTTGTCCGTACACCTAAACTATCTTATCTATCTTAAGATTAATCCAAGTAATCTCAAACTTCAGCTGAGTAATCTCTATTTGTAGTCAAGTCATGTAATCCTCCCTCATATCTAGTGTGGTTTAAAAATAAGCTACATGATGATATAAACTTGCAATCTCTCCTATCTAAACAATGATCTCATACTCTAATAAGATTAAACATCTACCTATTATATCTGTTCCTAAAGGCCCTACTTGACCTAGATACACTTGTGTGCTAGAAGGCCCTACCTAGCCTAAACTAACCTAAGCCACTATAACCACTATCAATCTATGATCAAGTACCATCAAATTTGGGACATTATCCCCATAATCTCCATCTCCATCTCCCCCATTTTCTAATCCATTAAAAACATCACCATACTCACCATCTCTATCCTTCTAGGTGTTTTTATAACCTCTCGATGTCTCTACCCCCATTTCCTTGATATACATGGGCATCTATCCTTATTTATGAATTTGAACTATTATCCTTAGAGGGCATACCTATACACACTAATTTATATAATATAGAGTTACCCCTACATCTACATATCCCCTATATAAGCCTAATTAATTTAAGGAACACTAATATATCTCATAATATCCTTGCTCCTCTGGATCACATGAGTATTCTAACTGATCTCTCATGTAACATGGGTAAACCATCTCAAAACCTCAAGTATATCATATGTAAATATAAAATACCTAAGTACACAATAAGGGTGATACTCCTTAATAATGTGGGACTGTCTTCCAATTAGAAAACCTATGGTACTAATAGAAGCCATGTATAATCCATTATAGAATCACTACATCTAATACATGAGGTAAGGCCTCCAAATTAAAAATTTTGGTATCATATTCATGAAAATTCAATGATATAATGGGATACCCCCATGTGTGCATGCCTACCTACTATTGTCTAAGACCAATTATATGCAAACACTTCCTTTGGATTATGAAACCTATATATCCCTACTATTTTATCAATCAAGATTTTCTACCAACCTAAAACCATCAAAAGAGTGCAAGCCCCAATGCTCCATCTACCATGGTATGTTATCATATGTATATCTCTATAGAGCCATGCTAGGACAACTAGACCCCAAGTGAATTGTGTAGACTCATTAATCATACTACATACTACACCTCCAAGGCCCATATGAAAGAATCGACCATTTTTATCAAGAAACATGATGTTGTTGACAATGTTCATGAGCATAGCTACATCCCTATCAACAAGATTTTGTGGTGATATATCCCCAATAGGTAAATCATTTGATTAAATGTTTGTATATGTATCAATGAGGTCTATATTGACCTTTCCCTAAAACATGGGAATACCATAATAATTAACCAAATCACCAAGAACCACCTACTACTGTGCGGATGGTGTCCAAAATAATATCTATCCTTGTATAGGTAACTTGAAGATATACTAGGTATCCTCAAGTGTCACAATAGCCTCTTTAGTAGGTAGGTGTAAGGTGGATGTCTCACTTTTTTAGTGACCAACTATCACACTCAAATATTCCTAATCATCCTAGATTACTAGCATCTATGCCACATCATAAAGGTCTAGTGTCTATGAGATGGCAATAATATCCTTTATCTAGACTTGAGGGGGGTACAGATAGTGTGAAATCACTCCAAACATGTCAAGATAGTTAGTCATTCCTACAAACATAAAATATTATCATCATCCTAACTACATGTAACTACCTAAGCATAAACCTAGTCTACTAAATCTAATTGACCCTTTCCAAGAGGTTAGACCCATATCAGGCCCCTGAATCAACCATTTTTGGCTTCTAGGCTGAAGCCACAATTTTTGGCTTCCAAGGTGAAGCCAACATTTTTCCAAGGGCAGAGTTGTCATTTAGGAAATATTACACATTTTTAGGTGTTATTGTCATTTTAATTTTTATAAAAATGATTTCACCTAAAAGTGGGCAAAATAACCATTTTGTTGATTTCCACCTGATTTTAGCATTTTCACAATTTCTAGGAGTAGCGATTTCATACAATGTCATCATTTTTTTGGGCAAATCCATTATTTTTTATCCATGAATATCTAAATACAGTCTAAAATAGAAGTGATCAAATTTTAGATTGATCATTTGCATGATGTAGAACTCGTCAAGATATTTTTAGCATAATTTCAATAGGCTAATTTTGAGCCTATTTGTGCAAGATATCATGCATTGAAGTTTCCAAATCAACATGGAAAAAGGTGACACAAGGTGATGTAGCATAATCCTAGCATGCCAAGTGGACCAATTATGTTACGACATGTGGTAATGAGCTTGTGCAATAAAAAAAAGTAGGTTTTAATATTTTGTCTTTGATAGGCATATGCAGATGACATAAAAAATAGGTTGGCTATAGGGACTGTAGCTGATAGAGTATATTTTTATCTTGAAAGAGGACCTTACCACTGATAGAGTTATGAAGCATCCATCTAGTTAGATGTCAATAAGTGTTTAATTATGAATTGTCCATGTGGTGGGTCCTCAAGCTACCATGTGGCTTTCTACCACTTTATTTTTCCATAGTCAAAAAAAATTTAATGCTCAATGCCAACTTGAGCTTGAGTTGAGAAGCAGAGACCTGAGTTGGGATATAGATCCCAAGTTAGGGTGATCATATCTGAGTTGGAGTGAGACAACTCACCCTAAATAAAATGATCCCAAAAACAAATGGGAGTCTATTTACCCCAAATGCTAAATTATCCCAACATGGTCTAAGTTTTATATTTAATAATGAATGGGTCACGAGATTAATATGAATCCTAATTCAAGCCTGAGCATGAGCAAACTGACCTAAATGTCATTTCATGCCACATGAAGGAGCCAACATTTTTTCCATAAAGGCTACCAAATGTTCCATTCCATGATTAGGTCGTGATATCATCGAACCTTCCAATGTTGCCACTTGGATGGAGAGCAAACTGCACCTATCAATGCTATCTAAGTCACCTTGGTTAAATTAAGATTAGTGACTCAAATCAAGCCCAACATAGCTTGTAGATCAAGCCATCCAAATGCATTAGAAAATAAAAGGCTTATGAAAGATATGAAGGTGAAGTCCAAGTCTTTTGAAAGAATTAAATCATTCTAAACTCATGAATGTGGGCCTTTGATTTGGATAAAGACCAAACACAATGCCCATGGATTGAAACTATGGAATTTTGGGTACAAAGATAAGCACCCAATAGATTGAGAAGTTAGTTCAAGCACTATATAAAGTGCAAATTTTTTTATTTAGACACAACCTTTCAATAAACTATGCAGAAGTCCATAATAGACTAATTTTCATAAATCTCAAGTTTTGAGAGACTTGAAGAGGTTTTTAGCTCTCAGTGTAAACTAAGAAATTGTCCTAGACTCTAAGATGATTTCAATGGTATGTTAAAATTCCTATTTTTATATTTTTTAATCCATTATATAAGTCCATTTTTGAGACTTTTTGGTGAGAGTTCATAGGATTAAGATATTGCATTGATGATAGTAAGGTGAAAGGTATGTTTGTGGGTTCTAAGACTTTATGAAGGTTTGTTGTAAATTTGTATGTAGTATTAGAGTGTCTATTTTACAATTTTGAGGGTTGTCCATGTACTAAATTTTCAAGGAAATGGATTGGTTCATACTATAAGTGAACTTGGAGATGTAGCCATTGCAAAAATCTGTTATCAAGTGCTTGTCGTGAGTTGATTTTATTCATGCATTTTTTTCTACATTTTGATTAATTTTGTTTATTAATAATTATTTAATACATAATTAGTAAAATATGACATATTAATGAAAAATTGAGCACTTTAGGGTTTGAGATAAATATATATTAAAAAGTCAAATTTAGTTTCATATTTTTGAGTGTTTATAAAGAATTGTGTAGTTTGAAAAAAGTATCTAGGGTAAAATTTTTGCATGGAAATTAGTGTTAGTTTATGGATTAGGTTTGCTATTAGAGTGGGTCTTACCTATCATTAAAATATTTTTTGTAGTGTGTGTGGCTATTTGGGACATTCTTAAATCCATGGATTTGTATCCATGGATGGAGTTGCCCATGATGCTTTTAATATTGGGCATACTGATAAAAATGATTGTGTCACATTGAAGAGAGTAGATATAACAGATGGTAGAACTAAATATGATGGTTGTGAACATGAGTACACATAAACATACATAATATTAATGGATCATTTAACTTCAATAGAAATTTAATTTTATTTTTGATTAGTTAGGAGAAGAATTATGATGGAAGAAATGTCATTAAGATGATCCTAGTACTTCAACAAGTCCAATCTATAGTCATTGCTCAAGAAATGGACATGTATTAGAACATTATTGGTTTAAATATATTTATCATGCATTGTAGTGGTTATAATAGAGGAACATAGGTAGAGGATAGACTCCTATTATCCCAAGTTCTAGTTAGCATTCAAAATCCCTAGTTTGATAGAAGACACCATCTAGACCTCTAGATATTATCTTATGATCTACAAGATCCTTCAGATAGAGTATTCTAGTCATTTTAGAGGGATGTGTCATTAGACTTGTTTTTGATGGAGACATTAGAATAGGTTATATGACCATTGACATAATACATTGATTGGGCTTGTGAACATTGCCACTTTCACACACTAAAATAGTTGCCATGCAAAATGGTATTATCCAAGGTATGGGAACATGTTGTACATTATGATTTACAATTGGGAGATAGTGCTTAGACATGGTGACTCTTGATATCATCCAATTAGAGATGGATGAGATGGTTCTATGAATTTTATATCTCTTCACTTAGTAAGCATCTTTTAGAGATGATGGCATAGAGCTTTGTTTCGATCACACTTAGATTGTGTAGTTTGAGATGGGGTATGTCTCTAGACCTAGTCACAATGATTTTAGTCAGAAATCAAACTTGTATATACTAAGTGACCATCAAGAACCTGAAGGTGAGCCACATGATGATCCATAGAGTGAATATTGAAGGAGTCAAACCCACACTAGGATTCTATAGCTAGTAAGGAATATTAGGTGTATTTTGGTTTATCTATTTGTATATACTCATAAAACTAACATAAATAATTAGATAGTTAGGATGTATGAATAAGATCCATATGGGAAATATTGTGACATACATCATGCACAATTGTTAAAAAACCCAAGGGGCACTATTTGTATCTGTATACATACATTATAAAAATTACAATTTGTTTTATTATGGAAGTCACCTATAGAGAAGAATTGAGTGATGGGTATATCACACTCAAGTTTTATTCTCAAATTTTGGTAGATATTTTCCATTAATAATCGTGTATGAAAATTAGGGTATGCTTGTTTTTGTTAATTATTATTCTATAGAGAATAGTTTATCAGACCTAAGAAGCATTAGGTCTATATGCATACTTTTGTAGATGCCATTAAGGCTATAAAAAAAAAGAGGAGGTTGATGGATTTGTTATTAACCATGAGTAAATGCCATTACAATTGTGCAATAGTAAAGGATTTGTAGAAGATGTGATCAATAGATTGTTCCAAGCATTGTAGGCATAGTTGTGGAACTAGAATAGACTAATAGAAACCTATCAAAATTCTTCAAAACTGATTAGCATTTTAGAAGATCAAGTTGGGTATCAAATTTTAGTGCACCAAAAGCCTTATTATTAGGGAGGATTTATCCATGAGGATCCACATACAATTTAAGATAGAAGTATTCAAATTGTAGATTGATATTTGGCATGATGTAAAGCTCATCGAGAGCTTTCTATCAAAATTTGAATAGGTCAATTTTGAGCACGTATACATAATATATTTCATGTTGAAGTTTCTAGATCAATATGGCAAAATGTGATACAAGGTGATGTGGCATAATCCTAGCATTCCAAGTGGAAAAATTGTGTTACAACACATGGAAATGAGCTTGTGCAATAAAAATAATTGGGTTTCATTATTTCATCTTTTATAGGCCTATGTAGATGACATAAAAAATAGGTTAGCTATAGGGACTATAGCTGATGGAGTCTAATTTTATCTCAGAAGGTGACCCTAACACCAATAGAACTATGGACCATCCACCCAATTGGATGTCTATAAGAGTCAAATTGTGAATGTTCCACATGGTGGGTCCTCAAGCCACCATGTGGCTTGAAACCACTTCATTTCTCCATAGTCAAAAATTTACTCAATCTTGAGTTGAGAAGTAGAGACCCAAGTTGGGATATAGAGCCTGAGTTAGGGTAATTATAGCCAAGTACGAGTGACCCAATTTAGCATAAATGAAATGAGCCCAAGCACAAATAGGAGACTATTTACCTTAGATGCCAAATTAGCCCACATAGTCTAATTTTTATTTATAATAATGAATGGGTCATAAGATTAATATGAATCCCAATTCAAGCCTGAGTATGAACAAATTAACCTAAATGGTATGTCATGCCACATGAATTAGCCAACATTGCTACCACGAAGGCTACCAAATTTTCTATGCCAATATGGGGTCATGACATCACTGAACCTTCCAACATTTCCACTTGTATGGAGAGAAAACTACCCCTACTAATGTTATCTGATTCACCTTAGTTAAATTGAGAATAGTGATTTGAATCGAGCACAACATAGATTGTAGATCGAGCCAATCCAACTACCTTAGTCAATAAAGGGCTTATGAAAACTATGAAGTTGGAGTCTAAGTCTTTTGAAACACTTAAATAATTCCAAACTCATGAATGTGGGACATTAATTTAGATAAAAAGTAAGCCCAATGCCCATGGATTTGAACCATGGCATTTTGGGTAAAAATATAAGTGCCTAACCAATTGGGACATGAGTTCAAGCACTATATAAAGTGCACAAAATTTTATTTAAATACAACCTTTTATCAAACTATGTAGAAGGCCATAATAGACCAATTTACATAAATATCATGTTTTGAGAGACTTGGAGAGGTTTTTAGTTCTCGATGTAAACTAGGAAATTATCTAGACTCTGAGATGATTTTAATGGTATGTTAAAAGTCTTATTTTAGATTTGTAAAGCCATTCTATAAGTCCATTTTCAAGACTTTTTAGTGAGAGTCCAAAAGATTTCAAGATTGCATTGATGACAATAAGGTGCAAGGTCTATCTATGGGTTTTAGGACCTTTTGAAGGCCTATTTTTGATTTGTTTATAGTCTTAGATTGTCCATTTGACAATTGTGAGGGTTGGCCATGTATTTAATTTTTAAGGAAATGGATTGATTCATTTTATAAGTGAACTCAGAAACATAGGCATTATTGAACTCTATTATCAAGTGCTTATCATGAGTTGATTTTATTAATGCATTCTTTTTCTATATTTTGATTAATTTTGATTATTAATCATTATTGAATTCATAATTAGTCAAATATGTCATATTAATAGAAAATTGAGCACTTTGGGGTTTGAGATAAATATATATTGAAAATTCAAATTTAGTTTCATTTCCTTGAGTGTTTTCAAGAAATTATGTAATTTGAAAAAAGTATCGAATGTAAACATTTTGCACAAAAATTAGTGCTAGTTTATGGACTAGTTTGATCTAGAACACAAATGGTGACTTCACTATTTTTGGCCTAAAACACAAAATAAATGTAATAAAATTAACATTAATGATGAAGTTTATGTTACTTATAGGTGGCCCATTATGTGGTGGCTATTATTATTTGCCATCTCATCGTAAATCTATTTTATAGTTTTTTTGCATAAACTACCCTTGTCATTTGCCTCATTACAATAAATTATTTTTTCAATCAATCAATGCTCTATTCTACCTTTCTAAGGAAAAATAATTTTAAATCGTAATATTTAAACATGTGAATGATTATAACCACATTTATTCAAAACAATTTTTTTCAACCAATCTAATGATTATAACCTCCTTTGAATAAATAATTTTTTTTGTATCCTGTGCTAATGAATATAACTACCTTTTATAAAATTATTATTTTCTCAGCTCACTTCGTAGAAAACCAAAAATAACAAATCTCAATAAGATAAAGTGAAAATGATTTTTTTCACCCTAGGGGTGAATATATAGATAAAAGTTTGAATTTTTATTCCTATAGGGCCTATATTTCATCTTGTGCATTCCAAGAAGTATATATTTCATTTTTTTGGTCTATTTTGTGCACCGTTTGATCCTTCATGCTTTATTTTTCAATCATACTATAACCAAACCATCATTTTGGGCCTCTTATGAGACCTATTTAACAATACTATTTTTATACCTATACCCCATGTTCAATATAATGTGCTTCTTCAAATTCATAATTAGGCTGGATATGTCTTCTTATCCTTTACCAACTCATCATAAATCTATTTTATGATTTTTTCACATAAGCTACCCTTGACAATTTGCCCGTGTGGAAAATTATTTTTTTGATTGATCAACACTCTATTCTACCTTTCTATGGAAAACTCATTTTAAATCACATTATTTAAATGCATGAATAATTATAACCACCTTTGGGTAAATCATGATTTTTGACCAAACTAATGATTATAATCACTTATGGGAAAATCATTATTTTTGCATATTATGCTAATGATTATAACCACCTTTGGGAAAATCATTATTTTTAAAGGTACACCCACACTACTGGGGAAAATGCCTATGTTAATAATTATAAATGCCTTTGGTAAAATCCCTATTTAAGATTTTTTTAACAATTATAATCACCTTTGGAAAAATTAGTATTCATCCCACTTCCATGCCATGGAAAACATTTGTACCACTACTTAACACAACATTTGGGAAAACCAATGTCACACCTTATGTCACTGATTATAACCATTGATTGGAAAATAAATTACTTCACTACCATTTACTATTTATAACCACCTTTGGGAAATTCAATAATTCCACACCTATTGCCACTAGATCGTGTCATTTTCTTCATTTCAAGGGAATGTTTGATGACTCTATTTTGATACCCACTCCATCAAGGGAGAATCAAGGGATTATAATTCCCACTTTTGGGCATGAAACATTTATATTAACAACTTTTTCATTATTTTAAAATACATTATTGTGCCTATGTCTCATAATGCCTTCCCAAATAGGGGAAAAATGTGAATACTTGGTTATGGCCACTTTCATGCCTAAATTAGGATTTAGATAAATTTATATCAAATGAAATAATTTAAGCCTATAGATCACCTAAATTTCCAAAATGTATCCATGTAATGGATTTAAATTATTATAAAATTTATAATGTTAGTTTATTTGGCATATTACCATGTATGCACTAATAACTAGTTTAGTTTCAACCCTAGTCAAATTATGACCTAATAATTTTACACTTTTGGCCTATTAAGATATTAAATAAAAAATTTAAAAATAATTTCAAAAGGACAAAAAATAATAAGAAATATTAATTCCATTGTAAATATTAATTAACTTTCCTAAATAAAATTACAAATTAAATTAGTAAATTTCATTTATCAAAAAAGGAATTTTTAACCAAATCTGAAGTCAAAGATCAAAGGAGATAATAAAGTGATTTATTATTTCCTAAATATTATAAAATTATGAGTCACAATCTCACAAATATCTAAAATGAATTTTCATAACTCAAAAATATTTGAAACTTAGTTGTTAAGATTTTATGGGTGCTTTGATCCAACCTAGGGTTAGTCTTAATTAACCTAGATTATTTTATACCCAACCAAAGTTAGAATTTAACCTAACTTCCCTAGGGTTAGAGTTAGTTCTTAGAGATATAAATACAATTACCCACACCATATGCCAATAATATTTTTTGTGTAAAGTTATTTTTTAGGAATGTCTTCAAGAAATCATTGAGATTAATGTTATAATGCCCATTTTATGCCAAGCTTTACACCAAGATGTAAGTGACCATTATAAAAGTGCTACCACCATGGACAATTATTTATATAAGATTATAATTATCATAGAATGAGAATGAACATCCTTATGCCAATAAGTGGACATAATATTTGACAAAAGATTAAAATTAATTATGTTGTTTTTATCTCTATTTTATAATCTTACTCATTATGTTATGTTTCCCCTAATTTATATGCAAGAGTGTTTTGTTATAGTGTATTGTTATGCTTGGTTTTTTATCATTTTAACTAAAAATGAACTAATCATCTTTCTTGTACTCTTTAAACTCCTAATACACAATAGGTAGACCATGGGAAACTATATATATGGGGTTTTTAACATGAGGGAGGTGAGGTGGGTTCAATGCTAACTATTCTTCCATATATTAGTAAGGTAGAGGATCCTATATTATTTTAGTAGATGGTGTGTTTATATCCTATATTAGTAGGTTTCTTACTCCTATATAAATATTATATTATTAGGAGATGTGCAAGAATAAATATAGAGTGTTGGGGTGTCGTTAACTAATATTAGTAAGTTAGGGAATATCAACATAAATTTGTTTAGGATAAATATAAATATCATCAACATAAATATATTATAGGAAAAATAATTGGGGGTGGTGAATCAGTGAGCCTAGATATCTAAATTAAATTTAAAGCTTTTTAAAACTCTTAATCAATTACCGCAAGCATTCATGAAGCATACACATCATTCATAATAGTGAACAAGAGATACACATCATGCAAGATTAAGCACATAACACATGACATATGTGGGAACACCTCCTAGGGGAAAAAACCCATTGGAACATGTAATTGGAATGTTATCATAAAATAAAAAGAACTAATTTAGATTAGCTGTAATTGGTCAAGTAACTATCATCCCTTATTTTACTGAGACTATAATCCCACAAGGAATTACTACACCTATCTAGCTAAGTTGCCACAATAACTAGACCTTTAGAAAGTTTTACCTTGCAAGGAGGATGAAAGCCCCTATATATTTAGTTGACATAATAACACATATGAACACATATATTAAACACTAATTTCCTGTCATTTTAATGGAGAAACAAAGTATATTATCTCTCTTCAATTCTACATACTCAAAACATCCAAAACATTCTTTTGGGTCACCCTGACCTCTTCGCTCATCATCATTATTTAAGAGAACTATTTTGACATAAAAAACATGACCCATAGGTCATACACATAGTATTTAATATTATCTACTCATCAACTCATCTACTGGGCACTCTCCCTCTCCTTCGCTCCATAATTCTCACACTCACACCTCTTGCAAGTCTTGCATAGGTCACTCAAGTCTAGAAAACATCACATTTTGTTTCACTATTTATATAAAATTCATGAATTATCAAGATAAAAATATTTCATGTCAGACACAACACATTAATTCCCCCTTAAGGCATCTAACATGGGTTACACTTAAGCATAACTCTATTTCAAATAAGCTTAAGTCACCTTTTAGGTCTTATGATGATCCATTCACCTCTTTGACACTTATCCAATAAAAATAGGAACATAAGAACACTTTAAAACATATGGACCCATGACACATGATCTATAGGTCATCCTTAAGTACCAAAAACCATCATAACACTCTTCTTCTAAACCCTAATTAGCTCAAACACTTCTCTTTACACATAATCATTATGAATGAAAATAAATTTAGCTTCTAACCCTTATTTCATAATGAATATGATTGGTAAAACATTAATAATTCGCATATATGGTCCTCATAGAGTCTAAAATACTCCAAAATATATAAGTCATCATGAGACATTGAAAAAACATCAACAGAAGCTCAAACATCCTTCTCAGGTTCTTAACAGATGAATGTTGAACACATAGTCAAATTTAAACCTTCATAACTTTGATTGTGCACACTTTCATAACTTAAAATATATATTTTAAGGTGAAACATTTAGTTATCGAGAAAAACTACTTTTACACCATGATAAAAAATTTCTAGTATCAAAATATATGGCCCAAAAACTAGACACTAGTCTTTCCTTTGTTAAATTCAAATATTTGAATTCAAAGGGTCATAGTTAAACTTTGATCACCATGATATCATATCATGTCCTCAATGATAGATTAATAATGAACCATTTATATTATTTTAATTTTAACTCATAGTGTCTTATTTACCAAATCTTAAACTTAGAACACTTGGCCTCATCTTCTGTAATCTTTAAATCTTGATCACACATGCTCTATCGATCTCTTCAAGATTGTCCTTGCTTTAACAATACTAGACAACTATAAATTTGACATATTAATTTTAATACACACCATTTATGTTTATTAATATTAATGCCAACTTATTATTTATCCTTGAAATAATCTCTATATTTATCTCTTCTCAATGTTAAACATTGAGCACTTGGCACCATCTTGCTACATCTTGACATCTTTGAATAAACACGCTTCGTTGATCTCATATACATAGCTCAGTTAAACATTAGACACCTTGAAATAATCTCACTCAATATGAACCATTATATAAACATGTATGAAAACCCATGAATCATTGGATCTTCATTTTGTCCTAAACTTTAGCATCGTGCAAAATTAACTAAGTTATGAGAACCATTACAATACGCCTAGAAGGCCAACTTTGGACCTCAATAAATTTTATTATACTTAGACACATGATATAAATTTTATAACATATGATTTATGAACATAAATAATCTAAACATATATCAAACTAATCTTAATATCTTAATACCTTTGTACATGTGAGACATAATGCCATTAATCTACTACTCACTCAGATTTTTCTACCACAAAGCCAAATATGTCAAGAACTACCTAGGAGGCCAACTTTTCACATGCATATATTTTCAAAAACTTCATCACATAAACTAAAATTTAGTGAATATCAATTAAGAACAAAAATAAATAAACCCATATGATCATATTATCCTCAAATTTCCACACATGTGAAATATGACTACATCAAAATGCTTACTCAGCTTTTCTCTCCACATTGTAAATTTGGCTAAGTATGGGAAAACAATATCAAAATACTTGGGATCCCAACTTTCCACTTTAATATATTATGTTTCACTTTGTGTTATGACCTAAAATTTATACCATATTAATTAGGTACAAATATTATCACAAACATATGAACAATTACCCCTGACTCATCCACACATGGTAATGGTGATGTTAGCAAAGTGCCTACTCAAATTTTTTGCCACTAGACCCAAAATGTCTAGATGAAAAAAATGATCAACTAGATGAAATATAATCATACACACAATCACTCAAATAATTATTGAATTATTATAAGACCCCTTGTACTCAAATCACCATACTCATCCTTTAACATCTCTAACCATGAAAAAAATAAAGATCAACCAAGCCTCATTTAAACATATTACGACCAACACATTTTAAACATTGTCATTGTCACTTAGACTATCAAGGCACTTCATACACTCACTTGGAAGTGCCTACTCAGATTTTTTGCCACTAGACCCAAAATGTCTAGATGAAAATATTGATCAACTAGATGAAATATAATCATACACACAAGCACTCAAATAATTATTGAACTATTATAAGACCCCTTGTACATTCTAAAATCACCATACTCATCCTTTAACATCTCTAACCATGAAAAAACTAAAGATCAACCAAGCCTCCATTAAACATATTAGGACAAGCACATTGTACACTTTGTCATTGTCACTTAGACAATCAAGGCACTTCATCCACTCACTTGGATACCTCCATGACATTGCAATGACATAATTTAAAACTCTCTAAAAGTCTCCA
Organism: Torreya grandis; assembly: GCA_037957365.1. NCBI lineage: Eukaryota > Viridiplantae > Streptophyta > Pinopsida > Cupressales > Taxaceae > Torreya > Torreya grandis. Next base: position 764,120 of record JARHVA010006697.1, on the reverse strand, counting down.
CCTTTATCATTTATTTCAACAACCATCATATAAAAATATATAACTCATCTTCCTTCTCTCTCTTTAAGCACTCTCACAATAAGAACTTTCTCCCCCTTTGACATAATGAAAAATTGGGCACCAAATGATATATAGGACCTAAAAATACTACCAATATGAGAATAACATTTTATAAATATAGTAAAAACTCCCCTTACCTTGAGCCTACCTCTTCTTTCCTTGACATCTTCCTCTTGCTCAATGTCAACACTTTCTCCAACCAAGCACTATAGCCAATGAAGAAAGAACACACAAAAATACTAAAATATGTTGGAAATCACCAAGAAACATATGATAGGGACTTCCCCTAATATTTTTTAGTAATTACACCTTCTGATCATCTTTAGATCTCCACACACCATGAATAACCACCACATAGGATTACTAGCCTTTCATCTCAATATACCATAGGAATCATCAACAGAACTTCATGCCACTCAAAAAATAGGAAACATGTTCTAAACCAACCTAAAAAATCACCTTGAAACATACATACCTTACTATTTTCAAGAAACTGATAAAGAAACACTCTTCTTCACACTAGGCTTGTCTAGTCTCCTTGTATCCCTGCCTGGAACATATAGAGCTCAATTTTTTTTAGACATAAATTCAAGATATTAAAATTAATATCTATATCAATATCATATTCCCCTTCAAGTACACCAATTCTCATCACCTAGCTTAGCATCTGCAACATAATTATTTCATAAAATAACTTGCTAATTAGGCCTCCATCCTGACAAATACATGAAAAATTTGAAAACCACAAATCTTAAAATATCCATGAAGCTTTATTTAACATCCTATTTGGCCCATTAAATATATTAAGATTCCATAGACTTTAATTCAAAAGGAAAACCAATTTTATAGCATAGCGCAAAACACTAGAATCTCAAAACAAATAATGGTCAACAAACCTCCCTCTAGTTAACACATACCTCTAAAACGTTTTTCACACATGAATAAAAAAATCACACACTTATGGACCAAAATTTGACCCTCCATACCTTTGGGAACCTATACATCCTATAACCAATTTTAGGACCTGCATACTCTTAAGCATAAATTGGGAAACCTAAGAGCAAACAAAACTCTTCAATTTGACTTCAACATACCTTCAAACCACAAAACCACTTGGATAAAGTTATAATAAGTTAAATATTACTTTTTGAGCATCAAACTCTTCTTGAAATTTCATTAATTTAATTATTCTATTTGGAAACACACATTTTGACCTTGTACTATAGCTCCTTCATAAACCTCTAGAGAAAACTCATGAACTAGTTGTTCCCCCTTAATCAATGACCTTAAAATATCAACACAAATATTTATAAATATTGTAATTATGATATTGATAACACAAAAATTCTTCTCCACAAGATATTTGTCCCCTAAAAAGTATATGTAGAGACACCATACCTCATATTATCCTAGAATAATGTGAAATTGGGAGTTTCCTAGGACTCCGCATATTCCTTATTCTCCTTCATCACCTAATGCTTATAATTATTATTATTCATCTTAGGATTAAGATAATAAGCATTCTCATATAATATAACATTCTTCTTCTATATATGATTGGATTGACAATGCATGGAGACAACATAGATTCTTAACATACCTTTTCATCTATTGAATCTTCCTTACAGCCTAGCACCTCATCATTAGGTATTGATGATTATTTTTATTTGAATGATACTTGATTAATAAAAACAAGATGTTCACTTGGATCTATCCACACCTCATAACTAACATCAACCAATATCTTCATCTTTTCCTTAAGCTCAGTCTCTTTATCCATAACATGAGTAAATAATGAGATATTTTGGCACTCTTCACCTTGAATAGAACTCTCCACCATATAAAATAGATTACTTGGACTAGTAAACCCATAATGAAACATACTTACCACCTTTGGTTCCATGAGTTAACTTGCCTTATTTATTTCACTTTAGGTGCCTGATTGAACTTATTTTGACATGTAGGCCTTTGCCTACAAAACCTAGCAATGTGGCTAATCTTCTCATAGTTGTATCAAAAAATACTTCTTGATGGAAACACAATTTGTCTTACTTTGTTTGGACATAAACTTGTAAGGTGTCCTATGTCATGACAAATGAAACAACCTCTTATTTTTAGAGATAACTCACCTTGTTTAACCTTATGTGGATAATGGTTTGCAAAGTGTCCCACATCAAGATAATTGAAGCACTTAGCTTTGTTTACACCTTTTGACTGATGAACCCATCATAGTTCCTTGTAAACTCATTTATAATAATTCTCTTGCATTCTCTAGATTTATGCCCAAATTTATTACATGTGTAATAATAATGATTGAGTTTGCTTATCTGATCTAATTTATCTTCATTCTATTAGTACCTACATTCCTTTTTTGATGCTTTGTCTTCAAAGTATGATTATCCTTGTTCACATTAGTCTTCATCTTGTCTTGAGTTACATTCTTTTAGTCTTCTTCATATTTAGGACTAATTCTATCACTAGCATGCTTTTAACCACTTAGAATATTGTACAGATCACTTGATCTTTTTTCAAATATCATAAATGACTTCAACTTACTAGATGTCTTTTCCAACTCAAATTTTAATGACATTTTCAATTACATACCTTAAACATTCATCTTCTTTAGATTGTAGACTTGTAGATAGTATTTCCAATTGACAACTAAGATGCTTGACCATATCTTCATGTTCCTTGGTGTCTTTGTTCATTATTGCTTTATACACATTTGTCAATAATTTGAGACTTTATCTTCTTGTTAATCTTATTCTCAATCTTTAGTTTTTCAAGAGCCTTTCTTAATGTAGCCTCATAATCCAACTCATCTTCATCATCATCTGAATCACTCTAAGTTGAATATTTTTGATGTGAGCAACTTTCTTACTCAGCCATGAAGATGGATTCATCTTTAATAAGACCATCATATTCATTATCACACTCTAAGTCACTATCTTCACTCTCATATGATGAGTTATAGTCTTTATTGGTGTAGAGACTCTTTTTATTGAAAAAATTCTTGTTATTATCATACCTTTTAAAACCTTTCTTTTTCTTATTAGACCTATATGTCTTCTTGTCTTTATCATGGTCTTCATCATGCTTATGAGGGCACTTTCTAGTAAAATGTCCTATCTCTACACAATTAAAGCATTTTAATGGTAGTTTACCCTTATACTTACTTGAACTTATTTTCAAATTATTTGTAAATAAAGTAATTAGTTAATCCTCATCAATATCAAAAATGTCATCCTCCTTGGGTTTCTTACCTTGGAGCTTCTTATTAATATTCATCTCTATCTTTAATTTTGCTTCCTTCTTCGACGGTATATCATCATTCGCTCTCATCTTATAGATAGTAAGGGTGCTATGCAATTGATCCATCTTCACTTGAGTAAGATCATGACTTTCTTCTATAGTAGATACTTTTGGATCAATATTGAGAGATAAATACCTTAATACCTTTTAAACTATAGTAGCCCCTTCAATTTTATCTCCAAGACCTTTGATGATATTCATAATCTCATCAACTCTCTATAGAAATGAAGCCACAAAATATTCCTCCTTTATTTTAAGACTCAAATTATCTTTGATGAGTCTACAAATTTGCCAACTTAACCTTTGAATATCTTTCATTAATGATCTATAATTTTTCCCATGTCTCTTTATCAAATTTACAATGGATTACCTTGGTGAACTTAGTCTCTTTAAGACCATAAGTAATGGCACTCATTGCCTTAGAATTATTCTCAAATAGTTTCTTATCTACAATACTAGATAGAGGAGTAGTATGAGTAACATAACCATCAATAATAGATTACCATACATCAAACCCTAGGGAAATAATCATTTCCTCATCCTTTTACTCCAAAAACAATAATTGGAGCCACTGAACATTAGTTCTTGCTTTCTAGATAAACATCCTTGATGATTACCCATATTGCACCCCAGATCACCTTTAAGATATCAAGTCTTTACCAAAGGAATTATTCTGATACCAATTATTAGAGGTACAATCATTGACAGAGGGTGAACTAGTAAGCCTATATAATATAAATTCAATTTCAAGCCTTTCAAAACTCTTAATAAATTACCACAATAATTCATGAAGCATATACATCATTCATAGAAATTAACAAGAGAGACCATTAAGTCTTACATAGGTCACTCAAGTCGAGAAAACATCACTAATTATAGAGAATTCATGAATTATCAAGATCATAATATTTCCTATCAATCAAAACTCATGAATTCACCCTTAAGGAATCTAACATGTGTTACACTTAAGCACTACTCTCTTTCAAATAAGCTTAAGTCACTTTTTAGGCCCTATGATGATCCATTCACCTATTAGACACTTCTTTGAGAAAAATAGGAACACAAAACACTTTCTAACATATTGACCCATGAAACATGATCTATAGGTCCTCTGTAAGTTCTAATAACCATCATATAACTCTTGTTCTAACCCATAATTACCTCAAACACATCTTTATACACATAATCATTATAAAAAAATTATAATCAACTTATAACCCTTAGTTCATACTTTGTATGATTGGTCGAACCTTCATAATGCACATAGATGGTCCTCATGGAGTCTATAACACTCCAAAATAGCTAAGTCATCATGAGACATTAAAACAACATCAACATAATCTCAAACATCCTTCTCAAAATATTAATAGGTAAATGTTAAAAACTAAGTCAACTTTGAACCTTCATAACTTTGAATGTATATAGTTTAAAACCTTAAAACATATATTTATATATGTTCCTTGAAGTCATCTACAAAATATATTTTAACACCATGACCAAATTCTTCCTAAAAAATAAGACACTAGTCTTTCTTTTATTAAATTCAAATGGTCAAAATAAAACATCAATCACCATGCTATCATATCATGTCCTCAATTCTTATATTAATAATGGACCATCAATATTATTTGAATTTTATCTCATATTTCACCACTAACCAAATGTTAAGCTTTTAATACTTGGCCTCATCTAGTGCAATCTTGTAATCTTGATCACACATGCTCTCTTAATCTCTTTGAGATTGTCCTTACTTCAACAATGCTAAACAAATGTCCCTTTGACCTCTTTAATTTAATACACACCATTGATATTGATTAGTATGAACTTATGGAATTGTCTAAGATACAACTAATATAATCAAACACATGAACTACAAATGCAAAGCAAATAGAAGCAGAACTCCATTTTTGAGACTAAAATAAAAATAGAGCAAAATTATAATAATATTGTACTCATGACTCATTAAAAAATAGATTAAATGAGAGACATTTATAGGTACAATGGAGGCATATAGATAATATATTTGGTAATGTGAAAACAAGAATTTTTCCAAATGGTTTGTGTGTTCTATATGTCAATATTGGTGGGTAAGGGTATCCTTACCCACCAATTTGACTACACTTTTTCCATGTGCATGTGCACCTTAATTACCTCATTTATGACACCTAAGTGACCTCAAAATAACACCTAATTAAGCTAAATATAATTGTAGGAATAATTCATAATAATAAATACAAGGAAAATAATATCCTACACTAACACCCCCCTTAAGTGTAGCTTAGGTGGGTAGCCAAAATTGGGTCTCAATAACATGGCATGATGAGATATGCAAGTACAATGCAACTCTCACAAAGTTGAGGAAAGAGAGAAAACTTGTAGGAAACCCCCCCCCCCCCCCCCCCCCCGCTGCCCAAAAAAAAGGAGAGAAAAGAAGAAGAGGACTAGAATCCCCCTCTAAAGATGATGTTGATGTAGCCCATACCCCAAGAAGAGTGCATAAATGAATATACTTACTCTCAGTGAAGGGTTTGGTGAAGATATAAGCTATTTTATCCATAGTCTATAAAAATTTAACATCAATGACCTATCCTTGAATGATCTCTTGAATGAAGTAAATATGAATCTTGATGTGCTTGGTCCATTGATTTTGGACCAGATTCCTATAGATCTAGATGGTGCTTTGGTTATCAAAAAAGATGATTGTGGGTCACTTGAACTATATACCAAACTTATTAAGAATATCTTAAAGCCAAATAGATTTATTAGTAGCATTGACAACCCCTTCGTATTCAGCCTTAGTAAATGATAAAGTAATAGAATTTTGCTTCTTATTAGACTAACTAATTGGTCCTAAACTAAGTGAGAAAATATATCTTGAATTAGACTTACGATGTTGAATATCACCAAACTAGTATAAATCTATGTACCAAACTAATTTAATATCAATGTCTATTCCATAGTGAATCTTAAAACTATGAGTACCTTGCATGTAATGGGGAATCCATTTGGATGTTTTCCAATGTAGCTCATGTGGCATTTGCATAAACCTAGAGACCATGCCCATTTAATATGAATTATCAGGTCTAGTGTGGGTTAGATAGATGAGGCTACTAATAAGTATTTGAAATAAGGTAGCATCAACCAATGGATAAGAATACTCAACCTTAATTTTGACTCTAAAAATAAATGGAGTCAGAGCTGGGTTACAACCATCCTTGTGAAACCATGCAAGAAAATCAAGAGCATAATTAGATTATAAAATGGTAATCCATAAGTCAGACTATTAACTCTCAATACCAAGGAAATAATGTAACAAACCCAAGTCAGTCATGGAGAATGTGTCATGCAAATCAATTTTGACTACTACAATGGAGGATGAATAACTCCATGTGATCAATAGGTCATCCACATATAGAACCAAAATTAAGAGTGAATTATTATGTCACAAGATGTATATATTCAAGTCAAAATTGTATCTATTAAACCCAAATATGAGAAGAAGTGAATCCATCTTGGCATACCAAGTTTGATGAGCCTGTTTGATGCCATAGATGGATTTTCAATGTTTACACACTAAGGGAAAATCTTCCACAAAAACTTGTGACTACTCCATATATATCTCCTCATCAAGGTTAGCATGAAGAAAGGCACTTTTCACATCCATTTGATGAACATCCCAATGATAAGTTGTGGCAATAGAAAGAGTGAGTCAAATAGAATTCATTTTAGTGACTGGAGAAAATGTTTTAGTATAGTCTATGTCAAGAACTTGTGAAAACATTTTTTGTACCAATCATGCTTCAAACTTATCTACTTACCCTTCTACAACAATTTTTTTTTGATAGATCCACCCATCAAACAAGTTTCCTTCCCTTAGGAAGGGGTATTAGATCCCATGTGTGGTTCGTAATTAAGGAACTATACTATTCATGCATAGTTGTATCCCACTTAGGAATGCTAGATTATTCAAAAAATTATTGTGGATCAGAAGCACAAGTAATGAAAACATGTGAAATACCCTAAAATTGTGAATGATTCCATCTAATATCTGATGGATTCCCAACCCAATCACTTGCACTCTATATAGTATGTCTATCCTAAAGAGGACCTAAAGTTAGAGAATCAAGAGGAAATTATTAAACTTTAAAAATATGACTATGAATGTAATGAGGTGAATTTATATCACTATCCTCATCTTCTAAACAAGAAGAAAAATCTTAATCAATAAGTATCTATTCTAGATGATCTGAATGATCTGAACTATCATCATATCTTAGAGAATCCAAAGAGGAGGGAGAAGTGTTGTATGTATAATGTGATTAAAACTCTTTAAAGTGTACACTCCTCTCAAATAATAACTCATGTGTGGTATGATGAATAAGCTTATATCCCTTAACATACTTTGCATACCCAACAAATATGCAAGTGTTAATCTAACGTTCCTTGGCCTTACATTTATTTTCAAGAATGTGAGCCATATATTGAGATCCAAATACCCTAAAGTGTTTAACTTCAATTTTTTTATTGTTCAAAGATTCAAAATAAGTGATCCCTTTCAATTCTTTATGATGAACATGATTTTAGATATAGTAAGCACAATTAATGGATTCTACAGAATATTGTGGTGTAAGTGATTTGGTGTGTATCATATAATTTGTCATTTCCTCAAAAAGATTTATTCTTACATTTTACAACACCATTATATTAAGGACTATATGGAACTATTCATTGTATATAAATCTCTTCTAAAGTATATAATTTCTCAAAGTGATTACTAACATACTCACCACCATTATCAGTGCATAAAATTCTAATGGTTTTCCCTAACTATTTCTCAATAAGAGCCTTTAAATCCTTAAAATGGTCAAATACCTCAAACTTTTGTTGAATAAAATATGCCAAAGTATACCTATAGAAGTCATATATGAAGGTAAGCATGTACCTAGCCCTATTGAATGAAGGCTTTGGAAATGGTCTAGAAACATCACTATGAATTAGCTCCAAAATTTGAGTGGCTCTCCATGATTTTTCTTTGTCATATTTATCTTAAAGATGTTTACCAAGCATGAAACAATCACAAACACCATAAAAAAAAATGAACATGAGGCAACCCTATTACCATATCTTGCTGACTGAGTTGTTCTAAGTAGCGATAGTTTAAATTACCAAATCGTTCATGCCATAGTTTTCTCACTCAATCAGAATGAGTGAGTAATATAGTAGAAGGGTAATCAAGAACAAAATTTGAGAAGGTGTGGAACCTTGATTGGTGATTTTATTTGCCAATGGCCACTATAGTATTACTATGCAACTCCTTAATGACAAAAGAATATAAATTAAACTCAACTTTCTTGCCTATTATAATGTGGGTGATTTGATAAATAGATAGGATATTAGTTGACAGTGATGGAACACATAAAACATTTTCAAATCTTTCATCATTAAATTCAATATATCCTCTCCCACAAACTTCAATATAAGTGTCATCACCTATTAGAATAGATGGCATAAAACATGGCTCTAAGGATGAGAACAAGTCTTGTGAAGAAGCCATGTGATATGTGGTACCAAAATCAATCACCCATGTGGATGGTTGAGATGCTACTGAAACAAGGGCCTTGCCCTTACCTTTGCCATTATTAATTTTTTTTCCTTAGAAGACTCTTATGTTGATGAGGTTGATTTGACTATATTAGGAACATTGATGATATTTTCTCAAGCATCTTTGTTAGTTGATCAATTTGTTTCTTCATACATTTTGTTTCATCATGCCCAGTTCTCTTACAATAGGCACATCTAATCCTCTCTTTCTTGGGTTTACCACTTAAAGAGGAGGAATCATATGATATTTCTAGCTTAGTATCTAATTTTTTAGTTCTTTGTTGCTCTTCGTCCTTCTTGTTTTATTTCTTCTCTTTATTAATTAAAGTCTTTAGTTTCTCATGACTCTACAAAGCATGTGATTTAGAGGACTTCAATTTACCCATTTGTATGAGCTTATCTTGATCGCTAGTTAATTATTTATCAAAATCATCTAAGGATGGCATACTCCATGTATTTCTTAGGGTACATTTTGTAGCATAAAAGGTAGAGCTAAAAACTGAGTAGTCAGGACCTAACTTAGAAAGGATAGAGATGATCAATTGTCCATCCTTTTTCTCTATGCCACAAAATTTTAATTATAACCTAAGTGATTTAAGTTTGGTGAAAAAATATTAAATAGTGTTAAAACTTCTTGAACTCAAACTAATGATCTCATTTTCTAGCTCATAATCCCTCATTACATCTTTCTTCCCAAAGAGTTGTTCTAAGGTGGTCCAAATCTCATGTGGTGATTTAACAGATTCAATGTGAAAGAGTAAGTTAGGAGAAATAGACAAACACATAATACCATATGCTTCATCACACCCATTATATGACTTAATATTATCTACACCATGTTTTGGTTTAGTTTTTATATTCATGCTTATCATGTGTAAACCCTTACTTAGAAAAATTTTCACTTTAGATTTCTAGTCATGATAATTGAATAGAGTGAGAAGTGGAACCAAATTGTGATCCATGATATAGTTAAAGTAAAAATAGAATGATCAATAGAGAAGTCAAGGCAAAAACTAACCCTCCTAATTACAGAGGTTTGGCACTTATGTTTTAGTGGGTATACAATCAACACTTTAGTAAAAATATAACTAGCACTTTATGTTTTAGTGCATATACAATCAACACTTTAGTGAATATACAATGGGCACTAAATATTTTTCATAATAAATCCCATAAAATATTAATATATCATGCATGGCTAAAGACAACCATAAACATGAGTATAGAGTTAATTCTTGAATATTAAACTGATGTACCCAAGATAGATGATGCATACACTACAAATAATATATTACATAGTAAATCTACACTCAGATATAATGAATTATAGGTATAGATCCACACAATAAACCAAAAATATATAGCTAATGTTGTCAAATTACATGATTTGTTGTAGTATTCACCATGGCATAATACATACAACAACAAGATGACTATACAAGGTTGTTGAAGGTGTAGTATAGTGTAGTATTTACTATCATGCAATACACATAGCAACAAAGTGGTTGGCATAGAAAATACTAGAATATTTGAATTAAAGACACAAATAACATTGCATATTCATAAAAATGGATGTCAAAATCAGTCAATAATGCATCCACAAATGACTAATCTATGCAATGATTACATAAGTAAAAGTGCAAGATCACAAAAATGGATGTCAAGCTTAGCCAAAAATTCATCCATGAGGAGAACAAGAGTGTTAAATAGTGAGTCAAGTAAAGGAGAGGAGAAATTTTGTTTTGCTTGTGAGGGGATTTAACCACCTACCAAAACCAAACCTCACCTTTAATATTTATGAAATAGAAGGAATATTACAAAATAATGATAAAAGAAATCCTTAAAATATGATTTTTCACAATAATATTAATTTTATAAATAAAAACAATTTAAAAAAACTCCTTAAAACTTCATCATCAAAAATGTAACTTTTTTAATAGTACCATAGTCAGTAAAACTATGATAAATTTTTCAATTATTAATGAAATTATGAATTTTAAAATGATCCAAAAAGAGAAAACAAAGTTAGATAGAACCTCAAAAAATATCTAAGTGATTGTTTACTATTTAATCACAATTGGAAAAATACTAGTCATTTTTATAAAAAAAAATGGATTTGCAAAAAAACTTGTTGTAGATCTTGCCTCCTTATAAAAAAAATATTTAGTCCTCTATCCAACCATCTTGAATGATCCATCCAGATCTACAAATGTTACTTATATTTCCAGTATAATTAAAGTAATTGCAAATACTGATGAAGATCACTAATTAGAGAAGAAATGACTATAGATGATACACATAGATATAAAGGTTTCTCCTTTACAATCTCATTTAGAAGACAAAATAAAAAAGATGGTGCTCATTACCAAAAAGAATATTTGATACCATGACAAAGTTATCTAAGATTCAACTGATAGAATCAAACACACAAATTGTAAATGCAAAGCAAATAGAATCAGAACTTCATTGTTGAGACTAAAATCAAAATAGAGTAAAATTATAGTAATATTGTATTCATGACTCATTGAAAAATATATTATATGAGAGGTGTATTTAAAAGTACAATGGAAGCATAGAGCTAAGAAATTTGGCAATGTGAACACAAGACTTTTCCCAAATGGTTTGTGTGCTCCATATGTCAATATTGGTGGCAATTTGACTACAATTTTTTTATGTGCATGTGCACTTTAATTAACTCATTTATGATAATTAAGTGACCTCAAAATAACATATAATCAAGCTAAATACAAGTATAGTAATAATTCATAATAACAAATATAAGTAAAATAATGTCCTACACTAACATAAACACCCATTCATTATTGATCATTGGAAGAAGCTCAATATTTATCTCTTCTAAATGTTAAACATTGAACACTTGGCACCATCTCATTTCATTTTGACATCTTTTAATAAATATGCTTCATTGATCTCTTGTACATAGCATAATCTTTATCTATGTTAAACATTGGATAACTTGAAATCATCTCACTTAATATACACCATTAGATCAATCTGTACAATCACCTACAAACCATTGGATCTTGATTTGGTCTTGATCTTTAACATAATTCAAATTAGACTATGTCATGGGAACCATTCCAATCTACATGAAAGGCCAACTTTGGACCTTAATAATTTCTATTTCACTTAGATGCATGATGTGAAATTTGGACCATATGATCTCCTCACATAGGAGAATCTAACCATATATAAATCTGATATTAGAACCTTTTTTCATGTAATAAATAATGTCATTGATCTTCTAACTCAGATTTTTCTCCCATAGAGCCAGCTATGTCATGAACTACCTAGGAGGCTAACTTTGCACATGTATATTATCGACCAAATTTGACCCTATAGATTAAATTGGGACCCCTATATGTAAATAATTAATTAATAAGTGTTTATAGGGGTCTAATAATATTTCATAGGGTGTATTATAATCTATTTTATCTACTTTAATGTCATATTAGCCTTAGTCTTAGTCTAATTAGTTAATATATCATTTTGAGTCATTTTAAATGTCATTAATAGAGAATTAAATGAGTTTTGTAGCCTCCTTAAAAAAATTGAAGGTTTAAAATGGTTATTTCACGTCCCATGTGTCATAATAATTCTTTAATAATTGTTTTAGATTAAGGTAAAAATAGGTTTTGAAGGGACCCCGAAACCCTGAAACAAAGGAAGAAGGATATAACAATAACACCCCAAAGGAAAAATAAACCTAACACCTACTCTAAGCATTATCAAAAATAGGTTTTATAGGGACCTGAAACCACAAATCAAGATCATCATAAGAAAGACCCTAGATTTTAGAGAGACCTAGAAACTCAAATACGTTAAGAAAGCAAAGAACAAGAAAATGGAACCAGTTATAACATCCAAAAAAAGGACCAAAATAGAAAGAATAGAAAGACCCTATTCTTCTAATTTTAGGATCATCTTCACTGCTTCCTTTCCAATCACAGTAGTGTCCTGTATGGATATTGTAGCTGACGTAGTAGCCTCTTGCATTACTTTCTTCCTCAAGCTCTATCTGGTCCTCTTACTAGGCCCCTCCAAAGATTTTATTTCCTCATTAGCTCATTTTCCAAGGTTTACAGTAGCTACACATATGCTAGAAGTAACCTCCTCCATCTTCATTCTACTTTCCTTAATAAGCCTTCTAATATTATTCTCATAATCTCTAAGTTTGATAGGAATATCTCTCATCTGCATTTCCAGATTATTAATTTTATTCTGATCAGCTTCCTGATTATGTTCCATTCTTTCCATTCTCTTCCTGAGGCCCATTATTTCCTTATACATCCACGAGTCAACTTGGAGAATAGAATTTGCTTTGCATTTGGCCAAATTCATGAAGGGAAGCCTCCTGTCACTCTGCCAAATGTCACTAAAATCTTTAGTGTTCTCTTTTGGATTGACTTCATCCTTTTCAATTTGATCCTCCCTTTCTGTTCTTTTCTATTATTTAGTTTCAACAGGGTTTTCATTGTGGACAAGATCATCCTTTACTTGTTCTCTAGTCTCCATTGCATGACAGGCATCCTAAACCATATGTTCCTTCTCTATTTTTGAAGCAGGATCCTCAAATAAATTTCCCTTTATAGTTTCATTCTTTTTACTCTGTGAATCCTTATTTTTGTCTGAATAAGGATTTGGGACAATGGCATTGTTTTTACAGAAACCTTCTACAATTAGGATCAATCCTTCATGCAATATAGGGTGAGATTCCTTTTTTATATGAGAAAATAAACTTTGGAGCAGTGAGAAGAGCAAATAGAAAGGGAAGGAGATTCTAGCTTTGTGCCTAAAGTGATTAAGAAAGACAAAATGAAATTTAGGGACTCTTTTACTTCTACAATCTAGTATAAAATACTCATGAATGCAACATAAGATGTCTCTCCAAATTCCTTTAATCTGCTCCAGGTCGAAAAAATCTCCACTCTTTTCCAACTGCTGCTCCTCAGCATCTGTTTTTGGGAATTTACTATATTCCTCATTAGATATACTGGTCTACTTAGAGAATTTTATACCATCCATTGAAATCCCCGTAACCTCTACAATGAATTCCTCGGTGAGCTTCACCATGATACCATGGAGGGTTACCCTGTCATCTACCTAATTATTGAAAAATGCCATCGTTATGTGGGGTTTAGAACCATGCATCCGCTCTAAGTAACTCACGACCTTCCCTCTCTGAAGAATCTTCCAAACATCTTGTTTTGCCTTTTAGTCTTCGTAACTTTTAGGTTCCTGCTTCCTTGGTTCACCTTACATTTTGTAGGCCATACAATATTCTAGCACCACCTAAACACTAATTACTAAGAAATGAAACTAGTTATTATCAACTTGTAATGGAACTCACCTATTTTATGGTACATGTGATAACCGCTTTACATTCTCATGAATGTATCTGTTCAATGATAGTAATCTTTCCACCATGAGACGACTCCACCAAATCATTAACTTGTTATTCTAGGAAGATCTTCCCCTCCTTTGAATGAATGGGATCATAATTAATAAGTGCTTTGAGATCAACATGCTTATTTAATGCATCCTTCCATCTCACCTTATGCCCTATTCAAACAGCATGATTAACTATCTAGTCAGCAACCCCATTAGCTTGACGATAAGTATGGGTTATGGTTACTTTTTCAAATTTTTGAATTAAGGCTTTAATTTCCATCACCATTGCCTCTATAGACCATGAAACTGAATTTTTGATATTTAAGATATTTATGATATTCAGGGAGTCACCTTCCAACCATAATTTGGAAAATCCCGACTCAACAACTAGTTTAATGGTATGAAGGGCTACATTAGCTTCAATAATATGATTGTTTGACTTACCAATAGGGATAGAAATAACATCAATTACATTTCCCACATGATCTCTCAAGACTCCTCCACAACCTACTTTTCTCGGATTCCCTTTAGCAGCTCCATCAAAGTTTCCTTTGATCCATCCACAAGGGGGGACATTCCATTTTACACCTAATCTTGGATTATTAGTTTTCACATTAGGACTTTCAGATCTTAAGGGATTATCAATTTGAAATGTTGGATTAGGATCCCTCTGTGATATAAAATTCTCCTTTATTTCTCTAATAATATTCTGACCCAACACCCTTCTTGGAAGTTCTTTACTTCTAAATATTCTATTGTTTCTTTCTTTCCATATGCCCCACCAAATATGAAGAAGTGTTAATTTATAGAAAAAAAGAACATAAATATTCTTAGAGGGATAATTCCAACTTTTAAAAGATAGATCCACACTATTTTGATGGACCCATGCTATACCCTAGAGATTGAGGATCTCATTCCAAGCTTGCTACATATAAGAACAGTTCACAAACGTATGATCTCTATCTTCAAAACCATTTTTGCATAAAATACACCTGTTAACCACATTTATTCCTCTTTTCTACAAGTTGTCAAGATTCAAGATTTTATTTTGAAGTAGATTCAAATAGAAGATTTTAATTTTGGCGATAAGCCCCTTGATCTAGGCATACAACCACAAAGGTTGATTACCATTCCCCTTTGAAATAAAAATAGTAGAAACTTTAAATTGACCACTAGGATCATCATGCCACATAATATTATCCTCAAGATAAGGATAAAGAGAGATAGCATTGAGGGATAATTGTATATTACTAAAATTTTGATCGACATCAGTTATATTCACCCAGGAATTGTTCTGCCAATACTGATTGACAAATATACCATATATTTGATTACATCGATCAATTACATCCTTATCTTGAAAATATTCAATCAAAGGGTAATATTTTAACCAAGCATCCTCCCAAAATTTCACCTTAAGTCCATTACCAACTTTCTAGGAACATCCTTTTTCTAAAATTTGTTTGGTTCCCTAAACAGCCACCCATATGGAAGAGGGGCGAATTACATCAGGGTAAGAAAAGAAATCAGAAAGGGATTTTGCATTGAATAGATAATTATGCTTCCATATATTACTCCATTCTTTATTTTCATGGTAAACTCTCCATCCCAATTTTTCTAAGAGAGATGTATTCATACTTTTGATTTTCCTTATTCCTAGCCCCCCTTCCCTGAAAGGTTTGCAAATGTTATCCCAAGAAATTAAAGGCATCCTCCTTTTTTATTTAGTACCAGTCCATAGAAAATTTCTTTGGATTTTTTCAATATATTCTACAAATTTGGTAGGAATTCTGAAAAGACTTAAAGCATAAGTAGGTATACTTTGAAGACTAGCTTTAAGAAGGGTTAACTTTCCTGCCTGACTTAAAATATTTCCTTTCCATCCCGCAAGTTTCTTACTAAAATTATTGATAATATCCTCCCAAAAGGCATCAGGGACTTTCAACCCAAGAGGAAGACCCAAATAAGATGAATTCTTTAATAATTGTTACCAACTAAAAAGTGACATGTTCTTCAGAAGAAAAAGTAATATCTTTTGAAAATGGAAGAGTTTGGCACTTGTACAACCTAAAATGGAGTGTGACATATAGGATAAAGTCATGAAATGAATATTAAGCTTAATTATATCCATTAACATGATTTAATTACTTCTTAAGTATCAAAACTGAGCTAAAACCATTCTCTTCCTTTTTCACCCTTCCATGCACATAAAACTAGTCACCAAGTTTGTACTTGGTATAGATAGAAGGGGATGTTTCAAAAAAATTGATATTGTGGGTTTTTTATACACTTATTAAAATTAAATTTTATGTTTTTTTTTTAGGAATGGTGTCCTATGATTTATGAACCATTTCTAATAAGTTGACCTATCCATTTTTCTTGTTAATCAATGCACCCTATAGGTTTTGATCTTATTTGGATGATTCCATACAATCCAACTATTGGGATTGATTACAAAGGATTTTGAATCCATAATTTAATTCTCTCCATTTTTTTTTATCATTTCCAAGTATTTTTATGGGCTAAGTATCCTAGGTTGTAAGAGAATACATTTTCTATGTTGTAGATAGTTTTCCACCACTTCCAATGCCTTCACATCTTGGTAATGGTGTAAAATTATGGTGATGGTTTGTTTTCATATTTCAATGTTTTTTTCCTTTCATTATAAGTTCATCCTCTAAATCAATATTCATGTAATTATATTCATATGCAATATATACAGTCAGGCAGCCATGAATGTACATCTCTAGGCATCTCTTGGAAGAATATTGTGTTAGAATAAAGGTTTGGAGACTTGTTTTAATGCCTTTATAGTGATAAATATCCATTTGAATAATTGGTAAGGAAATAAGGTATATTCATGAGATCATTCACTATACACATTACTCCAATTCATGTTTACTACCTACTTACAACTCAAAATGCATCTACAAGATCCTCTTAAGATGATGTCATGATAGAAAGGGAGCTCTGATAGGTGTTTCAAATATTTTAGAGTGGTAAGAGTTTATTTTTCACTTAGTGAAGGTATAGAGTGAATCCAAAGCATCTATCTCTTATATACTATCTACATTACTATTCACTACTTAATCACATAGTCTCTTACCATTAAAATACACCTACAAGTGCCCTCATAGAAGATCTCATGCTGAATGGGAATGTCTAAGTTGAGAAAGGTTTTGATAGTGAGAATAGTTTATTTGATAATTTTTAAAGGATCCCAAAAATAATTTAAGCTCATAAATCATACATACTACTTGAAATTTCCTCACTATCTGTATATGAAATATAAGCCTATAGTGGTATTGGCAAAGATATATAGGTACTTGTATGGAGAAGATGAGATAAGTTGAAAACATTATTGATGACCTAGTATGAAATTTAGATCATGGTATCCATATTTTAAAGGATAAGATGGAAAATGGTAGTATTTATCACCTTATATCATTTAATGACTATATTAAGGGACTTCTTCCCTAAAATAGGAAAATAGAGGTTTGAGCCTTGTTTGCCAAAGTCATAAAACAAGGTCTCTAAAATATTTGAGACATATAAGTGATCAAACCATGTAGTCTCCACATCGGAGAATTAATATGAAAATTTTTAGAGGCAAGTGAATAATTAAGGGTGGTTATTGGAAAGCTTAAAGTTGCATATTTATGTACTAGACTCAGTCAATATCATCTATAGGCCTTAGTTATAAGAGATCCTTTCACCCAATGTTGAAATACCAAGGAATACTATCATATTTTGAATATAATTATTTATTTAAGGTTTTAATAATGAAAATGAATACCACTAATAATATTTTATTTATGGTTTTTCAAGGTCCAATCTACACCTACATGTTTCTCTCTCCTAAGAAGTTGACCTACAGTTGACTGATTGCCTTCACATCATCGATAGTAAGAGATTAAAAATATAGATTCTAATGTTTATATATAAATTATGACTCAAAAATAAATTAAATAGATCATAATACATGTTTTATATGTTAAAATTTTAGTACTTATTCATAAAACCCTTTCTCTACCATACATAGTCAGCTACAGTCAACTATAGATGATGGTGACTCAAGTGGTAACTGTTATAGATCTTTGCCCTATAAAATGCATGTTATAGGTGACTAAAATAAATATGGGATGGAATTAAGGATTTAACTATGTACCCATATAAATTTTATTATCTCCAAATTTTTTTTTACACTTACAGGCATGGGAAGCATACAAATAGGGTCAACTTACTAGTCAAGCCTAACCAAGTATTGATATGTTTCAAGGTGAAAACATGGGTAATAAGAGTTGGAAAACATTTTGAATTTTATAATAATGGTGTAAAACATATAAAAATACCCTCATGATTTTATATCAAATATGTAGATACCTTTGAGGATGCATGAACATAGTCCACATGAAGAATCTTGCACATAGTCTACTTTTTAGGGCTTTGTTTTAGGTATTAAAGGATTAGAATTGTATAATGACCTAATTAGAGGAAAAAAATTGGTTTATAGTGTAATTATTAAATAATATAACTTATAAAATCTTAATTTTTAGTTGGGGAATGGGGATATACCTCACTATTTTGTCTTAGAGGTCAGCTAGTCAAGAAAATCAGAGCTTTGGCAAGAGAAGCAAATGATGCCAAAATGAGTAAAGGACCTAATAAGAGGATTTTTAGACATAAATTAAAATATTTTTATGTGCATATAATTATAATGGGTGACATGAAACACTCATACAAGTTATGACCTCTCAAAATGGTCAAAAATCTCTTACACATAACTCAACTAAGCAAGCTCCCATTTAACCTAGCTGGTGAATGAGAATAAGATATGAGAATGAGTGATTGTAAGGTTATATGGTGATTTTTTAAGATTTATTACACATTAAAAACATTTAAACACATAAAAGAGGGAGGAATCCCAATAGGGAGGCCTAAACCTTCAAAAGTGTAGACATGCTTATGAAGCATGGTTATGCCTAGAGTGTAAATGATGGGTCACTTTCACTCCTCCCTATTATTGAGCCTTTTAAAAAATTGGAACATATTTTTAGGATTAATTTAGACATTTAAAATCTCTTTTTATGTATACAAATCCAAAATACAGCCATTTTTAACTCAAGGACCAACTCAGACCTATTGGAAATGGAGAAACAAGCTTGATAAACCAACTTTGGGTACTTACATATTCCATGAGGATATTAGTGGAGGTAAATGGATTTAATATAGGTTATTATTTTTCTTTAAATTTTATATAATGGAAGTCATTTATATTTATAATAGCAGGTCTTTATGAATAAAGCTTAAGGATAAAAATGGCCTAAAACCCTTGGAAATGACCCAATTAGGAAAATGAAGTTGGAGGGATATCCAAGTAGGATATAAAAAATATTAAATTTATTTAAACTTTTATTATAATTTCTAAATATCCTCCCCATACTTTTGTAATATACAAAACTATACATCTGGAGTAAAAAATAGGGTATTTTTTATAGTTTGGTGCATTTTGTAGGTTCTAGGAGGTCTTAAGAGATGAAATAAAATTTGGAAGGAATATTTAGAATTTATATAACTCCAAATATATATTTAAATCCCTATAAAAACTCATAAGTTCCCAAAAAAAAGTTATCATCTTAGCCAGTTACAACTGGCATAGTGAACATGGTAGTGAGAAGGGTGAAAAGCTTAAAGTGTGTTGTTTTTAAGGTGTACCTAATGCCTCTAAGGATATATAGGGTCTCAAAAATTATAATAAAATAAAATTTATTTATTTTCATGGAAAACTAAATTGATTTTAGAATTCAAGTGTGCAAGGTGTGTGAAGGAGTTTTCTTTGACTATAGGTAGTGATGGCTCACTTCTAAGAGATTCTAGATTATTAAGACTACAACCAATGTATGTATAAGAATTTATGAAACCATTCCATATCATTATAATAATTATACCTATCCCTAGTAATTTTTGGGACATTAAAATAGGAGTGAAAAATGATGGTAGTTTTCTTGGCTAGCAAAGGGAATTTCACACCACATTTTAAGAGTTTCATGACTTGGGGTGAAACTTATACTTCTTTATCATACATGATTAGTTTCACTCTCTCTTCCCATAAAATTTAACTCCTTGTCTCAACATGAAAATTTTCATTATGACCTTTGGACTTCTCTTTTCTCACTACTCTCTCTAGTTCTATAAAAACTAGCCATTTTAGCCTTTGTAAATTATGATCCACCTAATTATGGTGAAGTCTTTCCCATTTTCATAACATTATATCAATAAAGACAACTTATTTTACCTCTTTTATGACTATTAAAAGTTTTTTTACTTTAATTATGGATATTTATTAGTCATGACTATGGTTTCCTTAGCATTGTTGTTTCATTATCTCACCTATTTGTAGCTTCTTGCAGGTCATGTGAAGTGTTCTAAGAAGTTTCAACGTTGAGTGATTTATACTATTTAATAGTTTCATTATAGACCTATTGTGTATTAATCCTAGCCTAAACATTCATCCCAACCTTATAATGATATACTAATGTGATAATATTTAAATTGTATAAGTATGTGTCTACTTATTCCCTTGTTCTCATGTGTAACATGTGGCTAGTTGGTAGTCATCAACTAATTTGGTGTATTACATCCTTTGGGATAGTTTAATTTTATTTTTCACTCCCTTTTAACTCAGAATCATATATTTAGTAGTGGTCTACAAGTGGTACATCAAGGGAGATATCCCTATCTAGAGATTCACCTCATCTAACACACCCCAAAGAAGAGCCAAAAAAAGATCCTATGCCTAAACACACCCCATCTAACCTCACTCAAAAGAGTGATCAAGATGAATCATATTTAAATGAATTGGTTTTTAAATTTAAGGAATAAAACCAAGCTATTTTATCCTAAATTCTACCTCTCCTTCTTTAATAAATTCCAAGAGGATCCCTTACAATGTAATCTCAATTGATATCGAATCCTATAATCCACCTCCACCAACTAGTTCATCTTGTCCTCACCCCACCACCATTTAAATTTATATACTTGTGGTATGGGAACCAAAAGAGGATCAATTTTTTGATAAAAAATTCAATACTCTTTCTTGAATAAAATATAGCTCCTTAGTATCCTCAGTGGGATACATCACTCGATTTGAAGATGCCTAGTCTTGACATCACCAAAAAAGATGAGAT
Organism: Torreya grandis; assembly: GCA_037957365.1. Classification (NCBI taxonomy): domain Eukaryota; kingdom Viridiplantae; phylum Streptophyta; class Pinopsida; order Cupressales; family Taxaceae; genus Torreya; species Torreya grandis. The sequence continues at coordinate 742,548 of JARHVA010006697.1, read as the reverse complement.
TGAATATCTTGTAGCCATTGAGATTAAAATTCATGTTATGATAGTTGATATGTAACTTGAGATATATAAAAGTGTCCTAAATGATAAATAAGAGGTGATTTCTTGTGTGGAAACTTATAATTGGGTTGATATGGAATAATGTTTTCCTTTTTCCAAATAAGAAGAAATAATCATTAGTCCTTCCATCACTATGCAAGATATCATAGATGAGAAATAAAAAAGTTATAATTATCCTTTGGATTATTTTTTTTAAATAATTAGAGTAGGTTATACTCCTCTTCATGGAGGATATGATATTATCAAAATTGGAGAAGGCAACCTTGAGACATAAGTGAGTATGCAAAGAAAAATCAATTTCTCAAATCTATACTTTCATGAAGCATATCCATTGCATGATAACACATTTGAATTCATCAAAATAGGATATCATCCTCAAAACATTTAGGATAAACACATCATTTCTTGAAGGAAGGAACAAGATTTTACTGGCCTCAATCTTCTAAAGAACATGAAATTGCTCCTCTTAAAGCCATGCCTACCAAGAATATACAAGTTGGTAATGAGATGAAGAGTGGGTAGTAGTATGAGGTATGTATACATATTCAAGAGTAATAAATTTACATTGGAGACCTATTTTAAGATGATCTACTTGAGATAAAATCAAATAAAGTCCCAAATAATAGATTTGATCTACTAATCATTCAATCCATGGAGTAACATGCTTGTCACTATGATTTATCTAATCAAGGAGAAGATTCAAGGAACTTTCCTTTGATCCTAGAAAAGGAAGTATTCTTAGTTTATAATTACGCATAGTTTTTTTCTTTCTATTTTTCATAAGTTATTTGACCACATGTGTGTCTTGTTAGTGTGCTTGCTTTGATTTATGTGTCTTTTATTTTATGTGGTTGAGGTATTCAATTAGTCTTGTCATGATAAAATATTGGTTTCAAGTGTTAGGTATTCTTTTTTTTTTGTATATTTTAGATGACTCCTTAATCCCATGGATAGTATAAGGCTACTGATCTTTAATATAGTAGGTATACTACCCTTATGAGTCCTTAATTTATTGACCAAATTTGACCCTACAAGTTAAATTAGGATCCTTATAGGCAAAAACCTAATTTTTAGGTGTTTTAGTGGTCTAATAGTATGTCATAGGGTGTATTATAATCTATTTGATCTAATTTAATGTCATCTTAACCTTATTTTTAATCTAGTTAGTCAATATATAATTTTGAATCATTTTTAAGGTCATTAATAGAGCATTAAATGAGTTATATAGCCTCCTTGGGAAATTTAAAGGTTCTAACATGTGATGTAAGATCACATGTGTCCTAATAAGTCTTTAGTAACTATTACTAATTGAAAAATGATAGGTTTGTTAGAAGAAAGAATAGTTTTTTTTTAAAAAGGGAAGAGTTTGGCACTTGTACAAACCACAGGGGAGTGTGACATATGGGATAAGCTCATGAAATGACTCTTAAGTCTCCTTATATCCATTTCCATTCTTAAATTACTTTAGAAGTGTCAAAATTGAGCTAAAACCATTCTACTCATTTTTCATCCTTCCATGTACATAAAACTAGTCAACATGTTTGTACTTGGTATGACCAACAGGGGAGATTTTAGACAAATTGATCTTTGGGTTGTCTTGTACACTTAGATTAAATTTTATGTTATTTTGGTATAGTAATGGTTCCCTATTATTTATGAATCATTCCTAATAAGTTGACCTATCTAATTTACTTACTAATCTAAGCACCCTGTAGGTTTTACTTTTGTTTGGATTATTACATATAATACATATCTTGGGATTGATTCCAAAGGATGTTGATTCCATCCTATAATTATCTCCATGCTTTTTTATCATTTCAAAGTGTTTTAATTGGTTAAGTATCTCAAGTTTTAAGAGAAGACACTTTCTGTGTTATAGGTAGTTTTCCACCACTTCCAATACCTTCATGTCTTGATAATTGTGTGAAAGGATGGTGATGGTTTTTTTCCATATTTAAATTAATTTACTTTGATTATAATTTCATCCTCCAAATTAATATTCATATAATTGTAGTCTTATGAAACATATATAGTTAGGCAACTATGAATATACATCTATAGGCATCTCTTAGAAGAATATTACATTGGAATAAAGCTTTTGAGACTTGTTTCAATACCTTTTAGAGTGATAAACATAAATTTTAATAATTATTAATGAGCTCAAGTATATTAATTATACCATTCACTATAAACATTACTCCAATTCATGCTTACTACCTACATATGACTTAAAGTTCATCTACAAGAGCCTCTTAGGATGATGTCTTGATAGAAGGGGAGATATGATATGTGTTTCAAATATTTTGGAGTGAGAAGAGTGTATTTTTTCACTTGGTGAAGGCATAGATTGAATCCCAAGAATATAAATATTATACACTACATATATTACTATTCACTACCTAAGCTCACAGTCCCCTACCATTAAAATGCACCTACATGTGCCCTCATAGAAGATCTCATGTTGAAAGGGAGTGTCTAAGTTGAGTTAGGTTTTTATAGTGAGAATAGTTTATTTTAGACTTTTTAATGGATCAAAAACAATATTTAAACTCAAAAAATCATGCATATTACTTGAATTTTCCTCACTACCTGTATATTAAATATGCACCTACATGTAGCATTGGTAGAGATATAGAGGTACTTATACAAAGAAGATGAGATAAGTTGAAAATAGTATTTATGATCTAGTATTTTATTTATATTATGTTAGCCTTATTTTAAAGGCTCATGTTTTAAATATAATATTTATCACCTTATATCATTCAATGACTATATTCAGGGACTTTTTCCATAAAATAGGAAAATAGAGGTTTGGGCCTTTTTTGCCAAAGTCATAAAACAAGGTCTCTAAAATCTTTGAGGAATAAAATTGATCAAAATTTGTATTCTCCACATAGGAGGACTATGAAATTTTTTGGAGGAATATGACCAATTAAGGGTGGTTATTGGAAATATTAAACTTACATATTTATGCACTAGACTCAGTCAATATCATCTAGGGGCCTGAGCTATAAGAGATCCTTTCACCCAATATTTCAATACCAAGGCATACTCTCATATTTTGAATAGAATTATTGATTTAAGTGTGTAATAATTAAAATTAATATCATAAATAAGAGTTTATTTATGGTTTTTCAAGGTTTAATTTACACCAACAAGTTTCTCTCTCCTAAGAAGTTGACCTATAGTTGACTAATTACCTTCACATCATCCATAATAGGAGATTGAGCATAAGGATGCCAATTTTGATCTATAGATAATTAATATAAAATACATAAAATGGATCGTAATCCATGTTTTATAGGATAAAATGTGAGGTATTAGTGATAAAACTCTTGCTCTACCATATATAGTCACCTATAGTCAATTGTAGCTGATAGTGACTCAAGTGGTGATTGTTCTAGGTCTTTGGCCTAGAAAATGCATATTATAGGTGACTAAATTAAATATGGTATGGAATTAAGGATTTTAATAGTACCCAATATCAATTTAATTATCTAAAAAAAAGTGATTTTTACCTACAGGTAGGGGAAGCATACATACAGGGTCAACTTACTAGTCAAGCCTAACCAAGTAATGATATGTTTCAAAGTGAAAAAATGGGTCATAAGAGTTGGAAAACATTGTGAATTTTATAATAATTGTGTAAAATATCTCAAAATATCCTCATTATATTATAAAAAATACATATATACCTCTAAGGATGCATGAACACAGTCCACATGAAGAATCTTGCACATAATCTACTTTCTAGGGGTCTATTTTAGGTTTTGGAGGAGTTGAAAGGTCTAATGACCTGATTAAAGGAAAAAAAAATTGGTGTATATGGTCCTTATTACCTAATATAAGTTTCAAAATCTTAATTTTTACTTGATTAGTGGGGATATACCTCACTATTTTATCTCAAAGGTCATTCAACCAAGAGTATCAAAGCTTTGGCAGGACAAGTAAATGATGCCAAAATGAGTAAAAGAACTAATAATAGGCCTTGTAGACATAAAGTAAAATATTTTGTGGTTTATGTAAGTTAAATGGATGATTATAAAAACTTATACAATTTATAACTTCTTAAAATGTTTAAAACACTCTTGCACATAGCTCAACCAAGTAAGCTCCCAATAGGCCTAGCTGGTGAATGAGAAGAAGAGATGATAAGGAGTAATTGAAATGTTTTAGGGTGAATTTTTAAGATTAATAAAACCTATGGAAAATATGGAAATATCTCATAGAGTGATTAATCCTAATATGGAGTCTTAAACCATCAAAAGTGTAGGTAGGCTTTTGAGGCATGGTTAGGCCTAGAGTCTAAATGATAGGTCACTTTCATTCCTACCTATTAGTGAGCCTTATAAATAGTTGGAAAATGTTTTTAGGATGAATTTAGACATTTTAAATCTCTTTTTACACATATAAATCACAAATAAGAATATTTTTAACTCAAGAACCAACTCAGACCTATAAAAAATGGAGAAATAAGCTTGATAGACCAACTTTGGGTTCTCACATATTCCCTAAGGATGTGAATGGAGGTTAATGGATTTTATAAAGGTTTTAGAGGGTCTTTATATTTGATCTATTGTAATTTTTTTTTCATTTATAATGTCAGGTCATTATGAATAAATATTAAAGACAAAAAAGGCCTAAAACCCTTGTAAAACCTTGAAAAGGACCCAATTGGGAAAATGAGGTTTGAGGTCTATCCAAGTGGGCTATAATGACCATAAAAGTGTTTAAAATTTTTATAATACTCTCTTAGGATCCTTCCCATCCTTTCATACTATACAGATGGACTATAAAACAAGGTATTTTTGATAGTTTGGTGCATTATTCTAGTTATAAGAGGTTTCAAGAGATAAAATCAAATTTATAAGGAATATTAAGAACTTAAGATAACTCTTAATGTTCATTTAATTCATTTTTAAAACTCATAAGTGTTCCAAACAAAGCCCTCATCTTAGCTAGTAAGAACTAGCATAGTGAACATGGTAGTAAGAAGGCTAACAATCTTCATGTGAGTTGATTTTAAGGTGTACCTAATGACTCTAAGGCCATGAAGGGTCTTGAAAAGTGTCATCCACTAAATTTTGTGTATTTTAATGGAAAATTAAATCAATTTTGGAAGCCAAGTGTGCAAGGTGTGTGAAAGAGGAGTTTTATTTGACTTTAGGCAGTGATGGCTCACTTCCAAGAGATTATAGATGATTAGGACTACAAAAAATGCATGTATAAGCATGTTTGAAACCCTTCCATATAATTCCAATAATGAGACATATCCCTAGTTATTCTTGGTACGGTTAAAAATGAGTGAATAATGAAGTTAGTTTTATGAGCTAGCAAATGGAATTTAACACCACATTTAAAGAGTTTCATGACTTGAGGTGACACTTATGATTCCTAATTTTGCATGATTAGTTTCAAAATTTCTTCCCATACACACATAAGTCATTATGTTATAATTACAAGGGTCCTTATGACCTTTAGACTTCTATTTTATCACTTCTCTCTCAAGTTCTATAAGAACTAGTCATTTTAGCCTTTACAAATTATGTTCCACCTAAGTAGGGAGAAGTCTTGATCATTTTCAAATAATTATATCAATAAATAAAACTAATTTTACCTCTTATATGACTATTCATAGTGTTTTTACATGAATTATGGATCTTTCTTAGTGATGACTATGGTTTTCTTAGCATTTGTGTCTCATTCTATCACCTTTTTGTAGCTTTTTCTTACATGTCATGTGAAGTGTTTTAGGAAGTGTCAAGGTTGATTGATTTATCATATTCAATAGTGTAATTATAGACCTATTTTCTAGTCTTCATAGCCTAAACATTTAGCCTAATATCATAATGAAATACTGATGTGAGAAGATTCAAATTGGATAAGTGTATGTCTAGCTAGTCCCATGTTTTCATGTGTACCATGTAACTAGTTGGTAGTCATCAACTAGTTTGGTGTATCACCTCCTTTATGATAGTTTAATTTCAATTTTATCTCCCTTTTAACTCACAATAACAGGTGTAGTAGTGGTTTACAAGTGGTACATCAATGGATCTAGACTTATCTATAAATTCACCTCATTCTTAAGATACCCATAGCCTATACGTGTTTCAATTATGCCACTCAGATGAGGAGAGTTGGGACATCTATTCAAAGGGTGAAAATATAAGTGATAATAGTTTTTGGCATGCCTGTTGGGACTTATTGTCCAAGAATTTGAAGGATTTTTTATGATGTCTTTTAACACATATGCCTTTGGAGGCATCTATCCAAGCATTAATGGTGACTCTAAAGTTATATCAACTGGTCAAGTAACCCAAGTTTTCCTTTTGAATATTATTTGTAATTTTTCTTTTTGTTTCTACTTCCCAATTAATTTTCATAGCTAAATTTGGTGTTCAGTCTTGTTTTACACAAGTTACTGAGGTATATCAAGCTTATGGCATTCCCCATCCACCTTTGTATGATCCTTATCAACCTTGTCATGATCCTTAATATCTCCAATAATACCCTTATCAAAATTATCATGAGTTTTATCAGTATTATAACTAACTTTATCAATATCTTGCTCCTCTTAGTCAATCTAGTCACTTCTCTAATTAATCCATTTACACATTCAATAAAACTCTTTTGGGATATAAGAAGTACATGTTAGATCTTGATACACAAAGAGTACATGGTCAATATTTTCCTATTTATCTATTTAATAAGGTGAGAGATGCATTAGATATGCTTAAAAGAGACTGGGCTCCTATTGAGAGAATAAATTGGCAAAGTCTCACAAGTGAGATGTTAGATGTGAGTGGGCTTAGTTTCATCCTTAGAGGATAGACTAAGAATTCATGAGGAGTAGCCTCACCAAGTAAATCAACCTTCATATACACTTCCCCAAGATTTATATTAGTTCTACATGATTTCTACTCATGAACCCAATCAAGCTTATCAAATTCATCTTTTTCCCAATCAATTGGAAGAGAGAGTTCGAAAGATAAACCTTGTTTTTAAAGAAAAATATAATAATCTGATTGATTTGGCCAATAAGAAGATGTAACTTTCCATATAATAAGCAAAGTAAGTGAAATTTAAGCCCTAATTTACGTCTCCTATTATATCCCAACCTTAATGAGAGACTCCTAGATATGAAATCCAAAGTTGGAGACAAGGTGGAGAATCAAAGCATAAGGAGATCCCAAGTTTTTTGAAAAATTCATCCACTCCTCAAAGTGCATCACTACCTCAATAAGAGACTCTTAATACTAAGATACTAATATGTAATAAGGTATTGGAATCATGGGTAAAAAAATGTTATAAAATCCTTCATAAAGAGTGTATAATTGAGAAAGAACTTGGTCCTATGTAAGCCCCTCCCACCCTTCCTCAAGAGACATCTTATTTTCCATGTCAGTCCTCTTATACTCCTTATCCTCATGATGATGACTATAAACTTCAAGAGATACTTTTCTAAGAGAACATATCAAATAAAATTGTAGAGTTAGAGTCAAGAATGAAAATTTTGAGTCAAGGTGTGATGGAAGGTTTAGATCCAAAAGAAGATCCTATGACCAAACACACCCCATATAACTTTCATCAAGAGAGTGCTCAAGATTAATCTAATTTAAATGAATTGGTTTTCAAATGGAAGGAAGAAAACCAAGATATTTTATCCCAAATTATGCCTCCTCTTCTTCAAGAGCTTCCAAGAGGATCCCCTACAATGCATTCTCAATCTGATTTTGAGTTGTATGTTCCACCTCCACCAACTATTTCATCTCATCCTCACCCCATCACCCTTTGATTTGATAGACCTATTGTATGGGAGACTAAAGAGGATCAACTAGTTGATAAAAATTGAGGACTCTTGATTGAATAAAATAAAGCTCCTTATTAGCTTCAATGGGTTATGTCACCTAATTTCAAGATGCTTAGTCTTGGCATCACCAAGAAGGATAAGGAGATTGAATATATTTAAACCCTTGACAATCAAAGTCAAGTTATGATAGTTGAGATGCAACTTGAGAGCCCTAAAGGGGTCCTAAATAATAAATAAGAGGTGATTTATTATGTGGAAACTTCTGACTGGGTTGATATGGAAGAATGTTTTCCTTTTGCCAAAGAAGAAGAAATAATCATTGGTTCTTCCATCACTATGCAAGATATCATAGATGAGGAAGAACAAATTTATAATAAGCCTTGGGATGATTTTTTTACAATCATTGGAGCAAGTGATACTCCTCTTCAAGGAGACTATAATCTAGTCAAAAATGGAGAAGGTAACCTTGACACCTAAGTGAGTATGCAAAGAAAAAACAATTTCTCAAATCTATCCTTTCAAGAAGAATATACATTCCATGATGAAATTTTTCATACAATAAAAATGGAATATAATCCTCTCAAGTAGTTGGGAGAAACACATTATATCGTTAAGGATGGAACAAGCTTCTATTGGCCTCAATCTTCCAAAGAACATGAACTACTCCTCTTGAAGCCATGCCTACTAAGAATATAAGTTGGTCATGATATGAAGAGTGGACAATAATATGAGTTATGTATACAAATTTAAGATGAATAAATTCACATTGGAGACCTATTTTAATATGATCTTATTGAGATCAAATCAATTAAAGCACCAAGGAATAGGTCTGATCTACTAAGCATCTAATCTAAAGAGCAACATGTTTGGCATTATGATTCATCTTATCAAGAAGACGATTCAAGGAAATTTCCTTTTTGTTTGGTGAATATTTTGTCGTCAACTAACTGATGACAAAATGGGGATATCAACCACAACATAAGGGAGATTTACCACCTTAAAAAGTATGGGTTTACCAGATCTAAACAAAGTAAATCTCTCCTCTCATCAAGGGGAGGTTCCCTATCAATATTTACATGCCGGATATATGATTAAGCAGAAAATAACACATGAGGGTGGTATAATAGCATCTACCCCTCTTTTTTCAGAGGTAATATATGAAGGACAAAAGAGGAAAATTCTTGGTCTAAAGCTAACAACACTCCTCTTCTTTCAGGAATGGTATCAAACGAAGAGCAAGAGATTACCCAAAGTAACAAAATCCATAAGAACACTCACGCAAGTGCAAAGTCTTCCATAGCTTCTCCACAGATCTGGAATAAGTACAACCATAGAGTAAAGTGAAGCACAAAGTCTTCACCTAAAACTATAAGATAAAAGAATCTCAAAGGTAAAAGTAGCACAAAGTCTATTTTATACCCTCAAGAAGTGCCCTCAGATAATAATAACACTCCCACTTGCTTATTAAATCAGATAAACAAGATGTTACCAGGAAAAAGACATAAGAACTATTTCCTAAATAACACAGACAATCTCAACACAAAGTCTGAAATAACCTATTTCTCATTCATTCAATAGAATATGATTTACAAATTTTGAGCACAAAGTCTCAAAAGTTGCTTCAATTTCAGCAGAGTGTTTGCTATTAAATTTTCCAAGATAATTTACAAATGAGGTCCCCACTATATATAGGGAGAAAACCCTCAAAAATAGAAAATAATAAAATATAAAATATCTTGGTCAAAGATGACTCATCTTTGACTTTTATATATTTTCCAAAATATTTACATGTAATTACACATTTACAAAATTGCATGCATTTTGCACGAAACAAAAATGCATAAGGATAGAAGAAGAGAGAAGGAGAGAGAGAGTCAATTCTTACTGCCAGACTTCTTCAGATGAGCATCGTACATGGCGATTGATGCCTGAATTCCTATGCTGTCTGGCACAACTACATTCTTGGAGATGACCCTTGCTCTGATCAGCACATCTTTCAATGCTGTGATGGATTTAGAGTGGCCAATTAACCTAGATTTCAAATTATTCAAAGTTAACTGGGCATCCAGAATGTCGTCCATTGAAGTCATTGAGAAAGATGCTCCTTCAAAATCTTTTTGGATCATCCCTTCAAAACTCTAAATCATTTCCTCTGCTAGAAGGAACTGATGGTACTCGAAATTCAAGTTACATGGCAGCTCTTCTAACTTGTTCAGCAGGCTTAGGTCACTCTTTTCACTATCCTCCTTGAAAGCTTTGAGATCATCAATTAGATCCTTGAGTACCTGAATCCTAAAGATCATTGACTCCTTGATCTCAACATAGGAATATTTGTTGGGGATGACACCGATAGATATCAGGGTACTCTTTTTTAGATCTTTCATTTCCTTCCACTTGCTGAGATCTTTCTCTAAGTTGTCAATTTATTGAAAGATAAGGGAGACAAAATCGTCTACCTGAGTTTTCAATCTCTTCATTTTACCTGTTCTTTTCGTAACTTTTGATAGCAAAGAGACTCCCTGATTGTGCATCCTTTCAACATATTCCTCCATGACTTTCCCCTTTAAATAGGTCTTTTCGGCTTTTTGAATGACCGAATCATCCATGAAAAAGGACTCTGGAGTTGCTGCCTCAGTCGGAATAGTGAACCTCTTGATCACTGCTATTAACTGCTTAGTTTTGGCTTTGTAAAAATCCTTCATCTCCTTTTCCCTGTCAAAATTTTGCACCATGATGTCCATTGCTGACTGAAGATTGCTCTTCACCCCTTCGTGAGTAACTTTGCCAAGTTCAACATGAGAGACGGAATAACTGCTCATTTCAAAACCCTAAAGGGCTGCGTCCTGAAGAGGCTTGGCAATTTCTAGAAATTTTTGCCCCTTTTCTTTGACCAACTTGGAGATTATTTTTGGCCTCTTAGGAGCCCTTACTTTTGCCGACATTATCTTGCCAAAATTGAATTCATCTGGGGAGATGGCCATTTTCTTTCTTTTAGGTGTGAAAGCGGACATCCAAGGCGGGAGAGAAGTACCCATTGTAACAATGGTTGCCTCTACCAGTGTCACTGTAACAGCTTCCACACTACTGGTGGTGGCAGTAGTTGCAGTTGGAGTAACTGGCGAAATTGTATCAACTACTGATTCTGGTTCAGGTGCAAGGCTTGGTGGCAAGTTGAAAGACGGAGATGATAGACTCGGAATGGACCCATAAGAGCGAGGGGAACCTGCTGAAGGACCCTAAGGATCACCAAAAACAACCCTGGAAGGGGAAGCAGCTCCAAAAGATGGAACACTAATTGGAGAGATAGGAGAAGCGAGCACTGTAGGAGATTGAGGGGGAGAAGGAGAGGCACTATAGATCGGCTGTGCTTGTCCCAGCGAGATTGGAGACCCAATGCTTGGTCGTTCTGAAGGTTGATCCTATGTCTTCATAGGTTGAGTTGTCTATGCCTCAGGGCTTTGACCTTTGGTTCTTTCAGCTTCTGATTTAGGCTCTTGTGTTGACTTAGGCTTTTTGGAAACAAAGATGATCCTAGGCTTGTGAGGCTTAGAAGGCGAAGGAACGTCACCTTTGTTTTTTGTTCAGTTTTCTACCTTCCTCTTCAACTCTGCTTGGTATTCTGCCTCTGATCCTGTGACAAATTCTTTTAGGGTGATCCCTTTTGCTGCTAACCAATCATTGGTGTTAGCCAATATTGGTTCAAATCTTTTCCTCAGTGAGGTCAACTCCATTTGAGACCACTGAACTAGAGGGAGAGGGGAACCAACAACCTTTTCTTTCAAATACCTACTATTTATGATGTTCCCATCATCAACTAAACTAGAAGGGACCTCTGCAAGTCCGAGGTATTCTATCTACTCTAGTGTGAGGCAGAAATAGTCCATTTTTCTTATTTCATTAGTCGTCCTTAGGTCCACCCAGATATCCTCAATCATGGGTTCATGGAACTGAGTCTTTCTTCTAATCTTCTCTCTGACTCCCCTGAAGTCAAATTTCTCCTGTCTCTTGAATGGTTTGATGGTAACCATCTACATTTCTATTTCCATAACCTTGAATTTTGTTGATGTAGCAATTGAAAACCTACCAATCTGGATAGGGAACTTGAAATCGGGTCTCTTAAGTTCCATCTGCTTCGTGTGCACGACAACTAGTTGTCGATAAAGCTCCATTAGGACTAACCTATCTGAATGGAATTTGGGGAGCATATAAGGGTATCCTTGGTAGAAAACCACCCAAAGATAGCAAAACATAGGGAACTGGAGGAACATGCAGCCATAACCATTCACTACCGTCCAGGCCTCATCTGATATTCTCTTCTGCTCTAGCTGAGGATCGAAGAGACACAAGAATACAGCGAAGAAAGTGTCATTTACTCGCCTGAAATGATGTGTTGACCCTTGAAGTGTTAGCTACGGATAGTATGAGTAGATCGGTGTGGTATTTCTATCTCTTTCTATTGTCAAACCTGGGAAAGATCGCATTATGGCAGCTATATAGACCAGGTACGAGGTCATGTAGAATTTGAAAGAGGTTTGTACCCTGGTCAGTTGTTCATGGATAGTGTTGCTGATCTATTCTATTCAAAATATGGTTTGTTTACCTTGAAGGATGATCTTAATGAATGGATACATCCATTCATGGAATTGTGAAGAGGACGGGAGGCCCCGTACTCTACTGAGGAGGGTGATTAAGTCACCAACTTCTTCAATGAAATCACTTCTGGGGAAGCTTTTTAGCCATCTAGAGAGACTGGTCCTCAGAGTCTTTAGCCATTTATAATTCATGACCTTCTTTGCACTTTCTAGGTCTTTGTTGTACTCCTTTTGTGCATTTTTGAAGTCAATTTGGGTTACTTTGGTGGCTAGCAGACACAGGAAAACTTTGTCAATAAAATCGGGGTCTAATTGAATTATCATGCTGCCACTGGTGTATGAGACTGATCTGGTCTCTTTGTTGTAAAATCACGTGCACTGGAGGACAAATTCCACATGATGTGCTACTACCAAAAAGGTGGCCACCAGGTGGATGTTGCTCTCAACAATTCTTTTTATCCCAGTGCTGGGATTTGTTGCCTTGGTTCACTTCAGGAATTTAGCCATGTCGATGTGGCTGATCTCGGTATTTCGAATGTCATCAACATTTGAGGTGATTGATGTGGGTAGGAAGATAGCCTGGTACTTGTATTTCATGCTCTTCGCCTTTGAGGGAGATGCTTCTATCATAGAGGATAATCTTGATTGGATGGGAGCAAATGTATAGGAGCTTGCTAAAGGTGCTACTACCATGATTACAGATGAAAAAAGAGTGAGCGAGAGAGGGAGAGTGCAATTTAAGTGACATGGGTTACTAGAGGTCACTTAAATAGGCCAAGGTAGCAAAGGAGTGGAAAACGAGGAAGAAAATGTGTGAAAGGGACAACTTAGAAAAAAATTTGGGAGTTAGTTGAAAATTAAAGAAAAATGCAGGGGCAGTGAAAATCGCCGCCCTTGCATATTGGAAGAAATAACAGAGGCAGCAATTTTTGCCACCCTTGTAGGAAGGAAAAAAATCTGGGAGTTAACTAAAAATTAAAGAAAAATGCAAGGGCGGTGAAAATCGCTGCCCTTGTTGGAAAAAGCCTGAAAAATGTAGAGGCGGCAAAAATTGCCGCCACTGCTCTTGACAAGGGGAGAGCATGGAAGGGTGACATTTTTCACCGCCTTTGCACGAAAGCTTGAAAAAGACATGGGCGGAAAAAATGCCGCCCGCACGAGGTCTTTGGCAGAAAAACCATGGGGAGGGAGAAGAAAAAAAATAAAACATAACAAAATAATAAGCTAAAACTGAGAAAAATAATGTAAAACATAAAAAACAAACCCTACCTGAGAAAATGTACGTGCCACGAGGTCAGATCTGTGAGTTGGTGCTTTGAAACATCACTTAAGGTGCTCAAGTGCAAGAGGTAGGAGGAGAGGAGGAATAAATGAGAAGAATGAGGCTCAAATTGGAATATATAGGGTAAAAAACCCACCCCAACAACCCGCCACATGCGGCCATTAATGTCTTGCATGAAAATTGAGGCGTGCAAGGGTGGAAAAAATCACTGCCTTTGCATGCTGTCGGTCTCTTTGCAGGGGTGGTGAATTTCACCACCCTTGCAAGTCAGAGTGTAGGGGTGGCAATTTTCGCCGTCCTTACAAAAAACATGCAGAGGCAGCAAAAATCGCCACCCTTGCATAGAAAAGAAAGAAGAAATGCAGAGGAGGCGTATTTTGCTGCCCTTACACAAAAAAGAAAGAAGAGACCAACTCTAGAAGGAGAAAAAGGGGAAGGGAAAACTTGACCTGGATGAGATAGTAACCACTCCTCGTCCCAAGGACAAGACAAAAATGATTTTTAAAAATTGTATCAAAAAATGAACTTAGAGAGGCAAAAGACGAAATGGACAAGTTTCGCAGGGGGGGTTGTTTTCAAAAATGAGCTAAGCTAATTTTTGAAACAATAGCTAGCTCTTGTTGGGGAACTTCCATTTAATCAAAATGATTAGCGGAAGTAGAATCCAGTCTCTAAGTGCCTTCATCCAAGCCATTGGGCTATGGAGTCGAGCGAAAAATGAGAAAGAAGAACAGACAAAACATAAGAACTGTACATATTTTACAAATGGACTCATCTGAGCTTCAAGGGTTGAAAAGCTTTAGATGCTTCCCATTGTGAGGTAGTGTAAATGGTGTTCCATCTTTATAATCTATCAAAAAGCTGGCCTCACCACAGAGCTGTCGAATGGTGAACGGACCCCTCCACAGGGAGTCAAATTTGCCGTGCATCCCTTTTGGTTCTCGTCGCTTGTCCCATAACAAGACTTAATCTCCAACTTGAAAGTCATGCACTCTAGATTTCTTATCAAAAAGTGCTTTCACCTGGTCCTGATGTTCCTTGATCTGATCCACCACCATAACTTGTTCATTCAGCTTGGTCAAACACATGATTCGCTTGTCAACTGAGCTTTCGAAGGTTGAATCTTTGATTGCTCTGGTTAATTTGAGTGGTGGTAGTTCAAGGGTAATGGGAATTTCTACATTTCATCCATATAGGAGTTGGAAAGGTGACATGCCTATAGCTCTTTTGGGTGTTATCCTATCAGCCCATAAAGCATCATACAAAGCTTTGTGCCATGTTCTTTGATTGTCGTCCACCAATTTCCTGATAATGGTGACTAGGTTCTTGTTACTTGATTCTGCTTATCCATTTCCTTGAGGGAAATAATCTAAAGTGTGAGATAAGGTAATCCCGTAATGGAAACAAAATTGAGTAATTTCATGTGACAAAAAATAGGCCACATTATCTGTCACAATTTTTAGTGGAACCCCAAACCTGGAGATGATATTTTCTTTGAGAAAGCTGCATACTACTTTAGATGTAGCATGCTTGGTCGGTATGGCCTCCACCCTCTTAGTAAAATAATCCATCATGGTGAGGACATAATCATGTTCGGCACTCAAAGACGGGTTAACTACACCAATAAAATCAATACCCCACTTCTGAAATGGTTCCTTGATCACAACTGGCTTGAGGGGCAAAGCAGGCAGCTTAGGCTTTCCAACGAATTGCTGACATAGGTCACACCTACGCACCCATTTGTAAGTATCCTAAAAAAGTGTGGGCCAATAGTACCTTGCTCATAGAATTTTGTGTGCCGTCACCGGTGCAGAGAAATGTCCTCCACAGGCCAAATCGTGGAAAGATTCTAAAAGTCTTTCTTGTTGAGCTTTGTCAACACAACGAAGAAATGCCCAATCCAAGTTTCTCTTATAAAGACCATTGTCCCACAGAACATACCCAACTGCTTTCAATTTAACATTCCATTTTTCTTTCAAAGAAAGATGAACAGGACGCTTGCCATATGTGAGGAAATGAGCAATGTTAGAATACCACTCATCAGTAGTGGTGATAAAGAGAACTGTGGGCATGCTTTTGATAACTTGTTCTTCACTTTTTAATTCGTCTAGAATGTTATTGGTGATCAATTGGTAGAGACCCCTTCCTCGTACAAGCTTGGTTGGTTTGATGTCTAGATTAAATTCTTGAGTTTTGGAAATCCAGTTACCTCTCTTTGTACTGAATTCTTGCTGAGTCAAAATAGATTTTATGGTTGTATCTGGTATGAGAACTTCGGTGTGAGAATTAAGGATATAAAACTTGAAATGCTTGACAGCTTTGACCACAGCGTATGCATGTTTCTCCATAAGGAAATATTTCAACTCGTGATCTTTGAGTGGGCAACTCATGAATGAAATAGGAGATTCTGCATTTTTTGAATTTGGTTGAACCAGAATAGCTGACAGTGTATGCTCAGAGGCATAACTATATATCTTGAAACTTTTAGTATAGTCTGGACAGACCAAGACTGGTGCCTGAGCAATTGCTTCTTTAATTTATTTGAACACTGATTTGCCCTCGGCAGTCCACCTAAATGTGGCATTGCTCTTCATCATGTTGACAATGTGACGGGTTTTCTCAGTGAATTCAGGAACAAATCTCCTAAGGAAATTCACCTTTTCAAAGAAAGAGTGAACTGCGGTCTTGCTGGCAGGCAGAGTAAGCTCTTGGATGGACCTAACTCTTTCTAAATCAATTCTGATGCCTTCTCGGGACACTATGTGTCTGAGAAGTTTCCCTTCAATCACTCTAAAGATGGATTTCTTTGGGTTTAATGAGATGCCATTTTGACGGCAGTGCTCCAGTACCTTTTGTAAATGGTGAACATGCTCTGAACGCTGTTTTGAAAAAACTGTCAGATCATCCAGATACACTACAATGAATTTTCCCATCAAATCTTTGAAAGCAAGATCCATGGCTCTTTGAAAAGTGGCGCCTACATTTATCAGACCGAAAGGCATCCTGCGGTAAGTGAAAGTGCCCCAGGGTGTGGTGAATAAAGTCTTGTGTTGATCTGCTTTTCTAACCTCAACCTGATTGTACCCCAAAAAACTGTCAAGTATTGATAACATTTCTAAACCTGTTACCATCTGTAAGACTTGATCCATAATGGGAAGGGGGTAGTTATCTTTTAAGGATAACTGATTCAAGTTCCTGAAATCTACACAGATTTGAATCTCACCATTTTTATTTCTGATGGGTACTATGTTAGCAACCCATGTTGAGTGATGGATTGGAAAAATTATCCGAGCATCCAACATCTTTTGTATCTCAGCTAAAATAGTACCTGAGATTTTTGGATTATATTGTGTGGATTTCTATTTGTAAGGTACAGAGTTGGCTTTCAGGGGGATGTCATGACGGATGTCATGTGGCCTAAGAGATTTCAAGTCATCATAAGATTAGGCCAACACATCCCTATATTGGTGGAGTAAACTAGCAAGCTCCAACCTTTCTTCAGAAGTGCAGCATTTCCCAATGTTTACCATCTTAGGATCATGCTTGGTCCCCAAGTTGACTTGATCAAAATCTTGAGAAGAACTTGAATCTATTCGTTGTTGTTTGACAAACCTGTCATGGTTATCAAAAAGCTTTTCTAGGGAAACCAAACCTTTGGGAATTTTATTTTCCTTAAGCTGTAGAAAATTGTCACCTGTATCAACCTAGGTTTCAGGGGTTAATCCACACTCTCGGGGCTCACTACCTTCAAAACACAGTTGTTTGAAAGTGTCCTTTTGCTCCAAGAAGGTGATGATTTGATCATCATTGTTAAACACTTACCAGTGGTCGGCATTTTCTGGTACACTTGGTCGGAAAACCAGCTCAATAGTATACTTATCTCCCTTAAAATCTGGGTGGGGAATCAAGAGGGTGGCAAAGACAGCCAATGCATCTGCTCGATCATTGAATTCCCTCGGAACGGCAGAGATATTGAAGGTGTCAAAATTTTTGATCTGATCCCATACCAAATTGTGATAATGGCACAACCTCTCATTCTTGGTCTGATAGAGGTTCCTTACCTAATAGATTATCAACTCAACGTCTCCTTTAGCATGGAGCTTCCTAATGCCCTTTTCTTTGGTAGCCTGTAGTCCAAGCAACAGGGATTCGTATTTAGCTGTGTTGTTAGTATTATTGAATTGTAATTTGTAGGAAAAAGGAGTAATCTCTCCCTGAGGGGATACCAACACAACTCTAGCTCCTAATCCAGTATAAGAGCAACTGTCGTCAAACTCCAAGGTCCATAGCTCATCAGGTATTACTTTTTTCATACAAACTTTCCTATTTTGGGGAAAGGGTTATTTCATGTGTTCATTTTGCTTGGGCATTCCACCCTTCACGTCAGCTAAAAACAAACCCAAATTACCACAAGTAGGATTTTCATGTAATGCACCGTGGATCTCGTCTGTGGATAAGAAATAAGTGCCCATGCCTGAAGACTCAAATAAAATTTGAGCTTCAGGCACTGCGGAATGGGTAACTACATACCTGGCTTCTTTTTTAGGATGCAATTTATTCATGATGGCTTGGACTAGAATCCTTGCTTCTGATAGGTCCATGCTTAACTCGACCCCAACATCCTTACAGAGATTTTGCCCAAGCAGGATGCTGTAAGATGCTGTAACATCAGCTACTAGAACCGTCATTTTTATCCGCTTTTCTGGAAAAGCCGCAAAGGCATATTGGGCATCTTTTATTTGGCCAAGGAGAGGAACTTGTTTGTTTTCCATGAAAAAACACCTCCTAAAAGTCTTGGTCAATGTTAGGCTGAGAGAATCTGCCACCTTGGTAGGCATGACATTATCTGAAGCCCCGGAGTCTATAATACAATTACTCAGTTTGTAGCCATTTATAAGTAGGAAAACATAGAAAGGTTCTATTTTTCTGGGAGCAATAGGAGGAGTCACAACCAGATTGTTTTGGGCTAGTTTGTCTTTGAGGGGATCAGGAAAAACTTTCAAATAATCTTGCTCTGTAGAGACATCTTTATTTTTAACATACTCTGCTAACCTATCAAACTGTTCTGGGTTAGCTCTTAAATACTCAACCTCTGTCATCTAAATTTTAGTCTTTCTAGCATGATCAATTATATCAAATGATTGAAAATTAGTTGCAATAGAAGAAGAAATTCCATCATCAGAGGCTTTGAAGGGTACTCCACTGGCCTGAGTAGCAGAAGAGGGGAATATTGGGTGATTGGGAGTACTTACTTTTTTATGAGTTATCTAATCTTTTGATTGCGGAGGTAATGGAGTCCCGCGTCTGGCTATAGAAACTGCTTGCCGGGGTTCTCCATCTACCTTTCCTTTATTAGTTTGTGAAGTCAACTGACTTTGAGATCTAGTAAAAATAGCATAAGTTCCCTCCGAATCTTCTCCTTTACCCCTGGCTTCATCTTGATAATCCAAGAAACTGATATTGGAGTCGCCAGCTAATTCCTCATCCTGTTCTTCAAAGAGGTTAGCATTTTCTTGTTGGTCTAGCTGTGGTTGAAAGGAGTTGTCATGCTCAGCCTCTAGGTATCTAACCACTGAATTGGCAGGTGCTGCTTCAATGGCTAATCTTCCTGAAGGGGGAGGTAGGCGGTTTGATTGCCCTTGCGTCCAGGTAGTATTACCTTGATATTGCTGATTCTGGAATGTCCTCTTGGGCACATCTCGATAGGTAGGAGCAGACGTACCTTGGGCAATTTGTCTTTTCAAATCTATCAGTTCATTTATTAATTTTTGCACCATAGGATCTATAGTGCCCATAGAAGAGCTTTCAACAGATAAAGGGAATTTATTTTTACTAGACTCTTTTCTGATCTTGCCTGCCAGAATAAGATCATCTTCAATCTCGGTAGCCAAACCTTGAGCCAAGGCTAGGTCCATAGGGCCAGCTCGTCTCAATAAGAAACTTACTTCGGGAAGCTGTGAGTTGATAAAAAAACACTTGAGATTTTTTGGTGTGGGCTGGGCTACAGTCGGAATTCAGTTCCTCAACTTGTTGAATTTAGCTATGAAATCCCTCATGGGTTCCTGGGATTCTTTCATCAATTGTGTCAGCTGCACCAACAAAGCGTGTGCATCCTCAGTGGGTTTAAATCTAGCTTCGAATTTAGACTTGAGCATATCCCAGCTTGTTACTGACCCAGCCTGTAGGTGATAAAACCAATTCGTGGTAGCTCCTTGTAAAGTTTCTACAAAGAGTCTTACTACCACATCTTCAAATTTGACCCCAATTACGCCACATGCTATGGAGAAGGCGGCAACATGTTCGTCAGGATGAACCTTCCCATCACCAAAAAACTTAGGAAATTTTTTCCTAGAACTACGAGGTAGTTCATGTAGAGGTGGGGTCAAGTTAAGAGGGATGAAGGAATTACCCCATGGGCCTTGAGCCATTATGATAAGAGGTTTAAAAGGTGGGATAACAAACCTTGGTGGAGTGTTTATAGGGAGGTGGCGATTAATAGTGGGAAAAAGAGTTCTACCTCATGTTGGTGATCTGCCAAGGCTAGAAGGAAAACTCCTAGATCGTTGAATAGAGGTTGATGAAGGGAACAGATCAAAATTACTCTATTGTGCTAATTCAAACATAGGGTCAACAACGCCTTTATATCTCTGACTTTTGGTATAGCGTGGAGTTGCCAGGTTTTTAAAAAAAAAATGGGACCGAAACTATTTCAAATTGAAGCTTGAGGCTTCAAAATGCATGTTCTCCCCAGCAGCTCTGGTTTCACAGACCAGATAATGTAACATAGGTAGGTGGTAAGGCTAGAATGATAATGGGTAAGATATAGAACAGAGTCACCAGACTATGCAATGGAGAAGGGTAAGGATTGCTTCAATCTGAAACTTGAGGTTTCAGACTGCACATCTGTTCCCCAGCGGAGTCGCTAAAAACTGTTGGGTGAATATTTTGTCGTCAACTAACTGATGACAAAATGGGGATATCAGCCACAGCATAAGGGAGATTTACCACCTTAAAAATATGGGTTTACCAGATCTAAACAAATTAAATCTCTCCTCTCATCAAGGGGAGGTTCCCTATCAATATTTACGTGCCGAATATATGATTAAGCATAAAATAACACATGAGGGTGGTATAACAGCATCTACCCCTCTTTTTTTAGAGGTAATGTATGAAGGAAAAAAGAGGAAAATTCTTGGTCTAAAGCTAACAACACTCCTCTTCTTTCAAGAATGGTATCAAACGAAGAGCAAGAGATTACCCGAAGTAACAAAATCCACAAGAACGCTCACGCAAGCGCAAAGTCTTCTGTAGCTTCTCCACAGATCTGGAATAAGTACAACCATAGAGTAAAGTGAAACACAAAGTCTTCACTTGAAACTATAATACAAAAGAATCTCAAAAGTAAAAGTAGCACAAAGTCTATTTTCTACCCTCAAGAAGTGCCCTCAGATAATGATAACACACCCACTTGCTTATTAAATCAGATAAACAAGATGTTACCAGGAAAAAGACATAAGAACTATTTCCTAAATAACACAGACAATCTCAACACAAAGTTTGAAATAACCTTTTTCTCATTCATTTAACAGAATATGATTTACAAATTTGATCACAAAGTCTCAAAAGTTGCTTCAATTTCAGCAGAGTGTTTGTTATTAAATTTTCCAAGATAATTTACAAATGAGGTCCCCACTATATATAGGGAGAAAACCCTTAAAAATAGAAAATAATAAAATATAAAATATCTTGGTCAAAGATGACTCATCTTTGACTTTTAGATATTTTTCAAAATATTTACATGTAATTACGCATTTACAAAATTGCATGCATTCTACACGAAACATAAATGCATAAGGATAGAAGAAGAGAGAAGGAGAGAGAGAGTCAATTCCTGCTGCCAGACTTCTTCAGATGAGCATCATACATGGTGATTGATGCCTAAATTCCTATGCTGTCTAGCGCAAATACATTTTTGGAGATGACCCTTATTCTAATCAGTGCATCTTTCAATGCTGTGATGGCTTTAGAGTGGCCAGTTAACTTGGATTTCAAATTCTCCAAAGTTAACCGAGCATCCAGAATGTTGTCCACCGAAGTCATTGAGAAAGACGCTCCTTCGAAATCTTTCCAGATCATCCCTTCGAAACTCTGAATCATTTCCTCTATCAGAAGGAACTGATGGTCCTCAGAAGTCAAGTTGCATGGCAGCTCTTCTAACTTGTTCAGCAGGCTCAGGTCACTCTTTTCACTAGCTTCCTTGAAAGCTTTGAGATCATCAATTAGATCCTTGAGTACCTGAATCCTAAAGATCATTGACTCCTTGATCTCAACATAGGAATCTTTGTTGGGGATGACACTGATAGATATTAGGGTACTCTTTTTTAGATCTTTATTTCCTTCCACTTGCTGAGATCTTTCTCTAAGATGTCAATTTCTTGAAAGATAAGGGAGACAAAATCGTCTACCTAAGTTTTCAATCTCTTCATTTTACCTGTTCTTTCCACAACTTCTGATAGCAAAGAGACTCCCTGATTGTGCATCCTTTCAACATATTCCTCCATGACTTTAGCCTTTAAATAGGTCTTTTCGGCTTTCTGAATGACTGAATCATCTATGAAAGAGGCCTCTGGAGTTGCTGCCTCAGTTGAAATAGTGAACCTCTTGATCATTGTTGTTAACTGCTCAGTTTTGGCTTTATAAAAATCCTTCATCTCCTTTTCCCTATCAAACTTTTGGACCATGATGTCCATTACTGACTGAAGATCACTGTTTTCCCCTTTGTGAGTAACTTTGCCAAGTTCAACATGAGAGACAGAATAACTGCTCATTTCAAAACCCTCAAGGGCTGCATCCTGAGGAGGCTTGGCAATTTCTAGAAAATTTTGCCCCTTTTCTTCGACCAACCTGGAGAGGATTTTTGGCCTCTTAGGAGCCCTTACTTTTGCCGGCAGTATCTTGCCAAAATCGAATTCATCTGGGGAGATGGCCATTTTCTTTCTTTTAGGCGTGAATGTGGACATCCAAGGCAGGAGAGAAGTACCCATTGTAACAATGGTTTCCTTTGCCGGTGTCACTGTAATAGCTTCCACACTACTGGTGGTGGCAGTAGTTGTAGTTGGAGTAACCAGTGAAACTGTATCAACTACTGATTCCAGTTCAGGTGCAAGGCTTGGTGGCAGGTTGAAAGATGGAGATGATAGACTTGGAATGGACCAAGAAGAGCGAGTGGAACCTATTGAAGGACCCTGAGGATCACCAAAAACAACCCTGAAAGGGGAAGTAACTCCAGAAGATGGAACATTGATTGGAGAGATAGGAGAAGTCTGCACTATAGGAGATTGAGGGGGAGAAGGAGAGGTGCTCTGGATCGGCTGTGCTTATATCGACGAGATTGGAGACCCAACGCTTGGTCATTCTGAAGGTTGATCCTGTGTCTTCATAGGTTGAGCTGTCTATGCCTCAGGGCTTTGACCTTTGGTTCTTTTAGCTACTAATTTAGGCTCTTGTGTTGACTTAGGCTTTTTGGAAACAAAGATGATCATAGGCTTGTGAGGCTTAGAAGGCGAAGGAACGTCACCTTTGTTTTTTGTTCGATTTTCTGCCTTCCTCTTCAATTATGCTTAGTATTCAGCCTCTGATCCTATGACAAATTCATTTAGGGTGATCCCTTTTGCTACTAACCAATCATTGGTGTTAGCTAATATTGGTTCAAATCTTTTCCTCAGCGAGGTCAACTCCTTTTGAGACCACTAAATTGGAGGGAGAGGGGAACCAGCAACCTTTTCTGTCAGATACCTATTGTTTATGATGTTCCCATCATCGACTAAACTAGAAGGGACTTCTGCAAGTCTGAGGTATTCTATCTGCTCCAGTGTGAGGCGGCAATAGTCCATTTTTCTTATTTCATCAGTCGTCCTCAGGTCCACCCAGATATCCTCAATCATGGGTTTGTGGAACTGAGTCTTTCTTCTAATCTTCTCTCTGACTCCCCTGAAGTCAAATTTCTCTCATCTCTTGAATGGTTTGATGGTAACCATCTACATTTCTGTTTCCATAACCTTGGCTTTGGTTGATGTAGCAATTTAAAACCTACCAATCTGGATAGGGAACTTGAAATTGAGTCTCTTAAGTTCCATCTGCTTCGTGTGCACGACAACTAGTTGTCGACAAAGCTCCATTAAGACTAACCTATCTAAAGGGAATTTGGGGAGCATATAAGGGTATCCTTTGTAGAAACCCACCTAAAGATAGCAAAACATAGGGAACTAGAGGAACATGCAGCCATAACCGTTCACTACCATCCAGGCCTCATCTGATATTCTCTTTTGCTCCAGCTGAGGATCGAAGAGACATAAGAATATGGTGAAGAAAGCATCATTTACTTGCCTAAAATGACGTGTTGACCCTTGAAGGATTAGCTATGGATAGTATGAGTAGACCGGGGTGGTCTTTCTATCTCCTTCTATTGTCAAACCCAAGAAAGATCGCATTATGGTAGCTATATAGACCAGGTATGAGGTCATGTAGAATTTTAAGGAGGTTTATACCCTGATCAATTGTTCGTGGATAGTGTTGCTGATCTATTCCCCCCAAAAGATGGTCTGTTTACCTTGAAGGATGATCTTAATGAACAGATACATCCATTCATGGAATTGTGAAGAGGATGGGAGGCCCCGTACACTGCTGAGGAGGGTGACTAAGTCGCCAACTTCTTTGACGAAATCACTTTTGGGGAAGCTTTTCAGCCATCTAGAGAGACTAGTCCTCGAAGTCTTTAGCCATTTATAATTCATGACCTTCTTTGCCCTTTCTGGGTCTTTGTCATACTCCTTTTGTGCGTTCTCGAAGTCAATTTGGGTTACTTCGGTGGTTGGCAGACACAGGAAAACTTTGTCAACAAAATCAAGGTCCAACCAAATTATCATGCTGCCACTGGCGTCTGAGACCGATCTGGTCTCTTTGTTGTAAAATTACACACACTGGAGGACAAATTCCGCATGATGCACTACTACCGAAAAGGTAGCCACCAGGTGGATGTTGCTCTCAACAATTCTTTTTATCCCAGTGCTGGGATTTGTTGCCTTGGTTCACTTCAGGAATTTGGCCATGTCGATGTAGCCGATCTTGGTATCTCGAATGTCATCGACATTTAAGGTGACTGATGTGGGTGGGAAGACACCCTGGTACTTGTATTTCATGCTCTTCTCCTTTGAGGGAGATGCTTCCGTCATAGAGGATAGTCTTGATTGGACGGGAGCAGATGTATAGGAGCTTGCTGAAGGTGCTGCTGCCATGATTACAGATGAAAGAAGAGTGAGCGAGAGAGGGAGAGCACAATTTAAGTGACATGGGTTACTGGAGGTCACTTAAATAGGCTAGGTTAGCAAAGGAGTGGAAAACAAGGAAGAAAATGCGCGAAAGGGACAACTTAGAAAAAAATCTGGGAGTTAGCTAAAAATTAAAGAAAAATGCAGGGGTGGCAAAAATTGCCGCCCTTGCATATTGGAAGAAATAACAGAGGCAGCAATTTTCGCCGCCCTTGCAGGAAGAATGCAGAAGAATGTAGGGGTGGTGAAAATCTCCACCCTTGCTGGAAAAAGCCTAAAAAATGTAGAGGTGGTGAAAATCCCTACCACTTCTCTTGACAAGGGGAGAGCGTGGAAGGGTGGCATTTTTTGCCACCTTTGCACGAAAGCTTGAAAAAGACATGGGCGGCAAAAATGCCACCCGCACAAGGTCTTTGGCAGAAAAACCATGGGGAGGGAGAAGAAAAGAAATAAAACATAACAAAACACTAAGCTAAAATTGAGAAAAACAACGTAAAACATAAAACAAACCCTACCTAAGAAAATGTGCGTGCCACGAGGTCAGATCTGCGAGTTGGTGCTTTGAAACATCGACTAAGGCGCTCAGATGCAAGAGGTAGGAGGAGAGGAGGAAGCAATGAGAAGAATGAGGCTCAAATCAAAATATACAGGGTGAAAAACCCACCCCAACAACCCGCTGTGCATGGCCATTAATGCCTTGCACAAAAATTGAGGCATGCAAGGGCAGCAAAAATCACCGCCTTTGCATGCTGTCGGTCTCTTTGCAGGGGCGGTGAATTTCAGCGCCCTTGCAAATCAGAGTGCATGGGTGGTGATTTTTGCCACCCTTGTAGAAAACATGCAGAGGCGGTAAAAATCACCGCCCTTACACAGAAAAGAAAGAAGAAATGCAGAGGTGGCGTATTTCGCCGCCCTTGCATAGAAAAGAAAGAAGAGACCAACTCTAGAAGGAGAAAAAGGGGAAGGGAAAACTTGACCTGGAGGAGATAGTAACCACTCCTCATCCCAAGGACAAGATGAAAATGATTTTTAAAAATTGTATCAAAAAACAAACTTAGAGAGGCAAAAGATGAAACAGACAAGTTTCGCAGGTGGGATTGTTTTCAAAAATGAGCTAAGCTGATTTTTGAAACAACACTTTTGATCCTAGAAAATAAGTATTCTTAGTTTCTAGTTGATCATATTTTTTCTTTCTATTTTTCCTAATCACTTTGAGCACATGTGTGTCTTGTTAGTGTGTTTGATTTGCCTTGTGTGTGTCCTTTGTTTTATACGGTTGAGGTAGTCAATTGGTCTTATCTTGATCAAATATTGTTCTCAAGTTTTAGGTATTATTATTTCTTGTTATATTTAGATGACTAACTAATCCCATAGATAGTATAAGGCTACTAATCTTTAGTATAACAGGTATTCTACCCCTATGAGTCATCAATTTGTCAATGAAATTTGACCTTGTAGGTCTACTTGGGACCCATATAGGCAAAAACTTGATTATATGTGTTTTTGGGGGTATAATAATATGTCATAGGGTGTATTATAATCTATTTGATCTAATTTTAGACCATTTTATCCTTAGTGCTAGTATAATTAGTCAAAATATCATTTTGAGTAATTTTAAAGGTCATTAATAGAGCATTAAATAAGTTTTACATCCTCCTTTATAAATTTTAAGGCTATAAAAGGTGATTTAACATCCCACATGTCTTAAGAAGTCTTTATTAACTATTAATAACTTAAAAATGATAGGCTATTTAGAATAAAGAGAGTTTTCCTTTGAAAAAGGGAGAGTTTGGCACTTGTACAACCCACAAGGGAGTGTGAAATAAGGGAAAAGGTCATGAAATGACTCTAAATCCTCCTTATATCCATTTCCCTTCTTTAATTATCTTAGAAGTGTCAAAATCAAGCTAAAACCATTCTACTCCTTTTTCACCCTTATATGCATACAAAACTAGTCAACAAGTTTGTACTTGGTACAACTAGCAGGGGAGGTTTTAGACAAATTTCTCTTGGGGTGTCTTATAAACTCATTCAAATTCATTTTTATGTTTGGTTGTAGAGTAATTTTGGCTTGTACTTTATGAACAATTCCTAAGAACTTGACCTATCTAATTTTCTTACTAATTTGTGCACCCTACAAGTTTTGCTCTTTCTCAGATGATTCGATAGAATCTAAATATTAGGATTGATTATAGATAATTTTTAATACCTATTATAATTATCTCCATTTTATTTTATTATTTAAATTTGTTTTTATGGGCTAAGTATCTTAGGTTGAAAGAGAAGACACTTTATGTGTTACAGGCAATTTTTCAACCTCCAATGCCTTTCTGTATTGGTAATGGTGTCAAAGGATGGTGATGGTTTGTTTCCATATTTAAATATTGTTTTAATTTCATTTTAAGTTCATCCTCCCAAGAAATATTCATGAAATTAAAATCATATGCAACATATATAGTCAAGCAGCCATGAATGTCCATGTGCAGGCATCTCTTGGAATAATATTATGTTAGAATAAAGTTTTTGAGACTTATTTCAATAACTTTATAGTTATAAAAATACATTTGAATAATTGGTAAGTATATTAGGTGTATTCATGATACCATTCACTATACACATTGCTCTAATTCATGCTTACTACCTACATATGACTCAAAATGCATATACATGAGCCTCTTAGGATGATGTCATGATAGAAGGGGAGATATTATAGGTGTTTCAAATCATTTAGAGTGGGAATAGTTTCTCTTTTAAAAATTTTAACATCTAGAGTGAATCCCAAGCATATGTCTCCTATACACTACCTACATTATTATTCACTGCCTAAACTAACAATCCTCGACCATTAAAATGTACATACAAGTACCCTCATAGAAAATCTCATGTTGAAAGGAAGTGTATAATTTTATTATGGTTTTAATACTATGAAGAGTTTATTTGAGAGTTTTTAAAGGATCCCAAACATCATTCAAACTCACAAATCATGCATACTTCTTGATATTTCCTCATTGCCTGTATATGAAATATACACCTATAGGTGGCATTGGGGGAGATATAGAGGTACTTATACAGAGAAGATGAGATAATTTGAAAAAATTATTAATGACATAGTATGTGATTTAGATGATGACATATGTATTTGAATGGATAATATCTAAAATGGTATTATTGATCACCTTTTAAAATTCAATGAATGTATTTAGGGACTTCTTCCCTAATTAGGAAAATAGAGGTCTAGGCTTTTTTTGCCAAAGTCATAAAATAAGGTATATAAAATATTTGAGGCATATAAGTGAGAAAACCTTGTATTTTACACATGGTAGAAGGAATATGAAAATTTTTTGGGTTAGATGACCAATCAAGGTTATTTTAAAGCCCAAAGTTGATTATATATGCACTAGACTCAGTCAATATCATTTATAGGCCTGAGCTATAAGAGATCCTCTCACCCAATGTTGTAATACCAAGGGATACTCTTATGTTTTTAATATAATTATTGATTTAAGGGTGTAATATTGAAAATGAATATAATAATTAATAATTTATTTATGGTGTTTCAAGGTCTAATCTACACTTACAAGTTTTTCTCTCCTAAGAAGTTAACCTACAATTGACTGATTGCCTTCACATCATCCATAGTAGGAGATTGAGAATAGCAAAAAAAATGTTTATCTATATAGGATGAATAAAAAATACATAAAATGGATCATAATCCATATTTTATATGTTACAAGGTGAGGACTTATTCATAAAACCCCTACTCTGTCATACACAATCAACTGCGTCAATTATAGCTGATAGTGACTCAAGTGGTGATTGTTCTAGGTCTTTGGCCTAGAAAATGCATGCTATAGGTGACTAAAATAAATATGGTATGGAATTAAGGATTTAATTATGATCCTTTATAAATTTAATTATCTCTAAAAAATGTTATTTTCACCTATAGGTAGGGGAAGCATACATACAAGGTCAACTTACTAGTCAAGCCTAACTAAGTAATGATATGTTTCAAGGTGTAAACGTGGGTCATACAGGTTTGAAAACATTTTTAATTTTCTCATAATTGTGGAAAAAATGTAAAAATACCCTAATAATATTATAAAAAATAGATATATACCTCTGAGGATGCATGACCATAGTCCACATAAAGAATCTTGCACATAATCTACTTTCTAGGGGTCTATTTTAGGTTTTGGAGGAGTTGAAAGATATAATGACCTCATAAAAGGCCCAAATTTTTTGTAAATGGTAATTATGACATAATATAACATATAAAATATTTATTTTGACTTTTTAAATGGGGATATACATCACTATTTTATCTTAGAGGTTAGCTAGTCAAGAAAATCAGAGCTTTGGCAAGACAAGCAAATGATGATAAAA
This sequence comes from Torreya grandis, assembly GCA_037957365.1. Lineage (NCBI taxonomy): Eukaryota > Viridiplantae > Streptophyta > Pinopsida > Cupressales > Taxaceae > Torreya > Torreya grandis. The sequence continues at coordinate 713,097 of JARHVA010006697.1, read as the reverse complement.
TGAGTAAAGGACATAATAAGAGGATTTTGAGAATTAAACAAACATATTTTTAGGTATATGGTATGTTTATGGTTTATTTTAAATACTCATAATTTTTGACCTATCAAAATGGTCAAAACTCTCTTGCACATAGCTCAATCGAGCAAGCTCCGACTAGGCCTAGCTGGTGAATGAGAAGAAGAGATGAGAAAGATTACTTGGAAGGTTTTATGTTGAATTGGTAATATTAATTACACCTATGTAAAAAATTTAAACATATCATAGAGGGAGGATTCCCAATAGTGAGGCCTAAACCTTTAAAAGTATAGACAAGCTTATGAGGCATGGTTATGCTTAGAGTCCAAATGATAGGTCACTTTCACTTCTACTTTTTAGTGAGCCTAATAACTAGTTGTAACATGTTTTTAGGATGAATTTATACACTTAAAATATATTTTTACATAGACAAATCACAAAGAAGGCCATTTTTGACTCAAAAACCAACTTAGACCTACAAGAAATGGAGAAACAGTCTTGATAGACCAAATTCAGGTATTCACATATTCCCTAATGACGTGCATGGAGGTAAAGGGTTATTATATATTTTATTAGAAGTATTGAGATTTTATATAGTGGAATTGGTTTGTAGTTCTAACTTTAGGTCTTTATGAACAAAGCTTAAGGATAAAATGGCTTAAAACCGTTGTAAACCTTTGGAAAGAACTTGATTGGGAAAATGAGGATGGAGGGATATTCAAGTGGGATAGAATGACAATGAAATTTATTTAACCATGTATAAAAATATATCAGTCTCCTCCCCATCCTTTTGGACTATATGGAACTGTATGGAATGAGTATAAAATGAGGTATTTTTATAGTTTGGTGCATTATGTAGGTTCTACGAGGTTTCAAGAGATGAAATTGACTTTGGAAGGAATATTGAGACTTAATACAGCTTCCCATTTCCATTTAATGCCTTGGAAAAACTTCTAAGTGTTCCAAAAAAATCTCTCATCTCAGCCAGTTAGAACTAGCATAGTGAACATGGTAGTGAGAAGGGTGAAAAACTTTAAGTGGGTTAATTTTAAGGTGTAATTGATTCTTATAAGGCCATGAGGGTATTTAAAAATGTCATAAACTCACTTGTACATATTTTAAAGGAAAATGGTATCCTTTTTTGAATCCAAGTGTGCAAGTTGTGTGAAGGAGTATTTTTTTACTATAGGTAGTGATGGCTCACTTCTAGGAGATTTTAGATAATTAAGAATACAACCAATGCATGTAAAATCACGTGTAAAAACTTTTCCTCTCATTTAATTCATGATACCTATCCTTAGTCAATTTTGGGACGTTCAAATAAGAGTGAATAATGAAGGAAATTTTTGGAGCTAGCAAAGGTAATTTCATGTCACATTTCAAGAGTTTCATGACATGGGGTGATACTTGTGCTTCCTAATTTTGCATGATCAGTTTAAAACTCTCTTCCCATGCATATGTAACTCCTTTTCTTATCATTAAAAGTTTCTTTGTAATCTTTTGACTTCTATTTTCTCACTTATATCTCAAGTTCTATAATAACTAGCCATCTTGGCCTTTATAAATTATGCTCCACCTGAGTATGGTGAAGCCCTACTCATTTACATACTATTAGATCAATAAAGTCAATGGATTTTACCTCTTATATGAATTTTCATAGTGTTTTTACTTGAATGATGGATATTTCTTAGTGATCAATATGATTTCCTTAGAATTGTTGTCTCATTCTCTCACCTATCTGTAGCTTCTTCTTGCAAGTCACGTGAAGTGTTCTAGGAAGTGTCAAGGTCAAGTGAGTTATCCTATTAAATAATGTCATTCTAGACCTCTTATCTAGTCATCCTAGCCTAAAAATTCATCCCAACCTCATAATTAAATACTAATGTGAGAATATTCAAATTGGAGAAGTGTATGTCTAGTTAGTCACTTGTTCTCTTATGTAACATGCAGTTGGTTGGTATTCAATAATTAATTTAGTGTATCACCTCCTTTAGGATAGTTTAATTTTAGTGTTCTCTCCCTTTTCCCTCATAAGATTAGGTGTAGTAGTGGTTTACAAGTGGTACATCAAGAGAGATATCCATATCTAGATATTCACCTCATTCTTAGGCTACCCATAACATAGAGGTGTTTCAATCGTGCCACTTGGATGAGTAGAGCTGAGACATGTCCTTAAAGGGTGCAAATCCAAGTGATAACACATATCTTTTGATGAACTTCATTGTATGACCTAAAATTTATTACATATTAACTAAGCAAAAAAATGAACAAACCCATATGATAACCTTCTATTGAAACTAACATGAGTATAAAATATAACTACATAAAAATTCCTACTCAGCTTTTCTTGCCACATTGTAGATTTGTCTAAGTATGGATAAACACTATCAAACTACCTAGGAGCCCAAATTTGTACTTTCATATCTTATGTTGCAATTCATTATATGACCTAAAATTTAATTCATAAAAATTAGGTACAAATTTTATCAAAACCATATGAAAAACTTCCCCTAAGTCATCCACATGTAGCAATGGTGACATCAACAAACTACCTAGTCAATTTTTTTTGCCACTAGACCCAAAATGTGAAGATGAAAACAATGTTCAACCAAATCAAATCCACTCATAAAAATAAGCACTCAAATCATTATTTAATTCTAATAGGATACCTTAAACCTACTCAAATCACCATACTCATCCCTAAACATCTCTAAACATGCCAAAATTGAAGATCAACCAATCCTCCTTCAAGCATATTAGGACAAACACATTTCACACTTTAACATTGTCACTTAGACTATCAAGACACTTCATCCACTCACTTGGACACCTCCATGACATCATTCAAAACTCTTTAAAAAATCCTCCCTTACATAGTGATAGGTTAATTATCATAACACCAAGGCCCTCAAGGTTGAAAACATAAATTGGAGACTAGGACCTAACATGTGAGATGAGAACCCAATTCCACAATTAGAAGAAGTATATCACATCCTTGGAGTTCATAACCAAAAAACAAATATTTTTTAATCTTGTCATTAGAGTTTTTATATAATGTTACCCTTAAAAATTATGGGGGAAAAATAAATTATTTAATAGCTAATATTTAACAATTGGTTAGGTCTCCCTATAATTCTCTAATTTTTCTATCTATGGTGATTCCTACACATTTCGAGGTATTTTCACATAAATTTTATGGATGGGGTTAATAAAAATTAAGGAATATATATAAATAGGCTATAAAATAACAAATAACCTCAAATTATGCCTCCACTAATGACATATGTTATAGTTTACACTCAAAATATTATAGACACCTAAATTTAGTCTTTGACATTTTTTCAACATGAATTTGGAAATAATTTGAAATACTTGGATAATGTACATATATCTAACTCTTGATCACACTTTTCATAGTCTACACATATAATGTTTTATCCACCTCTATTTACTATACATATTAATTTATGATTAGGTTGGTCTATACAAGAACACCTTCACAACATTAGAGAGATATTATCAATACCTTAGATCCTCATTTGCACACCTAAGACACTACTAGTAAACTTAGATAGTGCTAATTATTGTAGGTATCTCCCTCTAAATATAATGTCTAAGGGACCTCAACATTTATTTTTCAAATTCAGGTTCCAGGCTATTTTGTTTTCTGGAAGTGCTTAAGGTTTATCTCTCTTCTGATGTAAAGGGTTTCGGGGCCCCTTCAAAACCTGTGTTTACCTTAATCTAAAACATTTATTTTTCAAATTATAAAATACCGATTAGGTTTATATAGACATGTTTCATGGGAATATGAATTTAACTAGGAGTCACTCATATAGAAATATCATCCATAATGTTATTATTTACCTAAAAATTTATTAATATGACCTTGGTCAATATTAGGAATATAAAGAGCACACAAAGGTTGTTATTTAATTTTTAGTGAATATCAATAAAATCTAAGTATAAAAATACAATGAAACTAAACCACTCTTGTCTAAGTACTAGGGGGAGCATAAAACAATGAAAAAAATTACAAAGAAGAGATAAAAACACACAATAAAAAATTAGTATCTACTTTTTGGCATAAAATATGTTCTAACTCAGTCTATGACATTAGAGACTTTGGTCAATGTTTTATCTATATTGGTATCAATTCTCCAATGGTCACAAGTGTCTTTGCTTGGTTTGGTGTGAAACTTGATATCAATTTGGCATTTTAACATTACTTTGATGGATTCTTAAAGACATTCCTACAAAAAAAACCTTACACACAAAGTATTGCTTGTGTAGAGTGAGGGAATTTTTATTTATACATCTCAAAACTAACTCTAACCCTAGGGATATTAGGTTATTTCTAACTTTTGTTGACTATAAAATAACCTTGGTTGAATTAGGTTATCCCTGGGTTGGGTTAAACCAATCATGAAGGCTTGATTCCTCATTTTAGATATTTATGGGCCATGACAGCTCATAAAAGATATTTATGAGTTTGTGACTCACTTTTAATTGAATTTTAGGAATTCATAAAACATTTTATTATCTCCCATGACTTTGACCTCATATTTATTGAAAATTTCATTTTTTATAAAATGTAATTCCATAATTAAACATGGAATTTTTACTTAAGTAGTTAATTGATTTTTTATTTTTAATTAATCTTGCTTAGGGTTTTTATCATTTATGAATTATTTTAAATGTATTTCATTAATAGATCAATATGCCAAGAATGTCAAATTTCTAGGCCACAATTTGACTAGGGTTAAATCCAAGCCAGGTTATCATTGCATATAAGTTAATACCCTATATAAACAAGTATAAACACATTTATCAATAATTAAATCCCATAAATGGATGAGATTTGGAAATCTAGGTGATTTCTAGGCTTAAATTATGTAATTTTCTAGAAATCAACATGGTTCCTAGTTTAGACATGAAAGTGGCAAAAAATGAGTGTCTATAGTTTGACCTTGTTTGAGAATGTGTTTCAAAACATAGGAACAATAATGTATTTTCAAATAATAAAAAATACACTAATAGTAAAAATAAGATAATAATTGAATAATGATGCTCCAAATAAAGTTTAGGAAGCCTATGATGCCCCTTTGAAGGATTGACTGACATATATGATTGGTGGATGGTACCTCAAATCTAAGAAAGAAGAAGAATGAAATTAACCCATGGATTAGATTAATCCATTCAAGATAATGCTTGCACACATTTATTAAAATATTTATTTTCTCAAAGGTGGTTATAATCAATAATGGAAGCTGAGATACATATTTGCCCAAAGGTAGTTATAATAAGTGGCATAGGTATGTGCCCTAATAGGGTGAATGGGTCAAAATAATTATTTTACCAAAGGTGGTTATAATAATTTTGATGACCTAAAATAAATAATTATTTTTCCCTAATAAGAGGATAGGTATGAATTTGGCTACCTCCTAGTATCGAGATTCACTTCATATCTAGTAAGGATTATTATTCATTTATGAATTAATTAATTTATATTTAGGTGATGTTTGGGATTTGGATAGTTTATGAAATTAGATAAGTAATAAAACATACATTTATAAATAGGTCCATTGACCTAATTTCTGTTACATCACTTAAAAATATTTACCATGAAACAAATCACCATGATTACCTAGACACAATTTGCATAAGTACTGACTCTTGATCTAATAAATAATTGAAAATAATGCACCAATGATAAAAATCCATGATAATAATGTTGACCTATGAATATGGATAAAATAAATAATAATGTTGAATGAATTACCCAATTAATGAATATACACCAAGTAAAGGAACAACACTATAATCAAATAAATAGGAAAATAGACAAACAAACAGCTAAGAAAACAAACACACACAAGGCTTGAAAATAAAAACAATAGAAAGCATCATGTCATTAACCAAGTAAATTTACATGTAAAGTCTTAAAGGAATTATAAAAATATGGTTCCCATATAAAGGTTATATATAAGTGAATGACATGCATGGATAAAATACACTGGCATAAGCTTCATGATTTTATTTTTACCTAAAACGTGAAAACTATGAGTTTGGCCTAAAAGTGTGAAGTGGATGGTGCCCCTAATGAAAGATAAATGTAAAGAGAAGGTCAAAAAACCAAAATATAATTGGCATAAATTTAAAAATTAGATGGTGACCCTAAGCAATAATACATGAAAAGGGAAGGTCACACCCTAAATAGTAATATAATGGAATGGAACCAATAATTACTTTCCCCCTATAGGGCAGATCAAGGATTGACGAATAGGTAAAAGCTTTTAGAATTTGAAGATTTATATATCATATGGATATTGTAAGACTTTTAAAAAATTTAGGTCTTTGAAATGTTTTTAACTTTTTTGGAATTTTTAGGCATCTCAACTCAATAGAGAATTATGAGACATAGAATGGGACAACACACAAAATAATGAGAGTGTGGCTTAGGTTGATCTCAAAATGGTAAGAGTGTTAAAACTTAAAATACTCATAAAATGAAAATATATTTCAAAATTAAATTACTCATAAAATGGTGAGAATGTTCAAACTTAAACTACTCTCAAAATGATGAGTGTTCAATCCTCAATTGCTTGCAAATGGTGAGATCATTCAAATAAAGGTGACTGAGCTGACCTCAATATAAATTGAGTACTACCTACATAGTCCCAAAGGACCTCAAGTCATTGTATTTTTACCTTATAAAGGAGAATGTTTTGAAATTTTCCCAATATTTTGTGGATTTTTGGTATCTCAACTCAATGGAGTATTATAAGATACACAATGGTCTAACTCATAAAATGATGAAAGTGAGGAAAAAGGGGTGACTAAGCTGACCTTAATGTAAATTAAGAACTACCTACATATTCTTGAAGGACCTAAAGTCAATGTAGTTCAAATTTATGGTAGGGTATGAAAGGTTAGTAAGAAAAGGAAAAGGGTAAGGCAAATCCAATGGCAAATCAAGGTAAATAGAAAGGAAAAGGGAAAAGTCAAGTCAAATGTAAATGAAAAAGGCACGGTAAATGGCAAGGTACAAAACAACAACAAATAAATTTAAATAGTAAGGTAGCATAAATGGAATGGAAAAGGTAAGGTAAATCGAAAGGTAAGGTAAATGGAGAGGTAAAGGGAAAGCCAAGGTAAATTATTTCATTATTCTTATTGATTTGGATATGCTCATCCTAATCAACATATGATACAACCAGAATGGTTAATTATTCAAATTGCTATCCTATACCCCTTATAAATAGATTCTCTATCAAGAACCTACTACTAGTTTGGAATCCAATAACACTTTTATGATATTCTTTGGTCATTGATTTTGTTTCCTCCAAACTTATAGATAATATGTGTTCATATATTATATAAAGAAAAGTGTGGCTAGGGATGGTAAATAATGACAACTATTGGATAAAAGGTCTGATTTGGTAATGTAATATATGTCTTAAATAAATAAATGGATTTTAATATAATATATAATGGTTTGGTAACAAATGAATATTGGTATTTTGAGTCACACACAATGTTTATGATTCTTAATTAGACATAATTTTGGTTTTGGTGGGGCTGAATAGTTATAAATATACTCTCCATAGGACCACCAACTTTTTCTATTGTTTGGGCATGAGAGATGATACCATATGATTATGTTGTAAAATGGAAGTTGTAATTATGTTATATTTTATAATGTATTCATCAAACAATGAACCTTTTTTTTGTTTAGCTATTTTCACCTCAAAGAAGTTTTCACCAATAAAGTTGTATTAATTATCCCATAGCACATCTGAGAAGTTTTCACTATAAAACATTGAATTTTGACTTTGATTATTTTCACTTACCTCACATAAGGTTTCAGTATAATATGTTGAGTTTGGATTTTGATTGTCTCCTATCACCTTTAAAAATATTTCACTAGGAAACTATTCTTATTCTACATGAAGGTGGTCTTGGTCCTAATAATATTGTGTAATTGATATGTCACCAAGGATGTAGCTTAACAATGGGTATTATACTGATCATAATTAAAACTTATGGGAGTTGGAATTTCAATATAATATCTAGGTTGGTTGGTTGGTTTTAATGAAAAGTGTAATGGTAATTGATTGGTAAGTGGCAGCATAATCCTCGTAGACGATACTAGGAGAAGTTGAATAGATGTTGAAGTAAATATCTTAGAAAATTATGGAAAGATTAAAAATATATTCAAATTTATTTGTAACTTATATTTAATGAGTTTTATAACATCCATTAATGTATTATGATTCTAAATATTATTATAAATTAGAAGACTCTAAATATAATGTTGAGACTGATGTTGATTTTTCTTCTAATGTTAAATTTGATATCGATTCAAATATAGAACCTGAATTTAATGTTGATTATTATTATAGTGTTGTAGAAAATATTTTATGTAAAATGTTTGGTATTGGAGGAGTAATGACATATGGTTTAATAATGGGATCTTCAAAAATAATTTCTTCTAATAAGGACTCAATAAATTCTAGCTTGTCAAAGTGAGGCTTCTTAATAAAAGAGAAATGGTAACAAGATCCATAAAGATTGGCTTATCAAAGTGAGGTTAATCAAAGAAAAGGAGAGGTTAAAAGGGTGATTCAACATATATTAACTCATCAAAAATAGGTGCTTCAATAAAAACATTGTATATTAGTTGGTTATCTTGGCCTTGGCTTACACATGGTTTCAAAATAAAATATTTGGCACATTTTGGTATTTAAATGATGGCTCTTGGAGAGGTAATGATTGTATCTTTTATGGCTCAAAGACAAGCTTTGAATTTATAAATTATGATATGGTTGTAAATGGATGAAGAATGACATGTGGTTTAATAATGAGCTCTTTGTAAATAGGCTCATCTAATATGGGATCAACAAGGACTGGTTGTGGGTCTAGGATGGTAATTGTGATCCATCTAGCTATAATTACACAAACTTGTTGAGATAATGAGCTACCAGTTTTAAAAGGGACTAAAATGGTAATCATTAGGTTTTTTAGAGCTTAGTTGCTAACATAGGCCAAAGGAGGATGGTTTATAATGGTAATCTTTGGGCATAACAAATATTGATTTGTAACATAGGCTAAAGGAAAAAGGCTTGTAATGGTAATCCTTAGGCACTATGGAGCTTGGTTGCTAATGTAGGCCAAAAGAGGAGAGCTTAGATGGTAATCCTTGGGAACTTTAGAGATTTTTTCTAATTTAGGCCAAAGGAAGAGGGTTTGAAATGGTAATCCTTAGGCACTATGGATCTTGGTTATTAATGCATGATAAAGAACAATGACATAGAATGGTAATCCTAAGGTATTTTAAAGTGTGGTTACTAATTTAGACTAAAGGATGAGGGTCTAGAATGGTAATCCTTGGGTGTTATAGAGCTTGGTTGCTAAGGCAAGTCAAAGGAAGATTACTGGCATAAGTATGGGATTAGGTACCATTATCATTGAAAAGGTAAACTTGGTACTTTAATTGGCCCAAAGAAGGGTAGTCTTAGTATATGATAATTGGCATGGTTTTGCTTGGAAATTAGCTTAAATAGGATGGTATTGGTCTATAAAAAATGGTATTGAAATTTGTCTTGGTAACAAACTAGACTTGGTCTAGGTATAGGTCAATTTTTTTTTATTAGCATGGTCTAATAGGGTCAAAAGTGACACTAATTAGATTGGAACATGGGTTCAAAAATAAACCCTACTTTGGCATTACGGTATAAGATGGTTGAAATAATTGATGTTTGTAAAATTTATGTATATTAATACAATTAATTTAGACATGGAAAAAAACTTGGCATTGGATTAGGCAAAGTGAAATAAGTCTTAAAAATACACATGGGATAGGAACTTGAAAACAAACTCAATTGAGGCATGCAAAATAGGTCTTGAAACTAATAAACTTGGGCTGGGCATTTGAATTTTGAAACAATCTCAAGTCTAAAAATCCTAATTTCAAATAAATTTTACATTTTTTCTTGAGTCAAAGGTCTTTTAAAAATAAAACTAAAAATCCATCCAAGTTACACAATATAAATAGAGAAAGGTGAACCACTCAATCCCAAGTTATAGACAAGACACAAGTGTAAACCAATTATTTTAGATCTGAACTTTGAAAGATAGATTTAAAATTAGATTTTTGAAAGACTTCAAATTTTTTAAATAAATAATGGTGTAGGCTCAAATGGGTAGCATAACGATGTGTTTTGAATCAAAAGGCATGAACGATTATAGAACATGGTTTCTAAAAAGTTAAGTGTTGGGTTAAAATGGGAAGAATAATAATGCTAATTCAAACACATGTCATAATAATGGTTTTGTAATAAAATCCAAGGAAAATATTTGAAAAAAAATTGGTAGAGTAACGATTCTCCCTCAAACAAGCTATAAATAATGGTTTCAGAACTATCAACTCACCAAATTGCACCCTTAGGGGAGTATTATTTAAACCTCTCTAAGTTTGAGGTAATATGGGATTAACCCAAGGTTTTTGGTGAATTGTGGATAGTTTAATCCTCTATTTTATGGGGATATCTCTCTTGTTGCATCAATCATAGCTCAAATCCTAAAACTATTAGCTTGTTAATGAAAAGGGGTAGAAGGTGATGCATAGAATGAAACCTATGCTACTAGAGTTCATACACCAATATGATGAGTCCACTCTATTTGACCTCAAGCAACACTAATTAATAACACATGAACTAAACCACTCTATCCAAAGACTTATATGCATTATTAATTTACATGAAGGTTATGGTAGATGGATATAACTTGAAAGTGATGGATAAGAGGTCTATCTTGAGACAATTCCAACTAAATTTCACTTCAAACATAGTCACCAATACTTTGACACATCATATGATTTTCATAACATAATATACTAGAAACTAGGTGAGAATAAGGACCTATAAAGGGGGATGATACTTCCCCACTTTTGAAAATCAATAAGAATATGACACACTAAGATAGTAAGAGAAACTAAAATAATCCTTCCATTGGATCAAGAGGCTTACAAGGTATAACCTTAGATAGAGTTCCCTCATACCCAATCAAGGAATAAATACAATGAATATAGAACCTCAATTTAGAGAACATGAAGAGAGAAAGAAAGGGGGATATTTCATGGATAAGGAATAGAAAGGTCATGAATAATCACCATTTAATCCATCATCAATTATAAGCATTAACATCAACTATATGCTACCTTCATGTGTTGCCTTCATGGTTAGTGGTCTTCAATGAGAATTTGATGTAATATATGGCCTAATTCACTTTCCTTTAATTTTGTATAACCATACTCAAAGTTTTATAATTCCAATATTGTTAACCATCTCTCCTTTTGATAGTTAAAAAGGTTCATTATGCTCTAATTAACCTCCAAAAAGGATTAAGTAACCCATTTCCCTTTTGCCTATTTACTAGGCTCAAGAAATGGCCCCAATACTCATAATGGGAATGATAAGTGTGAATTATCACCTTCATGAGGTTACATAGTGTTATGACCTTGTAATGACCTCTTTAGTATCCCTTTATGCAAATACTCATCTTCTTTAGTTGACCAAATAGGCCTACTAGACAGCTAGGCCTATTCACTTGATGTTTTTTCTTGTATGGACATGAGATCTACATATGAAATTAGGGATGGGTTAATGAGTTTATATTGTGTATGAATATTCATTTTACATCCTTATTTATAATTTTTCAATAGTACACACCATGTAGCATTGCTAATCTAGGTGACTAGGTCACCTTTTAATAGCCTTTTTCGATTGGCCCTTTTGTTCAAACCTATATAAGTATTTATATGAGGATATAAAAACATTTAATTATCTAAAAATATGAAACATGCTTCACACCATCCTCCTCCATGATGTTTAACTATTCAACATGCTTAGAACCCTATTTTATGCCCAAATCCTTAAAAAAGTATAATTTTTTATGTATCTGTATAGGTGTCCATACAACCACTTCCATTAAAATGACATCCTAAGAGTGAGTCATGAGTTTTAGGTGTTTCAAAATATATTTCAATCATTTTGATGTAATTCCTTTTATTTTTCTTTATCAGGTCATTAGACTAGTTTAGGCAGGTTTTGAGTCACCTAAACTCTTAGCAATTATTCATATCCATAAGGGCCTAAAATGCAAAAAAAATTGGCAATGATTTTAATTAAAAAAAAACTTAAACTTTACATAAATTTTTAAGACACCATGCATCTAATCCATATATTTCCAATATGGAAAACATTGCTCTCATGCTCTCAACCATGCATTCTAGGAGGTTGATTGAGAGAAATAAGGTGTAGAGGAGTAAAACATATTTGGTTTGACTTTAAGAACTTCCTAGGGATATTTTAAAACCATAAAAACTTTTTTTCATTATTTTTATTATTTTTATATCCCTCCAAGTGCCTGTAGACCCCTCACACCTCTACCTAGGGTTTGTAGACTTTTAGGCCAATTTAACCCTAGAGGCATGCAAGTTGAGTTTTATTTCATATTTTTTGAGTTAAAAACCTATTTAAATAAATTATTAAATTTATATCCACCCCCCTCTAATTTTTTCCATCTTAAAACACCCCTAAACATGCATAACTCTCTAATTTGTATGCACAAGCATGTTTAGGCCTATTTAGTCCTAATAAGCCTATTTAGGCCATTATGATCTTTTTACTTCCAGAGACCAAAAAAAATTCTTGGAAAAATATTTATATTTAGAAATTAAATTATAGACCATAATTTAATCTTATTTTTTAATTTTATGTAGGGTTCCACAAATCTCTTTTACTCTACCTGCTTGCCTATTTAGGCTTAATAGGTGTAACTAGATTATCAGGGATCTTCTTTGAATTATAGGAACCCAAAAATTCAAAGTGGGATGAGATAATTTATAAAACAATTAATTTTTTATTTTTTTTCACTCATCTAACTTAGTTCCATGTATGTTTAAAACTTACTTTAACTCTTTAATAAGGACCTACTTGTAGGTGGTCTCAAAACTACCTTGGCTATGAGTATGAATTACATCCTTTACTAGCACTTTAAGATTGTTTTTAATATCATGATATGATTAATATGACCTCCATATATTAAAATTTCCTTTTAAATTTTTTAACATCATATTATTCCCATTGAACATGTAGAAATCCTCACATTCTAGTTCTAAGTCTATATTTGTCAGTTTAAGCCTAATAGGCCTAATTAGGCCATTAGCTATTTCTAGTCTCAAATGATTAATTAAATTAAATTTAAGATACTATGAACCATTTATATTAAAAATAATATACCATTATGTCATTCATACACCTTACATCTATACATATATCTATACACTTGCTTCTTATAATAATGTTTATAGCTGATAACTTTGTGTTTTTCAACTATATGGTTAGGTGAGTCTCCTTTTATTGAGTGTTTTTGTTTTTAATGGAGTCTATATGGTAATTATGACTTGTTAGACAATGTTACCTTCCTATATAAAATATTATCTAAGTACCTTAATTCATCAAGTATGGCTTGATCAACTACTTAATCCTCACCTTGCTTACAGTCCACTAAGTGCTTTATAAGATCACTACTATGAAGTGAAAAAAAAATTGACTATGATCTGTACTCTTCCATGTTTATTTATCTGAGTGGGATGAGGATTTGAGAAGGTTTTCTTGTCTTTTAACTCATATTATCTCTTCAAACCCTAAATTTTTCTACTAGACTATGTGAACCTCACTAAGTTATTTGTGTATGGTTGAGTACATGTTTGTGTAGTCATATAAAATACAAAAATTGGTAACTTGAGTATGGATAATGACACCCAAACTTTAGGTGTCTTTTGATTTAGATCATGACCCTTTTAGGATTATTTTCACTAATTCTCAATCATCTTTATCCTTCCATACTTGATCATAATTAAACTAGACCCCTCTTATTATTACAAATTAATCCCCCCAAGTCATGTCTACTCAATATAGTAGTGCCACACTTGGACTATAGAATCGGTGCCACTACTATCCACTTTCAACACTACTATCCAATCCCATTTTTTGCCCCAATAGACAATTTATTTTAGTTCACCATCCTTATCCTTATTGACCTAACATGAGTAAATTCAATTCATGACCAATAGATCCCTATAAATACCCATTCAAAGATAATTTGGAAAGGGTTAGCAATTATCACCAAGAAAGCAAGAATACTCAAACAATCTTCCCTATTCTCTTCATAAAATAAGCCAACACACTTACAAGCTCATTCATGTCCTTACATCATTCCATAGCCACCTCAAACACATCTAGTTTAGAATTTTACATCTTCATATACACAAATGCACAAAGCACATCAAGTTGGGAGAACTTCATATGGCTTGATCCCTCTTCGAAGTATTGGTATGTAGGTAGTGTGCCCACACATAGGGTGTGAAGCACATCCAATACATTTTACACACATTAAACCCCCCCTATTGCAAAAAATTTGTCAAATAATAATGGAGTATAGGGTTTGATGAGAGAATATGCTTTATGGGGAACTTTATTGACTTCCAACTACCAAAACTTCAAAGATAGGGTCACACAGGCATAACAAACAAAACCAAAAAAACACATATTTCCTAGAAAATAGTGGTAAAGGTTCACTACAACATTATTGTCAGTCTTGTATAATTTCAACACTCATATCAAATCATAAAATGAAGTTCATATCCTACTTTGCGATAGTGTCCCAGTCCTGCTCAGTGAATATCAAACCCTATCTCAACCATATCAGTTAGTTTTTAGCTAAGTCTTATTTTCTCCCTCTTATTACTATTTTTAAAAAGGTCAAAATTACAATCTAATTTCCAAAAATTATTATTTTAATAATTTCATAGTTATTTATTGATTTTCCTAGTTAGACCCCTTTATCTAAATTAGGAATAATACACCAATATTTCAAAAATTGTTAAATCATTTGGTAAACCTGACTTATGTCGTTTGTGAATAAAAACCCTAAAAACTCTAGGGTAAATATATTATTGATTTTTAATATATTTTTTTGACTTTTTACATTCACAATAATATCATAAATTAGGATTAAATTTTAAATTTTTTTAGTAACTTTAAAATAATTTTCTTTCAAACCCTAGTTGCCCATACTAGGTCCCAATATTTTTCCAATCATTTTATAAATTTTTACTAGAATATTTAAATCAAAAAATCCATTCAAAAATTCAAAATTTCATATTAATTTTTCAAAATATTTATTTTTTCCAAACCCTAGTTTCTTATACTAGATCCTATTAAATCACTAATTTTCTAATAAATTTCTAATTTTTTACTTGCATATATAACTCAAAAATTCACTTTCAATTTCAAACTTTCATAGTAAATTTCTTAAATAATCATCCTTCAAACCCCAATTACATGTAATAGTTATTATTGGCTTATTAAGGTATCATATTACATGTTTGTGAGCTTCGTATCCTTTTTATGTAATTTCTAGTTAACTATTTTTAGGACTTTACATTTCCTATATTTAGTATCTTCTTTATTTTGCACTTTGCCTATTACAATTTTTTCAAAAACTTCAATCAAATTTAAATTTTTTTCCTACTTTAACAATGGCTTAATATATTATTTTTGATGAAATTAAAAAAATGGAACTTCAAGAAGTCTTAATTAAACACATTGACATGCAACATAACACGCTTAAAATACTACAAGAAGAGCAACAAAGAGTGAAAAATGGTCAATCTTCCCAAACCATAGAGAAACCAATTAAAAATGACAATACAAGGGAAAATATGTCTCAACAACCCCTATAGTAGCCTAATTTGCCTCTATGCCACCAGATATAGGTAGTACATCTTTGTCTCCTAATGTGGCAGCCCTTATGCAAGAGATAAAATCTCTTCAATCTAAGGTACTCTAGACCTACACAATATTTGGATTCTTTTGCTCTATCGCATACACCATTGGCACATCACATTGATTTTATACCATTACCAAAATGTTTTTTTCAACCCAAGCTTACTCTATATGATGGCAAGGGTGATCCAGAGACATATTTGAGAGCCTTTCACATAGCATGCTTGGACCTAGCTACTTGCCAATTTATTTCCATGAAGCTTATAGGATTATAATTTACAATGGTTTTATAGTCTATCATATTAGTCGATCAATGAATTAAATCCTATAGCCAACATGTTCCTAACTCATTTAAACATTTACATTGGTGTTAAGGTTTTATATACTCAAGTTAAACAACAAAAACAAAGGTCAAGTGAGCATCTTAAAGATTATGTTATTTGATATAAGACTATTTTGGCTAAGATGACTAACCCCATGGCTGATCAAGAGTTACATGATCTCTTCATATAGAGTCTTCTACTAGCTTTGCATGAATCACTTATGTTCAAAAGATGCTCTTCCTTCACTAAATTATGTCACACACTAAAGGAAAGAGAATTCAAGTTAATTTGAATGGGAAAACTCAAATACACAAGTATTTGAGACACAAAAAACAAAAATAACAACAAATTCCCATAGAAAGTAAAGGTCAATGATAAGAAGAGTCATAATAAACCTATAGTTAATGTAGCTTTTGAGCCCCCTAAGTAAGTGGTTTTATCATCACCTCCTTGGTGAACCTTCACTAATCTACCAATTTATCTAGCCAAATTTTTACAATATTTATTGGAATTTAACATCACATCTCTCCTTCTTATTCAATAATTTGACCCAACAAAGCCTCTTCCATAGGGATATGATCATCATGAAGTTTGAAAGTTTCACAGGGCACTAAGTCATAAAAAAATAGATGCATCAATTTTAGACACAAGATATAAGATTTAATAGATGGTAATCATATTGATCTTGGCACTTTAGGTGAGCCTCATTAGGTAAATAAAATACAAGATAAAGCATTTAAAACATTTTTAGATATTATTATATATCATTCCAAATAAGAAACAAGGGACACATCAGGGGTTTTCCATGTATACCATGCACATTCCCCACTAGATACATATTGGGAACCTTCAGTTGAGAAACATCTTTTGAGCAACATGATTGGTGTATGCTACTCTAGAGTACTAGCTAGATCTTCTATCTCCTTATCAAAATAAGATATCATTGATGATGATATGGATTAACATGTAATCTTTATTAGATCTCACATTCATAATAATCCTATCCATCATGTTCTCATATATAATAGATATACTATGAACATGTGTATTATGACATTATTGAAGAATTTGGGATATTCAAAACAAGACATTACATCGACAAACATAATTATCAATAGATTTAGTGGGTATATATAGATTTCATTGTATGAGATTTTACTTATTTAAAGGTGGGTCCAACACATATGGCCATAGTATTCACTATTGTTCCCAGTGTAGGATTTTTTGATATGTTACTTGGTCAACCATGGATTGAAAAAAATTGATTAGTACCTTCTACAGTTAATAGATACGTGAAATTAATTCATGATAATCATGCTATTATAGTTTGTGGAGCTCCATATGAGTTACAACTCCCCACTTCAGAGCCATCTTCTACAGTATAATCACTAGTTTATTTCAACATCCAGTTCTAGTTTCTCCACTAGTTATGGTTGAGGCATCCATCATCAACATAGAGAGTTCATACACCTCCACAGCTTCAAGATTTTAGACAAATTATAGCTATAGTGTTCACACCTAGAGTAGTATCATTGATATCTCATTCATCTACTCATAGATCATGTGTTCAGAGACCTTCTCATATTGCCAAATAGGTCCCTAAGAGCCCTACAGTTGCATTAACTTCTCAAAGTTATAGGGGGACCCCATAGTTGGTTTATACTTTAGATATTTTAGATTATTTATAGCATATAAAAATTTTAGATCCATAATATCAACATTTCCAACACACTTAACAATAATTCATGATTCCTCTCCTTGTTACAAGACACCATGATAAGAAGTCTCCCATGAGACTCATTGATTAGTATAATCCTTTCCCTACTTAACTCTACATAGTTTCTTATGCTTGATTTTACATAGCTCAAAACATTCAAAAACAGTACAAATTTTCTAAATATAAAAACATTAAACTATGTTAAAAACACCAAAAATATTTCAATTGTATGCATTATCCATGATTTACATTTTTACTACAATGTTAGACTTACATTTATTGTTCTATGCTATTGTTTGTCTTTTTATCTACATTACCATGATTTACTTGATCTTTTTTAAGTGTGTGTAGTGACTTCTATCTCCTTGATTGCTTCACTCTACTGATTAAGGGGGAATCCTACTTTTACATCAAGACACACATCAATATACATACCCACTAGTGGCATCTTATACATGACTACACCATCTAGGCTATGTCATTCCTACACCACACATTCTAGTTATTATGCTGATGTACATTACTTACTAGCTTACACAAATTAATCTATTGACACTCACTAGTATATAAAACTTGTGTATTTCTTAGCATATACCTATTCTTTCACTAACATGTCTTGCATACTTTCCCTCTTGATTTGATTATTTATATGTGATTGTACTTCTAGTTCCTTACATGCTTTATTTTTTTACTTACCATAGCTAGATTGTTTGCATTTCTTTATTCTTGATTATCTCTTGTATGTGCCTTAGGACATTTTCCAATGTGCTTTGATTTTATTCATGTGTGTGATTTGGGACATTTATTTAATGTATTTTGCCAATAATCCTATATATGATTATGGATTTTACACCAATTTTTCTTATTTTAATTGTATGTGTATGCAAAGTTTAAACATGCCTTATATGTTTGCTTTTCAGTTTGAGTGACATGTGCCCATGTCCCATATTTTTGGCCCTTTGGCCACCCTTATATTCTTATTTCTTCTTTCCTTGTGTGACTGTTGATTTTATTCTTCTCATTGTTGACAATGTCATGATTCACATCATACATTTATCTTGATTTATTGGATGCCATGATGGACATCATGCTCCATCCCTCAAACTAACAACTAGAAACTAACCAAACTTATCATTATAGTTTTAGTTTAGTAAATTTAATTACATTTTTATATCTATCTGGGCATACACTTGTTGATCTAAAAAAATCTCAATAAAAATCATGTTATATCTTGAGATATCTTATAAATTATCATTGTTATACCATGTATCTTTATAGCATAACACACTTCCAGGGCTCTTTCTTTTGAGGGTAGTGATTGTAGATTATTCATTCCTAACCTCAAAAGAGGGGATAATAAATAGGGGATTTATCTTAGAGAGCAGATCTTTAATGGTTAAAACAATAGCATTCATCACACCCAAAATACTAACTAGACACCAAAATAGTCAAAATAAACCAGGCAGATAGTCAAGAATCCAGAACAGTCATCAGATTAGGATTTAGACAATAATATCTAACTTGGAAAAAAGAGCTAGTGCCACTCGTGTCTATTTTTGGTTCTCCTATACAACTAGCATAAAAATTAGATTTTCTATAAATAAGAATAAAAATAGGTTTAGTTACAGTTTTTACACATTTAGACCAGTTTAAAATTAGTAGTTTTTAATACACTTTCACTTAGAGAATCTAGATATAAGGGGAATCATGCATGGTATAATGGATCTCAATTCTAGTTTTATATATGATATTTGATATAACTTCTAGATCAGAATCCATGTTTTAAACACCAATGATTAGGGTCAATGTGCTTGACACATTTGTTTTCTTTTCTTTCTAAGTTCAGTATTACCTAGGCATTCTCAGTAGTTGTGTGCCTCATTCCATTTATAGGTGGTTGGCATCATTTTATAATGGATTTCATACAATCCTAACTTCTCAAGTTCCTGAGAGGATTTATTACAAGCCTAGTTTACTAGTTTGGAGTGGCTTAATACAAGCCTAATATCCATCTTTCAGAATGGCCAAGAGTGGCCTAGTTTCTAACATACATTTAGCTATCCATGCCAACATTTTATGACCATAGTACATTCATGGGATTCAATATCCATCTCATATGACATACACTTCATAATAATATCAATTCATAACTTCACTTCATGGGGAAATGATGGATCCAAAGGACTAGTTAACCTTTGTATTCTTGAGCCACTTATTCAAAGAGATTAGACATGTAGTCTAGACATCAACCAACAAATGCAAGACCACCTAGATTCACTTAGTGGGTGATGATGGAGCCAAAGGGTTAAACTTTGCATTCTTGAGCCACTTATAAGGAATTGAGAACTTAACTCTATTCAAAATAATATTCTTAGTTCAAAAAATATCCAAAATTACTCAACATCACAATAGGTTTTATATGAGTCCATGTACTCGATGAGGTTTATTCAGTCCATTCTCTTTTTCTCTCTTACCTAGCTTTGTATGTTTTTATTTTATATATAGTTTATCTAGTAAGAACTGATCTACTTTATATTTTCCCTTATAGATTCACACTTTATAGCATGCTCTCTCTATGCACACCTAGGATCACATAGATTCATGGGCTTCACCCTTCCAGGTAAGTTTAGGTACACTTTATATTTTTAATTTATCTTAGTATTTCACTTTGTTACATAACTAAAATAAGGGGTGGGGGGGTCAAATTTAGTCATATAAAATGCAAAAATTGGTAACTTGAGCATGGTTAATGACACCCAACCCTTAGGTCCCTCATTTTTGATTTCATGACCCTCTTAGGCTTATTTTCACTAATTCCCAATCATACATAGCCTTCCAAAATTAATCTTGGCTGAGATATACCCCTCTTTCCATGAAAAATAAATCCCCCTAGGTTCTATTTGCTTATAATAGTAGAATCACACTTAGATTATAACACTGGTTTCATTACTTTCCTTTTTTAACACTATTGTCCAAGCCCATTTCTAGCCTCAATGGGCAATTTCATCTAGTTCCAAATTTTTATCCTTGTTGGACTAACATGAGAAAATTCAATCCATGACCAATATATCCCTATAAAATCCCATTCAAAGATCATTTAGAAATGGTTGGCAATTATCACTAAGCAAGCAAGAATACAAGAAAGACTACTCAAGAAATACTCCCTATTCTCTGCATACATACAACCAACACACTTAAAATATCATTCAAGTACTTACACCAATCCATAACCACCTCAAGTACATCTATTTTATCATTTTACATCTTCATATACATAATTACATAAAGCACATCAAGTGGGGAGAACTACATATGGCTTGATCTCTCTTCGAAGTATTGGTATGTAGGCAACATGCCCACACACGAGGTGTGAAACAAGTATAATGCATCTTACACATACTAAACACCACCTATTTCTTTAAATTAGTTAAATCTTAATTGATTATAGGGTTTAAAGAGAGAATACGCTCTATAGGGAGCTCTATTGACTTTCATCTACTGAAACTTCATAGATAGGGTTACACAGGCATATCAAACAAAACCCAAAAAGCTCAAATTTCTCAGATAACAATGGAAAAGGTAGACTAAAACATTGGTGCCACTCCTATCTACTTTGGGTTCTCTTATCCAATCATAAAATGAAGTTCATATCCTAGTTTAAGATAGTGTCCCAGTCTTTCTCAATGAATCTCATACCCTATCTCAGTCGTATCAGTCAATTGTTTTTAGCTATGTCTTATTTTCTCCATTTTATTACTATTTATAGAAATGTCAAAATTTTAATCTAATTTACATAAATTAGTAGTTTAATTATTGTATATTTATTTAATGATTTTACTACTCAGACCCTTTAACTAAATTAGGAATAACACACCAATATTCTTAAAAAATAAATGAGTTTGCCTTCTTATAGTGTTCTTGATGTCTTTAGATAAGTCCATCAAGTAAATTTATTTAGGTTATAATTGATAACCATTGTTAATATGGTTAATATAAATTTATCTCTTGGAAAAAAACAAATCTTAGGGTACTCAAAATCCCTTTTATACTCCACAAAGTGATTAGGTCTCTTAGATATGTTCAACTTATCTTGGTGTCTCTTTTGCTTTCCATAGTACCTCAATTATCTCAACCTTATCATAGGGTATACATACCCTATTTTACCCCTCACATAGTAAATCTCATGACATTATTTTTAAATAACACCCTTGGAGGATTTTATGTACTTTACAAAGAATATTTTGAACTTCCCAACAAAGCTTGGCTAACTGTAAATGAAACTTCAGGTGATGGTGAAGTTGACAAGTGAAATGGTCCTTCCTCTTGAGATCCATCCATTAATACATTATATGAATTAATTTTGGATATATAAATTCATATCACTTACCACCATAGGATTTATAGCTCTATTTGACATTTGAAAACATATTTGTAAGTTTTCAAAGACGACTGAAGACTCATTGATTAAATTAATGTCATTATGACAATTCTAAAGGTATACATATCCCACCAAAACATGGTATATCATGCCATAAATATAGGATTCCCTTGAATCTCACATGAAAATTTATGAAATATCTCATTATAATTTGCAAAACCTTGGAAACATTGTGTTGGAAACCTTCAGGTAAGTCTACAGATTCATTAGTTTGATCCATACCACTTGACTACATGTGGAACTGAGTAATGAAAATTTTATGGATTTTAGATCCATTAAATCACTAAATATCCATTTTTTGGATGCTTAATGTGTTTTTAAATAGTTTTGAGACTTCACCAAGACTTTGTAACTATTGGAGACCCTAAAGACTCAAGAACCCTATTGTCATCAGCCTATAGATTGCTTTAAAGAAGGTTTCTTATCTCCTGATGGATCATACGTGTGAATTGGGTATTGAGGATTATGTATAAGTTTTTTCAAGCCCATTATAATCCACCCAAAATTCCATTCCTCTATCATCATGCTTAGAAATGGAGAAAATAAAGCAAATCATTACCCTATCAAGATGTAGAAGACACTGTGATCCCTTCATCTTCTTAGTGATTATTCATAAAATCATGGAAGGAAATCCAAGAAATAATTAAAAAAAATTGAATCCATCTAAGGTCTCCTCCTTTACTAAAAATCTTATGTCCTCACCTTCTTTCTCATGTCCATACCATTCACAAACCTGACTAGCTTTTTAAGGCTTCCAAAGAGCTCGATGGAGAAAGGGGGTCATTTTTTTACTTGTTTTGAATTGAAACTACCTCTAAAGAATGTATATGATATTTTTAGGCATAAGGTAATCCATGTGTGTCCTTTAACATGTTATATATCTGATACACTTGTATAAACAAATTGAAAACCTCTAATTTCTACCATGAAAATTGTCTATTTTGACTAGAAACTAATGGAGATAATATGTCAGGTGTCTTTGAAGCTTGGAAATGTTTGTATAGACTTTTAGTGATATTTATATCTCATTTTTATATCATTAAATTTAATTTTTTATCACAAAACCTTCCTTAGACATTATAAAGTGGACAATAAAACACCTTGAGAGTGGGTTAAAATGTTATAAAGTCAATTTACCACCTTTCTATGAATGGTACAGACTAGAAGGGGAGTAATTTGACTTGAACACCACTTGAAATGTTCAACATGACCCCATTTCAACCATTTAACCCCTTTTTTCCTATTTTACCATGCTATAAATGACTATATAAGCACAAGGTCAAGAATAACACTTACCTTACTATAATCAAAATAACCTTAAACAATGATAAAAGAGGATTGAAAAGACCATTTTGAGGATTTTATAAGGATTTGATGACCATACATAGGATTAGAGGACATGATAGCTACATTTTTAAAGTGAAATGGTTGAAATTTTTCTTGGGTGTCCAAATTATCAACATTATTGGTGACTTAAAGGGGTTGACCAGCTTGTTAGTCAAGAAAAGCAACTATCTCATGATAATATGACTTTGATGACCCCTTTACCTGGACTAACAATTAGACCAGTACCTTAAAAAATCGTCAAGGACTACAAAAACAACCACACATAAGGAAATTTAAATAAAAAAACACTTAGACACCTAATAAAGAAATAAATTAAGACACTTGTGTTGACAAAACTTATTGGAAACCAAGAAAATAACTAACTATGTAAAACTGATCTAAACAAGTCTTCCTCCTCTTGGGTCAAAGGTGAATTTTCTTATATCCTTCACTCTATGAGATGAATAATGACATGTGGTAAGTATCTCATTAGACCTTGGCCTCATTATCTTCCTTCTCTTCTTGAATGTCACTCTTCTCATCATGATATTAAGTGAGGTGACAGCTACAAACCACTCTCTAATGAATATATACTCTTCTTGTACTTCAATTTTCACATCAAACTATTGTCTATATTTAGCAATGTGGGAGTTCCCCAATCTGGTTACATCTTGGTTGATGGGAGCAATAACCTCAAACTTTATTTCAATTATATTTTCAAGCACAATAATTTTCTCATATTAGAAGGTACCATCTTCATCATTCCTTTGTTGAACTTTAAATTCAACCTTATAGAGATTATCCTCAAGACCTATTTTCCCACTAGGAACCTTGAATTCTTTTTTAAGTACTTTATTATTAAACACTTTAGGCTCCTTGACTATGTCTAAGTATAACTACCTCATGTGATTAGGACTTTGGATCTGATATTGAGACTCAATACAACCAACTGCCATAGTGTTCTCCGTATGACCCTTCTTGAGCTCTTCACCATGTTCATTAGCCAAGTTGACAATGTTAACATTTTTTTGATGATCTAGAGATGTATTATCTAGACTTGATCAAAAGGTCTTTAGGTCTTACCAAAAATTAATTTCTTTATGATCAATGAAATAAATATGAACCTTACTATCACTCTTATTATTTAATTATGGAGAAGCATGCTGTTCGAGTTCCCCTGACCTTCGAAAAATATCATGATAAGGTTGATGTTTTATTGTATCTTGATCATAAAATTCACATTAAGAAATATTATCTTCAATAATGGGTTTATGAGGGTTGTCCTTATGGCTATCTCCTATAGGAGAGGTTGTTTGTGTTTCTTAAACTTAAAATTCATGCCATTGTGACTACTCAAACTTTGATCTATTAGAGTGATTAGTAGTACCAATAGTGATCTCCTTGTCATAGGTACTTGAAGTATCATTTTCAAGATATTCTTGAAATCCACTTACAACTAAAACATAGTCAAGATCTTGAAATACTAACACCTTATTAACATTACTCATTAAATTCCTTCACACATCTAGATGTTCCAATTCTACCTTTAATCCAACTGGATTCTCTTCAAACTTAGTTTTATATTGGTTCTCATGATTGACGATAGTATGAAGAATAGATAAATAACATGACAATATTGAAATATTTATTGAACTAACCTCCATAAACTCATCTTCATTTAGATTCCCTTCATCTACTCTCCAAACAATAGGTCCTCCTTCAAATAAGGATATGATGGGAGGGTAGGAATTTCTATCTAGTGGAGTAGGAACATAAGGTTCCATGGGTTGTTCTTGAGTGAGTTTGTGGGGTGAAGGGGAAATATGAAATCTTGGGAACTTATTGGGCTTGGAACTCTCAAATTATTTATCTCCTTGTATACATAAACATTGATGGATAACTTGATATTGAGAAAGAGGTGAGGGGTCATGAAAATTTTGAAATATCCTTGTAATCACTTCTACAACCCTCCTCTCTTATTAGTTTGGGTTTGGCATGGGAGTAGTACTCCAAAGATATTGACATGGGGAAAAAAGATATGTAAGATATTAGAATTGGTTGTGTTGAGATTACTCCTTTAAATCTAATAACTAATTATCAATTATTTTATTTATACTCTTCAAATCCTCTAACTCATCAAAGAAACTATGTGTATCTTAAAGTGTGGTTGGGGAGGGAAGGAGGGATAGTACTCTAGATAGGAAGGCTACCAAGGAGGATGATAGAGGGTACCATAGGGTTGGTATGATCTAGAATACTATTCATAGGATTCATTATAGGGTTGATAGTGTTCATAATGATGTTGGCACAATTCATAATAGGGTTGATAGGGAATCATAGAGTAAAAGTTTCCTTCATAGCCTACCATTACACATCATGAGACAACTAAATAATTAAGTGTAATACTAACAAAAAATTGTTCTTAACCTTAGATGAATATCTTTTGATGACCCTTGGCATGATATCTTGATTGAAAATATACTTATTTAATGCTTGTATCTTCTTGATGATGGGATGTGATCCAAGCTTTTGGAATCTAATCCCACCAAGCATGCTAAAATTGTTAACTCACAAAATTATACCCTTAAGAGGGGATTTTTTAGACCTCTCCAAGTTTGAGGTAACATGGGATTAACGCAACATTGTGGGTGACATCTGGATGGGCTAAACCTCTAGTTTATGGGGCTATCACCTATGGTGCATCAACCATGGCTCGAATACTAAAAATACTAACTTGTTGATGAAAAGGGATAGAAATTGATGCATAAAATGAAACTTATGATACTAGAGGTGATATACCAATATGATGTGTCCACTCTATTTGACCTTAAACGACACTAATGAATAACACATGAACTAACCCACTCTTTCCAAAGACTTATATGCATTTTTAATTCACATGAAGGTTATAATATATGGATACAACTTGAAGGTATCGAATGAGAGGTTTTTATTGAGACACTTCTAACCAAATTAAACTTCAATCATAGTCACCAACACTTTAACACATCATATGACCTTCATAAAATAATTTCCTAGCAAATAGGTGAGAATAAGGACCTACAAATGGGAATGAGACTTGACCAATTTTGTAAATCAACAATAATATGATGAAATTAGCTAGAAAGATAAATTGAACCAATCCTTCGATTAGTTTAAGAGCTTTACAAGTTACAAACTTAGGTAGAGTTATCTCAAACCCAGTTGAGGTATCAACACAATGGCCTTAGAGCCTTAATGTATAGAACTTGAGTAGAGAAAAAGAGGCAAATATATCATGAAGAAGGAATATATAGGTCATGAATGATCCTCATTCACTCCATCATCAGTTACAAGCATCAAAAGTAGCTACATTTTCCCTCCATACATTGCTTTCATGGTTAGTGGTCTTTAGTGAGCATTTGATGTAGGATATGGCTTAATGGAGGTTGTTTTAGTTTTTATTGACCATATTAAATGTGTTATCACACCAATATGGTCGAACATATCTCATTTTTATAGTTAAAAAGGTGCATTATGCTCTAATTAGCCTCCACAAAGCATTAAGTAACCCATTTTCCTTTTGCATGTTGACTAGGCTCAATAAATTACCCCAATCCTCCATAAAATCCATGATAAGTGTGATTTATCACCTTCATGAGGTATTTAAATGGTTTTATTATCCTATAATGACCCCCTTAGTATCCCTCTATGCCAATACTCATCTTCTTTGGTTGACCAAGTAGGCGTACTAAGAAATTCTGCCTAGTCACTTGATTCTTTCTTCATGGATGGCCATGAGACCTAAATAATAACTTGGGGATGAATGAATTATTGTGCATCAGGTATAAATAATCCTTTTACATCATGAATTATAACTTTTCAATAGTACACACCATGTAACTTTTCTTATCTAGGTGACTAGGTCACCTTTTACTAGCCTTTCTAGACTAGCCCTTTTGCTTAGACATATAGAGGAATTTATAAGAAAATATAAAAAAATTTGATATGAAACATGCTTCACACCATCCTCTTCCATGATCTATAACTATTCGACATGCTTAGAACCCTATTTTCTACCCAAAACCCTATAAAAGTATAGTTATTAATGAATCCATATAGGTCTTTTTACAACCACTACCATGAAAATGACCTCTTTAGAGTGAATAATGAGTTATAGGTGTTTACCAATACATTTAAATGAATTTGGATGCAAATCCTTCCATTTTTTCTCCATTGGGTCATTAGACTGGTTTAGGTAGGTTTTTAGTGGCTTGAACTCTTAATTATTGTTCATATCCCTAAGGGATTGAACTACAAAAATATTATAATAATTTTGAGTACACAACCCCATTAAAACTTCCATATCTTCTAAGGACCCCATGCATTTTCTCCATATAGTTACAACATGGAGAAAGTTTCTCTCAGGCTCAAAACATTGCATTATAGGATGTCTATGGAGAAAAATAAGGTGTAGAGGAGTAAAACGTGTTTGGTTTGAATTATAATTATTCCTAGGGGTCTTTGGAAACCCTATAAATATATATTTTTTTTTTCTTCTTTTTCCATCTCTCCAATTTCCTATAGACCCCTCAGACCTCTACCTAGCGTTTTTAGACTTTTAGGCTAGTTTGACCCTAAAAGCTTACAAGTTAAGTTTCCTTTCATATTTTCTAAGTGAAAAAAGTATTTACCTAGCTTATTACATTTATATCCCCACCCCTATGATGTTTTATAACTTCAAACACACCTAAACATGCATAAGTCTCCAATGTATATGCACATGATAGTTTAGGCCTATTTAGGCCATTAGGCTCTTGTTGACTCCAAGGAACAAAACCTTTTAGTGGAAAAACTATGTATATTTATATATTAATTGATATACCCTAATTTGGTATTATATTTCACTTTTATATAGGGTTCCATAAATCTCTTTTACTCTGCCTCCCTACTTGTTTAGGCTTAATAGGTATAACTAACCTATTAAGGCTCTCCTTTGCATTATAAGAACCCAATAATTGAAAGTGGGTTGAGAGCCATTATAAAAAAATTAAAATTAATTATTTTCACTCATCCACCTCACTTATATTTAAGGTTCAAACTTAATTTAACTATTTACTAAGCATGTACCTGTAGGTGGTCTTAGATTTTCCTGGGATGTGAGTATGAACTCTATCCTTTGTTATCACTTTGAGATTATTTTTAATATAATAATATAAGTCATATGACCTCCATATATTAAAAATAAATATAAAACTTTTACAACCTCATAATATCCCATTGAACATGTAAAAATCCTCATATTCTAGTTTTAGGTTTATTCATGTCAGTTTAAGCGTAATAGACTTAATTAGGCCATTGGATCTTTTTGGTCTCAAAGGATTAAGGAAATTCAATAGAATATATTTTGAACCATTTAAATTAAAACCAATATACCCTTATTTCATTCATATAACTCACATCTATGATATCTCTTTACACTTGTTCCTTATAATCCTATTTATAGGTGATAGCTCTACATTTTTTGACTGTGTGGTTTGGTGAGTCTAATTTTATTGAATGCTTATGTATTTAATGGAGTATATCTAATAATTATTAATTGTTAAAAATTTATCATTTATTCTATAAAATATTCTCTAATTCTATTATTTCATTAAGAATGTCCAGATCAACTATTTAGTCCTCACCTTGATTACATTTCACTGAGTGATTTATAAGATCATTACTATGAGGTGATAAAAACTTAGACTGTGACCTCTAGTCTTCCATATTTATTTCTTAGAGTGGGATGAGTGTTTTAGGATTTTTTATTCTCTTTTAACTCATCTTGTCTTTTCAAACCCCAAATTTGTCTAATAGACTACCTGAGCCTCACTAAGTTGTTTGTGTATCATTGAGTGCATGTTTGCCTTCTTAGAGTATTCCTAATGTATTTATATAAGTCCATATGGGAGATTTATTAAATTTATAAGATATAACCATTTATATTATGGATCAATATCCATTGATATATTGGGAACAACAACTCTCAAGGCACTGAGAATCTCTTTTAGACTTCACAAGGTGTTTAGGTCTATTAAATAGGTTTGTTCAACTTTAACTTGGTGTTTATTTTTCCTTCCATAACACCTAACGATCTCAAAATTATCATAGGGTATACATACCCTATTTTACCCCTCACACAATAAATATCATTACATGATTTTGACATAACACCCTTACAGGCTTTTATGTACTTTACAAAGAACATCTTGAACCTCACAACAAAGCTTAAATGACTACAAATGAAACTTTAGGTGATGGTGAAGCTGATAAATGAAATGGTTCCTCATATTTAGATCCATCCCTTAAGAAATTATAAGAATTCATTTTGTCTATATACCTACATATAAATTACCACCATATACTTACAACTCTATTTGACCTCTGAAAAGATGTTTGCAAGTATTCAAGGACTTAAGACTCACTGATTGAATTTAGGTCATTATGACAAATCCAAAGGTATACAGACCCCACAAAAACTCGGTATATCATGACCTAAATATTTTATTTCCTTGACTCACACATTAAACCTTATGAAATATCCCCCTAGACTTTGAAAAACCTTGGAAACATTATGCTAGAACATTTAGGTAAGTCTGCACACTCATTGGTTTGATTTAGACCACTTGACTACATGTAGAACTATGATTAATGCTATTTTTTTGGGTTTTAAATCCATTAGATAACTTAATATAAATTTTTATATATCCTCAAGGGTTTTTTTAAGAGTTTTTAGACTTTATCAAGACTTTATAACTATTAGAGACCCTTAAGTCTCAAGAATCCTATTGTTGTCAATCTTCAGATTGCTTTAAAGAAGGTTTATTATCTCCTAATGGATCACACATGTTAATTATGTCTTGAGGATGTTGTATAATGTTTTTAAAACCTTTGATAATCCACCCAAATTTCTATTCCTCTGTCATCATGCTCAAAATTTGAGAAAAAAAAGTAACTTGGTACCCTACCTGGATGGAGAAGACATTGTGAGCCCTTCACATTCTTAGTGATTATTCATAAATGAGGGGAAATAAATTTGAGGAATAATTCCATAAAATATAATCCATATAGTGTCCCATATTTTTAAATAAATATTAGGTTCTCACCTTCTCTCTTATGTTCGTACCATTCACAAACCTAAATTGATTTTCAAGGCTACCAAAGAGATTGATGGAGAAAGGTGGTTAGTTTTTGACTTGTTTTGACTTAAAACTCATTAAAAATCATGGATGTAATCCCATGATGCATAAATGAAGCCATTTGTGTGGATGGACATGATCTTTCTCTAACACACTTGTATATACAAGTTGAAAACCTTCAATTTCTACCATAAAAAGTGTCTTTTTTGAATAAAAACTAATGGAGATGATATGTCAAGTCTTTTTGAAGATTTGAAACATTTTTATAGACTCATAGTGATATGTCCATCTAAATTTTCTATTGTACAATTGTCCTTTTCTTCATAGAACCTTCTTTAGATGTTACAAAGTGGATAATAAAACACCTTGAGAGTGGGATAGAATGTTATAAATTTAATTTACCACCTTTCTAAGAATGGTACAGACTAGAGGGGGAGAAAATTGACTTGGAAACCAATTGGCATGTTCAATGTGACCCCCTTTAGACCACTTAACCCCATTTTACCTACTTAAACATGCTATAAATGACTATATAACTACATGGTCAAGAATAACACTTACCTTAATATCATCAAAATAACCTTAAACAATGCTAAAAGAGGCTTGAAAAGACGATTTTTAAATATTTTACAAGGCATTGAATGACCATATGTAGGATTAGAGGACATGAAAACTAAATTTTTGAATTGCATGGGTTGATATTTGGCTTGGGAGGCGAAATTATCAATAAGAATTAAATCCAAGGCAAATGTTTGAAATAAAATGGGCAGAGTAACACCTCTTATCTCAAAGTGGTGTGAAAACATGTGAAGGTTTTTTTACTTGTTTTGACTTTGGAATACACAAAAAAAAATTAGACCCAAACACACATGCTAATAAAAGAAAATAAAAACAAGCATTAAGTGCACATCCTACTCCTAAAAATGATAAGGTGTGCATAACTTCTACCTATGTTTGCAATGATATACTAATGATGAAAAGGAATTAAGTGTTAATCCAAAATATAAATATCACATGTAACTATAGATTTTAGGTCCCCCTTTGTCTCTCAATAATTGGTATGAAGGATGAAATTAGAGTGTGAAGCACTCAAAAATTTCCAAAATATTCCATGACAAAAGTGGGTTTTATTAAAGCATAGAAGTTTCAAAATGTTCTAAATGGTCCCTAGTGTGGATAACATAAGGGATCATAACATTAATTGGATTAAAACTCACTCACTTGTTATGTAAAGGTCGAGTATTTTTCATAATGACTTAAGACATGTACTAGTTAGGGAAGCTTGATGTTTAGTTTGAATTGATCTAGGTTTTTTAAGCATTAGTAGGATAATCACTCAGACACTATTCAGTCCTAGTATCGTGTGTCCAATTTATATACCCCACTATGGATTAAGGTTGCTATAATGTTGGTAGATGAAACCCAAAGTCAATTTACCCATGAAAAACTTGTAAGGAGGTGATGAAATCTTACCCATAAGCCAATGTAAAAAAAAAATGAAAATTGAAATAACTTTAGAGGTTAATTTTGTGTCACCCAAGTCACTCAGATCTTTTGGAGAGCATACACAACATTTATTATATTCTAATATAAATAAACAAGGAAATAAATAAGGTGATTTTGGTCACATGGGTTACCTATATGGGATGAGGGGAGAGCATACACACAAAGTTCAGTTTGCCATCAACAAAGTAATTTAAGAACTTTGAAACTAGATAACAAAAAAAGAGCAAACAAAAATGAAAAGATCTTAATATCTCTACTCTAATGTGTGTTTTTTATAAAATAACCAAATCAAATATGAATGACATTTTGACCCCTTGGCTTTATTTTTTCTTTTAAAATTGAAATGTGAAAAGATAAGTTTGGTTAGGTTAATTTTAAGCACTAAAATGAAAGTGTGTATTAAATTTTAAAAGTGTTTACATATATATTCTCCACTTATGTCACTACAAAAATGTTAGGGGGTTATCTTGTCTTTATGAAAAAAAAAAAACCAATAAAAAACATTCCATTTTTAACTTTTGGGTTTCTATCTACATAGAGTAAAGTCACTGATTCTACAACAAAGTGAAGTCACTGATACCAATGAAGTCATTAATTTCCCTATGAAAAAATAGAAAGAAATAGGTATCTAGAAAAGTCAGCACTAGATAGGGGTAAAGTAACTAATTAGTCTAGGCAAAGTCATTGGTTACAACTTAAAATAAGGTGAAGTTACAAAAATCACTAGGAAATATACCTGATGAAGATGTTGAATAGTAGGGTGGAAGTCACCATTTGCATCTATCAATGCTTTTGTTTACACAGAATGGTTATTTTAACATAGGTCAATGTCATCGTTTTCACTATAAAACAATGTCACTATTTACAACAAAGTTACGAATGAAAAGTCACCGATTCTTAAAATAAATGATCATAAATAAGGAAAAAGATAGGCAAAGTTATTGTTACATAGGGTGAATTTTCTGATTAGAAACATAATAAAATGATGGGAATTTTAGCCATAAAAATCTAAAATTGAAGATTGGAGTGTTATTTTTATGACTTATAAAGGTTCCACATCACTCATTTGGTCCACATGGGATGTTTGGTCCTTTTGGGTATGCCATTATGTATCTTTAGAATTCAAAGAGAACATGAAGGTCATTAGTTCCTTATTAGTGGATATCAATAAAATATAAGTATAACAATTCAATGAAACTAAACTACTCTTGCCTAAGTACTAGGGGGGATAACATAATAAACAAAACTACAAATAAGAGATTAAAAAATTACCTCCCTTGTTAAAACTGGTGTCCACTTATTATAATAGAGGATGTTCTTCCTTAGCCTATGCCATTAAATAATTTTATCAATTCTTTCTCCATCTTGGTAGCACTTCTCTAATGGCCACATGTGGCTTTGCTTTTCTTGGCTTGGTTTGGTGTGAATCTTGATATCCATTTAGAATTATAACATTACTTTTATGGCTTCTTGAAGGCATTCCTATAAAATAACCTTAGACACAAAGTCTTACTTAGGTAGAGTGAGAGCACTTGGTTTCAGAATGAAAGCAAGCCCTAGGGACGTTAGATTTAGTTCTAACTTTAGTTGAGTCTAAAATAACCTAGGTTGAGTTAGGCTAACCCTAGGTTGGTTTAAAGCAATCATGAAGAGTTAACAACTCATTTTAGATATTGATGAGCCATGAAAACTCATAAAAGATATTTATGATGTTTTAACTCACCTTTTCTTGAATTTTAGGAATCAATAAAACATTTTATTTTCTCCCTTGGCTTTGACCTCATCTTTATTAAAAAATTCTTTTTCTTAGAAAATGTAATTCCCTAATTTAATTTATTTTTTTTACTTAAGTATTTAATTAAGTTTTTATTTTTACTTAATATTACTTGGGTTTTTGGCATTCATGAATTATTTTAAATGTTTTATATTAATAAATAAATAAACCAAGAATGTCAAATTATTATGTCCTAATTTCACTAGGGTTGAATCCAAGCTATATTATTGGTGCATACAAGGTAATACCATAAATAATCAATCATTGACATGTTTATGGCCATTAAATCACATGCGTGGATAAATTTGGGCAATTTAGGTTATTTCTAGGCTTAAATTACATCATTTTCTAGAAATCAATCTGATTTCTAGTTTAGACATGAAAGTGGCAAAAAATGACTTTCAAGATTTGGATCATATCTCAATATCATGGAGAATTATTAAAAATTAATATAAACATCACAAATATGAAAGGATTATCCCTAGATTATTCATATAGCTAAATCTAAATAGAAACCGGTCAAAGTTGTGTGGTGCCAAATGTCAAAGATCAAGGATGAGACTACATTCTAGATTATGAATGATGTTATGCACACTCATTTAAGTGGGAGAAATATGTGCAATTTGAGACCTATTTTTATTAATAAAATGTAGGTAATGCTCAAATATTAAACAAGGAGTGGTTGGTGTTAATCCAACCCAAATTAATAACCCATTTTAAGGTATTTTGTGATCATTAAAGCAAAAATAGGGTATTGAACAAAGAAAATATAAAACATGCATCATCATATAGGATATAAGATTTCACGTATATAAAATTAGATCTTAGATGTGGGAATATGTGTCATGTAATTATTAAAACCCCATATTACACAAAGATACTATTGATAAACCTCAATAATTTAATTTTTTTTTATGTTTCTAACCTTGTCAATAATGTCTAGATAGTACGTCAACCCCTATTTTAGATGTTAGCCCCTAAAGAAGTATATATTGAGAATTTATAGATCCTATAGTATTATAGTGAATGAAAAATAGTTATAATTATCTAATTAATTTATCCATATATTTTATTGTTAATTCTAAATCAAATAGTTGTAATATCAAACACCTGATTTCAATTTAGGTTATTATATTTACTGCCATTATCTATGTAATATGAATTAGCATATAGTTTCAATTATTTTATATATCTTAGGTTTAAAATGATAAAAATAATTTATAGATGGATTATTATGAATGTATATTGTATGATACTATAAAATAATTTCCCTTGATTTGAATTACATTTTTCATATGTGCTTGCAATGATAAAAAATTATTTTGTGGACATATCTTATCATGTTTATATATGTACATTATATGACTGTATTTTTTATATACAACATGTGATGAAAATAACTCTTTATTTCTAGATTATTTATTTATACATGTTTTACCCTAATTTTTATTATGTTGATGAACTTAATCTAGTTAATATATAACTCTAAAATATAATTCATATATTAAGATTTGACATTCAAACATTCATTTGAATGTAAAAGATTGAGATTAACTCATTTGATTTAAAAAGTGGCATATGATAACTTTATTAAGTAAAAAAATGGGATGAAAATTTAGTTTTTTTGGCTGACTATTTGATTGTGACTATATTTTGGAAGTAAAAATTGGGTTAAATTAGGCATATGGTTTATTTAATTTTGGAATTGATTCTTTGTCTACACTAAGTTAGTTCCCTCAATCTAGTTTGGTATCACTAATAAATATTAACCTATTGGTATATACTAACTTGAGAAAAAGTAAGGAATAATGAATTTATACTCACCTAAACTTATCTCTAATTAATTTTTATTTTTAATCCTAAACCTTGATGATGCACATAGCTCCAAGAATTAGTTTCCTTTACCTTGAAACCCTAGGTGTGTTTAGGAGGGATAGAAACCTATAAAATGGGGAAAGTTTAATAGGATAAGTTGATCCCAATCACTCTCATTTCATGATTGGTTATTTCCTAATTATACAATATGCCAAAGATGTAAATCAGGCTACACATTGTTCTCCCACCCAACTTAATTATAAAATTATAATTATACGTTATATTTATACAACTAATGATTCATGTTTGATACTTAAAATTATTATTTTTGACTTTAATTCAAGTGATTTATACTTGGAAAGTAATTGAACCTAATGATAGGTTTTATTTTCTTTAAGAATAGGGTAGATTTAATCAATATGAAATAATGTATAGATGTATATCAAATAAGTGTCAAGTCTGTTTTGAATGAGAATTTTATTTGTTTATAGATGGATCCATTTGAATAATTTATCACACCAGTGATATGATCATATGATGACGTGAACCTAAGGATATGTTTGATTTTAAAAAATAGATTTTTCTAGGAGTTGGTCACTACAAACCAAATCAAATAAATATGAACTTATGATATTGACTAAATTTGGTAGAACCAACCTATGTATATGTGGACTAAAATGATAGTCTATATATGTATATCCAAGATATTTAGTATATTTAAAATAAAAAATGTTGTCCTTGTAGGTTTGTAATAACGTAATGGAAGTGTTGAATCATAAGATGTAATTAAAGTGGATATAATGGTAAATTATGATTTTTTTGAGTGCTCAAGTCATGTGTGGTAAATATGTTTCAAGCTTGTCATTATCAATCACTAAATATCAAATTTTAGTAGTTATAAATTCCTAGATTTTATTATATTAATGTAATTACTAGATTGAAAATATAAAATGTACCTAAGTGTCTACACCACACTTTATCTTTGGTTTGAATCTCCAATTATGTAGGTCACTCAAAAGTAAAACTTGAAATAATGTGTAGTCAACATCCATATATTGACTATTTTAATATAAAATTAAATTTTCTAATTTTTAAATAATAAGGGTTAAAGTACACTTGTGTGTTGGTGAAAACCTTGTTTCCTATGCTACTTTTTGGAGATGATGCTTCCTTGTTGAATCATTAGAGAAACTTATGTTTCCTTGATGAAAGACATGGAGAGTTTGGGTGATTATGCCCAAATTTTATTTAACTATGTAAGGAATTGTGTTAGGATTACAATATGCCCCAACCCTTATGAATGTGAGGAAGAGTACACATTATACTAAGATAAACAACTACACAGGTAAATGAGATAACTAGTAGGCTAATTTTTCTCAAATAAAGTGAATCAACCATTTCAAATGGATTATAAATTAAATTTTAATGTTTCACTCAAGCTCACTCTATGTAAATAAAATGCATGATCATAAGGTAATGAAGAATATTCATGACCCCATTATGAACACAAGTTTTATTATGTAATTTCACTCAATGTAAAATAAAATTCATAATCAAAAGGGAATGTAAAATGTCCATGGCCCCATCATGACTTTAGATTTGATAAGTGTGATATGGAATCATAACCATTTTCCATTCAATTATAAATCATATTATTGTGTAAATGTGGATGAAAAAGCATCAAGCCCTCTAAATAAGTGATAATTTTATAACGTGTATCTAAAGTGCATGTTTATATGGATATCTATAATTGTTATTCATGTAAATTGTGCATATATGCCCATTCATATGCAACCAATATATGTTAAAATATTTTTAAATTAAGAATATAAGAATGAAATATGCCCTTGTAATCAATATCAATGTCCCAATATGTGTCATATTGTGATATGAATTTATGATCATGGAGGCTTATATATCTATTATAAGCCCACTATAATGCCCCTCTTTTGAGATGAAGGACGTATATTGAAAGTCAATCATCTAAAGTGAAGAGTTTATACCATGTATTACATAAATATTACACCATGTAATATCATTTTATCATGTAGAACATATGTCATAATATTAGTGTATACATCTATTAATTCATGCATATAACATATGTTATG
Organism: Torreya grandis; assembly: GCA_037957365.1. Classification (NCBI taxonomy): domain Eukaryota; kingdom Viridiplantae; phylum Streptophyta; class Pinopsida; order Cupressales; family Taxaceae; genus Torreya; species Torreya grandis. The sequence goes on along the minus strand of JARHVA010006697.1, from coordinate 675,058 downwards.
TATGACATGTCAGTTTCATGTCTAGATAAATATATCAATGAAGTACATAGTATAAGGATTTATGAATAAAACTACACTAGTAAAAATGCATGATATAGATAATAACACCACTCAAATGTTAAAAAGATAAATAAATTAAAGTTTTAGTGTCACACATGAGGCCAAGGGCCACATAGAATGGAAATAAAAAGTAATAAAAAACAAGGTCAAGGGACACACACAAGGGGACATAAAAATATCATAAATAAGGGACATCAAATATGTTGCATCAAGTAATGCCTATGGGCCACACATAATAGTCAAGCATAAATTATCATGGAATGTGTTATAATAACAAAGTAATGGACCATAAAATAAAGACCTAATACACATGATCCATATATCAATGTCACATCATAGTATAATGGCATACTTATGTATCACTGTGTAATAAATGAGTAACTCATAAGAAATTTGTAGGTAATATAAGTGGTTAAACATGGTACAAGGGTTATAAAAATATATAACTTGTACTAATGAATCATGTGGAACAAGATTCCCCTAGTATCAGCATGGCCACTAGTAGAGGAGAGTCAAACAACTATATGTTTATGTGCAACATGTATGTCCTACACAACACCCAAATACTATGAAATGCATAAATAATATTCCATCTACCAAACATATGATAAATAAAATATGTAAATAGTGTAATATTGTAATCATGTCATTGTATATAATAAAATTTGGTCTTCATTACTTAAAAATGACAATCTTGATACACAACTACCATGCATGACTTGCACACTTAAACAAGATCCTAATCTACCACTCTCTCACATTTGCATGTCATCTTATGAATAAAATATTCAATTAAAGTTAATATTTATTTCAAACCTACTAAATATCCTAAAAAAACTTCTATAATCTCAGTTTAGTCTACTTGTACATGGGTTAGTTCTATAGACTTGGTCAATATCTCCATTCAATATCGACTTAATCTAATCAGTATTGGCATGCTCCTAAAAACATTATTTTACAAAATAAAACTCATTCTTAGGGTCATCCCATAATCCTAACATGTTGATGGCGTGATAAATATTTTAACTGGATCCATATATTAAAAACATGATAAATTATTCAATTAGATACATATATTAAAAAATCAAGGTCTCATAAAAGGGCTTAATACTTATCTATTATACATTTATAAACTATTGCACACTGAGAAAATATATCATATTATTTACAACTTGAATACTTATCACAAGGACAAATCACATGCCAAGTCTAAGAAAATGAAAATCCAAGTCAAATCAAACATTGTCAAGTCGTAAAGCCCTGTCATTAGTTGCATATATATAACAAAGGAACACAACTACATAATCACATTAGGTGGGAGAACTACAAGTGGATTGAATTCCATATTTAGAGTATTATGTATATAAGTAATGGTCAATTATCAGACATGGATGATTTATTTAAACTTAACCCATTAAAATTCCCTATTTTTAAGGTTACTAGTGCTCATAAGCACAGGTAGGGTTTTAAGGTAAATGAGACTAATTTTTAGAGTTGCACATATCATTAAGATTGATGATCACAAACATAGAGTAATAAAATATAAATGTAGGTGATAGTATAATCACTATCCCTAATTTTTCATATATATTTTAATTAAATTTAGATTAATAGGTGAATTAATCCTAATTAATAAAAACTAAATAGAATAATAGTATGTTGAAAAAGCATTTTTGACAAGCAGGATGAAGGAGAATAATAGAATTTGACAAAATGAAATGATTTCAAATAAGGATAATTATGAAAATAAAAAAATCTTAATTTTTACTATTTTATGGTTTAATATTTTGACCAATAAAGAATGGATACATTAAAATAATTATTAAATTTGCAAGTTCCTAGAAACTATATTTGAGACTATACAAGGATAAGAATGATAGATAGGGACATGATCAAATAGCACTATTATCCCTATTGGTTGATCTTTCATTTTTCATAAAAATGGGAACTTTAGGTTACATTATTATGTGTAAACTTGAATTAGATAGATATGCATAAATTCAACCTTTAAAATGTGTGAAAGACATGTGAATAGTTTATCCAAGGATAAAACCCTAGTAGGGTTTACAATGATTAAAATATCTTAAAATATTAAAAAGTGGATTGTAGTTAGGCTAAGCTGATCCTAATCACCCGCATGATGACTAAAAATTTCCTACATATCTAATATTTTAAGGAGGGATGTTAATCCCAATGTAGTTCTCTTACTTAGAGTGCTTTATGCGATTGTGCTCCTTTGAATATATGAATGCATCTATAATACACGTGAGTACTTGACCATGTTTTTATTAGGGTTGGATAAAATAGGTTTTGGAATTATATGATGACTTATTTTAGTGATCAAAATTAGGATTGGGATGAATAGGGAACTTTTTCCAATGTGCACTTGTGTGAATATGTCTCTATATTTAAATTACCAATTGGAATAATAAGTGGCTTGAGTGTGCCTTTATAAAAATCTAAAAGGGGTAACCACACATTATGAAGAATAAATACTTGGAAGAAAAGATAATAGAGGGGTTAATTTATAATTTGACCATTTGTGGGAAAAATACAATAATGTCCCATAGGGATAGGAACATATCCTACTATTGTCTCTATTATACATTATTGTCCCCAATCAAAAAGTGCTAGATTTTGAATCTGGGATAAGCCATACATATAAGGGTATTTTTATCAATTTGAACATTTATATAAGTGAAACATATAAAATTAGAATGAAAACAAGTATTCACTAGTTGTTAGGATAGGATGAGAGGTATAATTAAGTACATAATTTTATTAAAGTGAAAAGGGATAACACTAGCATGATCAAGTATTCATGATTAGATTTATGTTACTACATTTTCCCCCTTCTTAGTCTATAATTAAAATTTATAGATTAAAGGAAATATATATGGTTTAGTGTGTAACACACACTTTATATTTGAGCTAGTAATCCAATTATGTAAGGCATTTTAATCTTTGGAAAAACTTGCAAAACACATGAAGTAATTATTGTGTTCTTTTGAAATTTGAAATTTGAAAAAGCTTAAATTTAAAAATTGATTGAATTTTGAAATTAGAAAAAGTTTGAATTTGAATTTTTCTTAAACTTTAAGTTAGAAAATGCTCAAATTTGAAATAATATCAATTGAATAATATATACTATATGTGTGAAAATCAATTTTGATTTTGTGACTTTAACCTCTATGTTATGCACCATGAACCTAAATTAAATTAACCACTACATATGGATTGAATAGTTAGTTGAAACTTTGTTCTTAAATTCATGATAAAAATATAATGGAGTAAAACTATGTTTATACCATGTACATAGTTAAAAAATACAATTTAAAAGTGTGGCATGAATTTGTACCATGCCCACATTGTAACTATAGAATTTGAAATTGTATATTGATTCTTATTGTAAATTATATTTTAAACTTTAAAAATGTGTGAATTTATACTTTTATCATGAAATATGAGTGAATTTTCATGGAATATATCCTCATAAGATGTGTCAATAACTAATTTTTGAACAATTTTAATTATTTATTATACTAAATATTATTCTTACTCTTTAAAAGTATTATCTCATGTATGAGGATATCACTAAAATTCCCCCATATTGAGGTGAGATAATTGATCTTGAAAGTCACTAATATCAGAATAATAGTTATTTTGAAACATAAATAGTAAGATGTAATCATTGAATAATGTATCATATGTAAAAAGTATGTTATAATAGTAAGATTTTGCATAATTTAAATATTTGTTGTGTAACATACAGGGCAAGGCCTATAGAAATGTGACATTGAAGCTCATGGAAATAGAATATAGAATTAGTATATTAATATTAGTAGTGCATGATATGGGTCATGTAACTCATAAAACCTAACAAGATTAACAAGTGCACACACAACAAGCACAATGATGGAAATGATGAATATAAAGGTTAAGGGTCACAACAATGGACATTATTAAATATAACAAAGTATAAAATTTCAAGACAAGGCCAGAGTCCACATGCAAGGGACATGTTCAAATGTTGTATACAAAAAAATTCCAAGGTCTATTAGTGAATGGACATGTTCAAATATCACATCAAAAAAATAAGATATCATAGATTTGTTCATGTAGTTTTCACACAAGGGCCAAGGGAAAAATAAAATATATAATCAATATGTAATCTATTATATATAAATAATAACATTAGTGGAAGATAAGATTGGAAATATAGTTTGAATCATGCATATGTGATGTGATAATATCCTATAAAATAACATATTCATGTATATTATGTAAGATAGAAATGTTAGCAAGACATTTTCTAAATAGTATAAAGATTAATAGTATAGGAGTCACATAATGATACAAACTATATACTATCACCTATGGATAAGATGCCCCCAATTTAGCAAGGCCACTAAGTAAAGGCAAGTCCAACACCATGATCCATATAAAGTTTGTTTTCCTTGTAAAACACTCAAAAATACTAGTGAAATACATGTGTGAGATAAAAATTAATATGCTATCTACTAATAACAAGATAAATTTCATAATGAAATGATGTAAACTAGATTGATAATAATTGTTACATTGTAATTTTAGATTTTTAAAATATTTTGAATGTTTTTAGATTTTGGAATATATGTTTTTTTCTTTTTTTTTTTTTTCTTTTTGTATTTTTAAAATATTTAAACCAAAAAAACTAGAAAATAATATAATGTAAGGTGTAAAAAATGTAAAATTTTAGAAAGATCTAAATAATTTGTAATATGTTTGATAAAAAAATGTTAGATATACACTATAAAACATTCTATGGCTAAAAGTTAGAAAATTTTTGATATGCCATAGAAAACATTGTATGGTCAAGTGTGAGCTAAATTCCCCAAGTATATGTAAATTGTAACTTTGGGAAATCTATAAGAAACTAAAAACTATATGCATAGGATTAATTTTACATCCTCATGCCATACAATTTACACTTGTTGAAATATGCCCAATGTATCAACAAAATATAATTGAAAATGAAATATTTTTCATGGGAAATAATGATGTGCATAATGCAACTATGTCGAAAATCTGAAAATTGGAAGTATTAAGGCTTTGTTTATTGAAACTAGATTTTATAGGGAAAACTAATACATAACAAGATCAACTAAATGAGACAGTAATGGAAATTGATTTTATCCTCAAGGAAAAATGAGATCTTATCAGTGAAGACTATGAAAATAGAGATATCAATAGTAGGTTATGGAAAAATTGATCATTATTTTGAAGTATTCAAATCTTTAAAGTGAAAAGGAAGAGCCAAGAGGCCAATAAGTCAATAAAATCTAAGGGATTAGAATAACTGATTAATTGATCACATATGCAAACAAATAAAATAATATGATGTAACAGTCAATAAGTTATGTACAATTAGATTTTTACTTTTTTAACCTTTTAAATGTTTTTAAACCTTTTAGTATATTTAAAAATGTAATAACATAATTTTTATCATTTAGAATTGCACCCTTATAAGAACATGTGCCTATTCTCACTTTTGTTGATATAATGGAAACTCTCCAAGGTTTGGTACCTTGTAATGGAGATAATATCTAGATGAAGGGTTGGTTCCATTTGGTACACTCACCTAATTCTATCTAGATTATCTAATTATGTGCTTTATTGACTATAAAAAGGGTACAAGGAGTTATGCTAAAGTTGAAAAATGGAAATGAAAACTAAAAACTTGGGTGATGCACCAATACTAAGAAAAATTCAACATGTTAGTCAAGTTAACTCTATTGTATGTCCAACTTGATTAGTAGAAGTTGAGTACAAGATGAGTATATCTTCATTAGCGATTAGTTTGTTATTGATGACTCACTTGAGGAGATGCTGAAAGACTTTTTAGGAAAGAAGAGTGGCTAATTAGACATAATGTTCAATAAACACCTTACTTTACAAATTGTACCATCTCTTAGAGGAATTAAGTTCATGAATTTCCATTTTGATCTAGGTGGATCATGCTTTATCTTGGTTAGATATTTTTAATAATTTCTAATTTTACTTCCATAAGTTCTTATTGCACATTAGGTGTATTGTCAGGACTAGTTTATTTTCTTTTCTTTTTGGTTTTGTTTTCTTGTTGTGTGTGTTATTTTAGGATGTTATGTCTCACCTTGTCTTGGTCAAGATTTTTAATCAATTTTCAAGATCTAATTATGTGTTTCTAGAGTGTGTGAACATGTCTCTGATTCCAAAAAGAGATGCAAAGTTATTAGTTATTAAGAATATCAAGCATGCTTCCCAGATAAGTTACCAAAATGTTGACAAGTTTGACCTCCTATGTCAAAATATCACCCCTATCATTCAAAACTTCACTTATCATGCTTCTACAACCTTGTCCATAGCCTTATCATGCCTTTAGTAATCTTCAAATGATGGTTTGTTACCATTATTAGAATTTTTAAGGTAATGTATTAAGAAAGATTTATATTTCATTTAAATTCAATCTATCATCTCACAATGGTATGTAATATTATGTCAAGAGGATACATGGTCTATCAGGTGAAGTTATTTCACTCAATCACTTGGTTTAAAGCTAATTGGTCTTTTTTGATGAAATTAAGGTATTTTAGCAAAGTTTAAGGTTTTTAGAGAAATGTAGGTTCATATTGTGACCAATATAATCCTTATCAATATAGATATATTTCATGGATCATTTAATAATATGTGTAATAGGTCATCTGAAGTCAAATAAGGTCTGGAACTATTATAGTTACTCTACATGAGATCATTTCTTTTATACTAACTTTATTTACACTTGGAGATGCTTTTAAGGGGATTATAGTATTTTAAATATTAAATATAAATACCATTACACTTTTAAAGGCTTTAAAATTAGTTTTAAATTTAATAATGTCATAATGAAGTCAGAACAATGGTTTATTCATGAAAATAGCTTAATTTTAGCTTTAAAAAGGGAATTTTATGGGTTTGTATAGACTTGAGGATCCCACTTCCAAGTGAAAATTAATTAAAGGTTTTTTTTGTCTCATATAGGTCATATAAATTATTTTTAAACTATCATACGTCTTAAAAGTGTAAAACTTGCTTTTCTCCTTCATCACCCTCTTTAGAAGCTCACAAGAGTAGTTTTCAAGTACTCGGTATAGACAAAGGAGAGAGATTTGGGTAATGATTTTTTTTAAAATTATGGGATAATAATTACCTTAAAATTATTTTCATTTATATTTATATTCATCACCTATCCTTTATGAAAAATCATTAAGAACTCAGGGTGGTCTAAAACTAGCTAAAAACCCCATAGGCTCATTTTTATTCATTAAATTAGTAGTTTGGAGAATTTTGAAACGTTAAGGATAATTAAAAAAATATTTAAAATGTATAATATATCATATCATAAGTTTATCCAATCCTATTTGGCACGTTTAAGCTCTATTTTGTCAAGAAGCCTCTATTTTTGCATAGTTTGCAAAGCAACTACCATTATTTCTTGATGTTTCAAGGTTATTACTATTTAGAGTATGTTTAATATCATGTTTTAACTAGATATAAGGATATAAAACTCCATAAAATTTATTTTAACACTCATAAACAGTAAACAACATTCTTAAAGTCTCGAGGCCTGTGTGTAGACTATCTACTTAAAAGGTTTCAAACGGTTTGGTACTACACTATCAAAGGATAAAGGAGGTAATAAATTCATGATAGGTTGAATTATATGATATAAAAGTGTTATAAAGTGTAAATTTTTTCAAGGTTTTTTTTTATGGTGAATAATGACACTCATGAGAATAAAAGGTCTAATTAGGCTTGATAGAACTAATTGCCCATACACATGCTTGTATATCATGGTGAAGGATAATTGATGGTGTGATATAGAAAATAATATTACATAGGAATAAAAGTATCATAAATACAACCTTCCATGGTTACTTTATCCTTGATGCTAATAATAAATCCATAGTGTTATGCAAGGAAATATGAGAATGAGGTTTTAGAACAGTCATTTACAATAGGCTTGAAGAAAGTCATAGAGATTAGGGCTAAGATGAAGCTATATGACCGTATATATATTTGGGATATTTATAAAAACATTAAAAAATGTTTTAATGTCAATTAAAAATTTGGAAAGGTGCCTTAGGTCAAAGATCAAACTTCCAAGTAACTTTTGAGGCTTAAATCACTCCTTTGACTTATCTATGTAGGGATCAATGTTCAAGAGGAGATTCAAACTTCCAAAGATAAATTTAAGGTACTAAATCATAGTCACAGGCCTACTCCTATATATAAGGAGGTTTTAGAGTGTCTTAAGTTATGAAGAGAAGACCTGCTAATACCTAGATGACAAGGAAAGAACACCTAAAACTAGGTTATACTTTTCTTTTGATTGTGAAATGTAGACTTTAAGGTCAAGTGACTCTCTCAAGCCAATAATGGTAGAAAAAGTGGTCTAAGATGGTATATTTCATATCCAAAATATTTTTAGGGTTCTTGGTAAATACCTACTTCTCAAAATATGCAAAAAAATCATCTTATGTCCACCTACAACCAACCTATATACACATATAATCAATAAACATAGTGCATTAGCTTGAGAAAGAGACTTGTGTGAGTTAAGTATACTAGATATTTTGTATAAATTCTCATGATAATATCATAGGTTTCAATTCTTCAAGGTTTTAGACCTATTAAAGTAATATGTATACCTATAATCATATGTACACCTACAACCATGGGATACTTACATCAGTCAATCCATACAAATGAGTTAAGTGAGTTAAAGGTGTCATATGATTGTCATATACTTTATAGAGCATTGAAATAGTGATAAGGAATGTGAAGTGGTTTGATAGGATTTAAGGGTTCAATAAATTAATAATGTGGATCTTTGTAGCTCTAAATAGTCAAGTGAAGACCTATAGTCCCTAAGCCTATAGGTCCTCATCTTGAATCTTGATCAACATAATTTTACAACATGAAGCAAATCTAGGACAAAGGTTTCAACCTTGAGGTAGATGAAAATAGTGAAATATCTCATCAAATATTAATTAAGTCACCTATAATTTATTCATAGTCATAACAGCTAAGTCTAATAGTATGTAGTCAACCACTCTAATAGGAACCTAGAAGCCTACATAGAGGGTTAATCTACCTTCAAACCTAAGAAAGTAGATTGAGTATAATTAGATATGTTTAAACCCAATATGAACCTTAAAATATGTTTAAGTACGTTGAAGGAACCACTAGTAGGAACCATAAAACACATTCAATCTAACCTTAATGGGCCCTAATAGGCACCTACTAGCCTTAAACCTATAGGTCTTCATTATGGACAAACTCAACACCTCAGGAAAACATAATTATTAAAGAGACTAGCCTATAAGATGATGGAGATAGAGTCTAATAGGTTCAAAAGGTATCCAATACACTTGAATATTCAATAGAGTCTAGTAAATTAAGTTGACGATATTTTGACACCTTAGTCCATACACTAAGTGAAATGTTATACTTATAGCCATTAAGGTTAAAAATTGGTCAAGCATAATGCATTATAAGTGGTGTAAGAGAGGAAGTGAGATTTTTGTGTAGTTCAACTAGTGACAGAGGTTCTAAATTGATATCAATGACTTTATCAAGGTCTTATTATATCTTCTATGACATCCATAGTAAAACAAATAGAGAATGGTAGTTTATAGCTAGCATATGATTATAGATAGTCAAATTCAAGAGTAGAGATGTGGATGAGTGTCAAGATTGTGATGATGGGAGAGAGACTCTAATGGAATGTATGCAAATGTGAGGAGTAACTAATAATAACTTCAGCCAAGTTCATGAGCCCAAAGAAGGATCAGTACACAGTTAGGAGACCCTCTTGATAGGCACTTATAGACCTATTTGAAAGGTCAACATAGTTTCAAGCCTAAGTAAAGAGGAAGAGTAGTATTGAAAGGATTCTAAGCCTAATTAAGAATTTTACCAAATTCATGAGACTAATTTGGAAATTAGGGATGTGAGAGTGAAGGCTAGACTAGGATATACTTAATTGGCTCCTTAAAGGCATACATAGGCTATAGGTTTAGATTGGTTAGTTGTGACCCTAAAAGGAAGAATAGAGATGCTTGGAGGGTTCTAAGGTCTACCTCAGTAAGATATAAATTTAATAAGGTAATGATACTAAATGAAATGTATGAAAGGTAATGTGGAACCATAATAATTTAATCAAACATATATAGTCAAAGAATACAGTCACCTTTAGAGACCTACCAACCCACTTACAAACTAGGTAACAAGAGAATGTATTTACTAAGTTAGAAAAATAGAAGTTGAGAAAGAGTGTAGATGACCTTATTATGACATATATTAATTTTTTTTATCAAGTTCACATAGTAGATAATAAGGATAAACTCATTTTACTGACCTCTAGGGTCAATAGGCCTATTTATCATACAAACTCTCAGTGGTAAGATACAAGGTTTTAGACCCTTTTGGGAGGTTAATTCTGATGGATAATAATCATAAATAATTTCATATGTTTATAAAAAATGTGAAATATATTAATTTTTATTTTAAGTTACCTAATAGTCTTGAACCCAAAATAACTTTCCTAGGGCCTTTGCATGTAGGCAGTCCCAGCCAATCATGATGTGGAATGGTGTTTTGAGAGATCTATAAGTTGATAAAGTTTTGAAAATTAGTATAAATAATTTTAATGAGTGGATTAACAAATTAATTTTCACATTAAGTTCATACAATTAGTAGACGTATCCACTATTTTGTCTCAAACCTTGCCCACTCCATTCATAAGGAGCAGTCTTGAAACTAAGTGGGTCCATTTGGTCTCAAAGAATAAAAAAAGTTGCCAAACCTCATGAATTTATATTTAGGTATTAAAAATGAATTAATAATGTCTAAATACACTATTATGAATTAATAACACTCAGGTTTTAGTCTAAGAGCCTTTGAGGGCTAGCAAGGAGAGACAAGCCTAAACCCCATACACTCTGACCAATACAACATGATCATACAGAGGAGTGGTGAAGAATTAAATAGAATTTATAATCATGGAGAGGATTTTTATGAATTTTTATGAACCTATCGTAATAGTAAGAATGAGTCTTAAGACCAAAAATTAGATTGGGCCTCTCTTGAGCCTCAAGAATGCTAAACAAACCACCTTAGGAGCAACTTCAGATGCTTATACCATATCTCACACTTATAATGGGGAGATGATAAATTTTAAATATATTATTATACTATTTTATATATTTTTTTTAATTTTAATTATTTAATTTAGGAATCCCATATTTATGAACAAATTTTAAGACCCCAAATAAGTCATAAACCCTTCTAAAATCCTTATTGTGACCAGTCAAGGGAAATGGGATTTTAATGAACATATAATACCATAAATATATCATAAAACCTATTTTATGTTTTTTAGGACTCAAATAATGTTTTCCACATGTGTTTCTATGCTGATATCACTTGTAAAAATTGATTCAAAAACCCTATTTTTCATGATTTTTAGTGTTTTTTAGGTGTTCTAAAAAGGGGAGAAATTATCAGTCATGGGAAGAAGTAAATTTTTATTTTTTATAAATATTAAATCCAAAAAAAATTCATTAATTTTTTTTTAAATAATCAAACTAAGCATATTTTCCAAGGTAGTCCCAAACCGGCTGAAAATAAGACTAAGGAGTAAGGTGGTTTCTTGGTTTGCACACTTCCACAGGGTCTCAAGAAACCAAAATTGGCATAGAGGTTTTTTATAGTGTGATAAAATTAATAAAATAATTTTATATAGTTTAAAACATGTGGGAGATTCTAGTAGCAATATTTCTACTTTTTAGGCCTCAAAGAGCTAATTAAGCCTCATTTGGAAGAGAAAATGAGTTATAAAGTGTAGTTGCACTCAAAATTTAATCACCAAATTTTGTGTGGATATGGAAGAGGATATAGAGTGTCTAAAAATACTATAAATGTTTCATATTAATCTACTAATTCTTCTAGATAAATATCTTTATCTATTTTTAGTGTTATAAATATATGTGATGAAATTCATGGTTTTGGTGAAAAATCAAGTCTTTTTGATTGTTTGGTGTCTTAAATTTTTTTTTCTATGTCTGGTATGCTATTGAAATAACATCCATGGGAGATATTTTTATTATTAAATGGAAACTCTACTTTTCCCTTCTACACCCTATCAAAAATGAGCTTTTCAGGGAGCCTAAACACTAAAACATTGTATAATGCTTCTAATAGACCTTATAAATGATTATATACATTCTCAAATCCATATAAAAGGAAATAAAAATTCAAGGATAATATTTTAAGAGTTTGAAAAATTTTAAAGGTCTTGAGTCTCCTTAATGTAGCTTCTCTCCTTCCAATGCCTAGGCTTGTTGAAGGAGTCAAACATGCACTTAAGAGATTATAAAAACTGATCAATCATGGAAAGACCTATTTAATGTACTATTATAATGTTTCAATGAAGAGAAAATAAGGAATTAAAGTCCTATTTTCAATGGGGAAGACCAATTCTTCAATAAAGACATAAGATCTAGTATAGAGGGGCTCTAACAAGGATTTAGGCACTCTCCAAGTGGTCAAGGCTTGAAAAATCATGAATAAGTGTTACATAACATTTCAAGGAGGGAAAATATAAATTTTAAAGACCCATATTTTGGGGCTAATTTAACTCTAAGCATTTGATTTTTCTATTTGAAATCTTGTTATGGAATGTAATTCATCTATGTTTGCTTTTGTTTTTGTTGAAAGCCTTCCAAATTTTATACTCAAATTTTGAGATAAATAAGAATATTTTGTTCCTCCATTTTTATGTTTTTTGGTGAAGTGTATGTGTTTTCCATTGATATATAATAGTGAAGAATTTGTTTTCCTATGATATTGTCTATTTTTTATATATTCATTCAAGAGTTTTGATGATCTACAAGTCATTATAAGTATCTATATTAGATTTATTCTAAGAATTGGATGTCAATTCAATTATTTTACATTTCTTCCTTCTAAAGATTGAGTTTTTTCAAGTCCCTATGAAACACTATTGTATAATTCATTACTAAGTGTAGAGAATGTGTGAAAGTTTATTCCTTTCATAATAGTGTTGATTAAAAGAATATGTGATCATACAACATTGGTGCATCACCTTCATTTCTAGTTTCCCTTTCAATTCCATTTCAAACAGTGTCTTTTTCACCCTTTCCATTACCAAAATCTATAGATAGTATGTTTAATAATATGTTTTAGTGAGAGAGTAGAGATGGAATACAAAGTGAGTTAGAACAATCATTAGTCAATAAAAATAGAAAATGAATAAAGATTTTAAATAACTAATCCAACTCCTTAAATGGGGTTTGTATTGGAAATATTGTCATTGATGTCAAAGGTCTAGCATTATTGGTGATAAAGGCCCCATTGCATTTAATGTTGTTTGTAATATATTTATCTTGGTTAATGTGAGTTAATATTTATTTAATATTAATGAATATATTTTTGGTTACATATGAGACAAAAGAAGGGCCCATGAAGAAGCCAAAGAGCCATGGGGTAAAGAAAAAAGAAGGATGGGATGCATTTTCCCATGAAGAGTCATCTTGGGGAATTCCAAGAGTCATGAAGTGAAGACAAAAGAGGAAGGGAACAATTTCTCATGAAGGGACACTTTGTGGAATATGAAAAGTCACCAAGATAAGGACAAAAGAGGGAAGGGAATTTTTGATCATCAAGGGTCACCACATGACTTTCTAAAGGCAAGGATATGAAGGGTCATACAAGTTTGGTGCCATTTTCCATGAGGATTGAAGGGTCACAAAGGGGGAAGTCCAAAGGTAATTTGGAAAGCTATAAATAAAGGCTTGAGAAGCCATTTGTAATAAGTGAGATAGAGGTTGATTTTATATTGTAATATCTAGCTTAGAAGAGCTATTGTGAGAGATGAATATGATTTGTATTTGTTATATCTAGCTTAGAAGAGTAAAGGTGAGAGAGAGGAAAGAGATGTTGTATTGAACTATCATTTGTTGAGATAGCAACATTGAGAGATAGGTGTGTGGTATACACAAAGGGGTTGGTGCTCCTGTGGGTTGGTGCTCATGAATTATTGTTGGGTTGGTGCTCACAAATTGTTGTTGGGTTGGTGCTCAACAAAGGGGTTGGTGCTCCTGTGGTTTGGTGCTCATGAATAGTTAGTAGGTTGGTGCTCGGCAAAGGGGTTGGTGCTCCTATGGGTTGTTGATCATGAATAGTTGTTGGGTTGGTGCTCATCAAAAGAGTTGGTGCTCATGTAGGTTGGTGCTTGAAGATATTGTTTGGGTTGGTGCTCATTCATATACTTGAGATTATTCTTTGTGGTTTTTCCCACATTGGGTTTCCACGTTATATCTGGTGTCTCTATCTATCTTGTGTGGTGTTTATTATTTGAGTTTTATTACATATCTTGAATGTTTGATTAAGTGGAATTTGGTTAAGGGAAAGTTTTATAAGATATATGATATACTGATTCACCCCCCTCTTAGTATATCCCATGCTTAACAATTGGTATTAGAGCAAGTTCCTTCAGAAAGGGTTTAAAAGCTTGAAGGTAGATCAAAGAAAAGCATAAGATGGCCAAGCAGCTAAAGAAGGAGAATCAAGAGTTAAAATCCATGGTTGAGGATCTTAAGGAATAGGTGTGTATCTTGGATTCTAAGTTGGCTATAGAAGTAGAAGAAAATAAGATATTTATTCAAGATATTAAGAATCGGTTAAAGGTTGAAAATTCAATTTTAACATCAAAAGAAGAAGAGTGTAATTAGTTGAAGGTTGAGTTAGGTTATTTAAAGGATAATCATGATAAGATTATAATCAAGGTTGAGAAAGATCATGAAATATTAATCCAACAAAAGAAGGATGCAAGTTTTGAAAGCAAATCAAAGAAGCCAATTAGGTAGCCCAATGCTTTCAAGTTTTCAAATTCTTTTCATGGCCATTGTTTTGTTTGTCATCATGTTGGTCATACTGCAAAAGACTATATGAGGAGAATCAATCAGTCAAAGGGAGATCTCAGTCACATTCAAGAAAAAGGTATGAAAAATATTGTTTGCTTTTGTTGTCATAAGGTTGGCCATATTGTTAAATTATGTCCAAAACAAGTAAAGAGATCTTAAAAGTATGTCAAAGGTTACAGAGTCCCTAAAAGATATGAGAAGATTCAAATTAAGGTATGGAAACCTAAAATAGTAAAGGTTGATTAGGTTGAGTTTAAGAGTGAAACTTAATTACTTGCTATAGTAGATAAAGACTCAGATAGGAAGGATTGTGCAGAATCTCTTGTTACATTTGAGCAGGAGCTTTGTCAAGATAAGATAGTTGCAAAAATTGAGAAGATGAAAAACATCATAAATGATACGGTTAGTAAGTCAAAAAGGTTATACATGCTTAAATAGATTCTAAAATAAAAACACAAGAAGATCAAGGAAGAAACATAGGAGATGTGGGAATCTCCTGAGATTTTTTTTTAGGACCCTTTTGTGTGGGGTGTCTCTTATAGGCTTCAAGGAGACACTTTTAATAAAAATTAAAGCATGGTGGATGCTATTGGGTCTTGGATATGTTACATGATAAGAAGGTGAGTTGGTAGATTAATTTGTATATCTTTTGAGGGAATATATTTTTGAAGAAATTTTTGCATCAGTGTTATGATTCTTACATATGCAGTGTTTCAAATGATTATGGTCATAATAAATTAGAATATTGAAAAAGAGCTAACAATTTTAGAAATAAGAAGGATACTCATGTAGATTCAATGAAGAAGGATTAAAGTTTCAAAGCTCCATTCATCAGGAAGAAGGTTTAGACATGTTCATGGTAGAAGAAATAACCTGAAGATTCTATGTTGGTGCAAACAACTTTGCATGTAAGAAATAAAGATTAGCCACGGTTCATTGATAGTAGATGTTTGAGGCATATGATAGGAGATAAGAGTAAAGAAGATCAATGGTGGCATAGTGAAATTTGAAGATAAAACCACTACCAGGATAGCCAGAAAAGGTACTTTAAGTTTGGATATCAGTAGAACCAAAGCTAAGAATGATTTGTAAGCATAATCTATTGAGTGTAAGTAAAATATGTGTTCAAGGATACATATTAAAGTTTTATGTAAAAGGTTGTGGGATTAGAAGAAAATATTCAAATGAGTTGATTACAGATTCTCAAAGGACAAGAAATGATTTATCAGATATCTTCTCAAAGGCATGATCAAAGGATACATTCAAAGATCTACAATAGGAGTTGGGATTGATTTCTATTATTTCTTGCCATTAATGTTCAACATCAATTGAGGAGGAGCTAAGTGTTAGCTCCAGGTAGGACCTTTACCATTGATGTCAAAGGGGGATAATAATAGGTATGGGTACAGGTGTAGAAATAGGTACAAGGAATAGGTACAAGTTACTACAGTAAGGGGGAGTTACTCTATGTTTTCAGATGACAGTGTGTGCAGGTGACAGGATGTGGTAGTTTCAAGATTGAGGTTGCCATAAATGAAAAAAGGGGATATTGTTGGAAATAATGTCATTGATGTCAAATGTCTAGCATTATTGGTGATAAAGGTGCCATTACATTTAATGTTGTTTATAATAAATATATCTTGGCTAATGTGAGTTAATATTTATTTAATATTAACTAATATAAATTTGGTTGATTATGAGAAAAAAAATGGCCCATGGAGAAGTCAAAGAGCCACGAGGTAAAGACAAAAGAAGGATCAGATGCATTTTCCCATGAAAAGTCATCTTGGGGAATTCCAAGAGTCACCAAGTGAAGACAAAAGAGGAAGGGCACAATTTCTCATGAAGGGACACTTTGAGGAATATGAAAAGTCACTAAGATAAGGACAAAAGAGGGAAGGATGTTTTTGATCATGAAGGATCACCACATGACTTTTTAAAGGCAAGGATATGAAGGGTCATACAAGTTTGGTGCCATTTTCCATGAGGATTGAAGGGTCACAAAGGGGGAAGTCCAAAGGTAATTTGGAAAGCTATAAATAAAGGCTTGAGAAGCCATTTGTAATAAGTGAGATAGAGGTTGATTTGATATTGTAATATCTAGCTTAGAAGAGCAATTGTGAGAGATGAATATGATTTGTATTTGTTATATCTAGCTTAGAAGAGTAAAGGTGAGAGAGAGGAAAGAGATGTTGTATTGAACTATCATTTGTTGAGATAGCAACATTGAGAGATAGGTGTGTGGTATACACAAAGGGGTTGGTGCTCCTGTGGGTTGGTGCTCATGAATTATTGTTGGGTTGGTGCTCACAAATTGTTGTTGGGTTGGTGCTCAACAAAGGGGTTGGTGCTCCTGTGGTTTGGTGCTCATGAATAGTTAGTAGGTTGGTGCTCGGCAAAGGGGTTGGTGCTCCTATGGGTTGTTGATCATGAATAGTTGTTGGGTTGGTGCTCATCAAAGGAGTTGGTGCTCATGTAAGTTGGTGCTCGAAGATATTGTTTGGGTTGGTGCTCATTCATATACTTGAGATTATTCTTTGTGGTTTTTCCCACATTGGGTTTCCACGTTATATCTGGTGTCTCTATCTATCTTGTGTGGTGTTTATTATTTGAGTTTTATTACATATCTTGAATGTTTGATTAAGTGGAATTTGGTTAAGGGAAAGTTTTATAAGATATATGATATACTGATTCACCCCCCTCTTAGTATATCCCATGCTTAACAATTGGTATTAGAGCAACTTCCTTCAGAAAGGGTTTAAAAGCTTGAAGGTAGATCAAAGAAAAGCATAAGATGGCCAAGCAACTAAAGAAGGAGAATCAAGAGTTAAAATCCATGGTTGAGGATCTTAAGGAATAGGTGTGTATCTTGGATTCTAAGTTGGCTATAGAAGTAGAAGAAAATAAGATATTTATTCAAGATATTAAGAATCGGTTAAAGGTTGAAAATTCAATTTTAACATCAAAAGAAGAAGAGTGTAATTAGTTGAAGGTTGAGTTAGGTTATTTAAAGGATAATCATGAGAAGATTATAATCAAGGTTGAGAAAGATCATGAAATTTTAATCCAACAAAAGAAGGATGCAGGTTTTGAAAGCAAATCAAAGAAGCCAATTAGGTAGCCCAATGCTTTCAAGTTTTCAAATTCTTTTCATGGCCATTGTTTTGTTTGTCATCATGTTGGTCATACTGCAAAAGACTATATGAGGAGAATCAATCAGTCAAAGGGAGATCTCAGTCACATTCAAGAAAAAGGTATGAAAAATATTGTTTGCTTTTGTTGTCATAAGGTTGGCCATATTGTTTAATTATGTCCAAAACAAGTAAAGAGATCTTAAAAGTATGTCAAAGGTTACAGAGTCCCTAAAAGATATGAGAAGATTCAAATTAAGGTATGGAAACCTAAAATAGTAAAGGTTGATTAGGTTGAGTTTAAGAGTGAAAATTAATTACTTGCTATAGTAGATAAAGAATCAGATAGGAAGGATTGCGCAGAATCTCTTGTTACATTTGAGCAGGAGCTTTGTCAAGATAAGATAGTTGTAAAAATTGAGAAGATGAAAAACATCATAAATGATAAGGTTAGTAAGTCAAAAAGGTTATACATGCTTAAATAGATTCTAAAATAAAAACACAAGAAGATCAAGGAAGAAACATAGGAAATGTGGGAATCTCCTGAGATTTTTTTTTAGGACCCTTTTGTGTGGGGTGTCTCTTATAGGCTTCAAGGAGACACTTTTAATAAAAATTAAAGCATGGTGGATGCTATTGGGTCTTGGATATGTTACATGATAAGAAGGTGAGTTGGTAGATTAATTTGTATATCTTTTGAGGGAATATATTTTTGAAGAAATTTTTGCATCAGTGTTATGATTCTTACATATGCAGTGTTTCAAATGATTATGGTCATAATAAATTAGAATATTGAAAAAGAGCTAACAATTTTAGAAATAAGAAGGATACTCATGTAGATTCAATGAAGAAGGATTAAAGTTTCAAAGCTCCATTCATCAGGAAGAAGGTTTAGACATGTTCATGGTAGAAGAAATAACCTGAAGATTCTATGTTGGTGCAAACAACTTTGCATGTAAGAAATAAAGATTAGCCACGGTTCATTGATAGTAGATGTTTGAGGCATATGATAGGAGATAAGAGTAAAGAAGATCAATGGTGGCATAGTGAAATTTGAAGATAAAACCACTACCAGGATAGCCAGAAAAGGTACTTTAAGTTTGGATATCAGTAGAACCAAAGCTAAGAATGATTTGTAAGCATAATCTATTGAGTGTAAGTCAAATATGTGTTCAAGGATACATATTAAAGTTTTATGTAAAAGTTTGTGGGATTAGAAGAAAATATTCAAATGAGTTGATTACAGATTCTCAAAGGACAAGAAATGATTTATCAGATATCTTCTCAAAGGCATGATCAAAGGATACATTCAAAGATCTACAATAGGAGTTGGGATTGATTTCTATTATTTCTTGCCATTAATGTTCAACATCAATTGAGGAGGAGCTAAGTGTTAGCTCCAGGTAGGACCTTTACCATTGATGTCAAAGGGGGATAATAATAGGTATGGGTACAGGTGTAGAAATAGGTACAAGGAATAGGTACAAGTTACTACAGTAAGGGGGAGTTACTCTATGTTTTTAGATGACAGTGTGTGCAGGTGACAGGATGTGGTAGTTTCAAGATTGAGGTTGCCATAAATGAAAAAAGGGGATATTGTTGGAAATAATGTCATTGATGTCAAATGTCTAGCATTATTGGTGATAAAGGCACCATTACATTTAATGTTGTTTATAATAAATATATCTTGGCTAATGTGAGTTAATATTTATTTAATATTAACTAATATAAATTTGGTTGATTATGAGAAAAAAAATGGCCCATGGAGAAGTCAAAGAGCCACGAGGTAAAGACAAAAGAAGGATCAGATGCATTTTCCCATGAAAAGTCATCTTGGGGAATTCCAAGAGTCACCAAGTGAAGACAAAAGAGTAAGGGCACAATTTCTCATGAAGGGACACTTTGAGGAATATGAAAAGTCACTAAGATAAGGACAAAAGAGGGAAGGATGTTTTTGATCATGAAGGATCACCACATGACTTTTTAAAGGCAAGGATATGAAGGGTCATACAAGTTTGGTGCCATTTTCCATGAGGATTGAAGGGTCACAAAGGGGGAAGTCCAAAGGTAATTTGGAAAGCTATAAATAAAGGCTTGAGAAGCCATTTGTAATAAGTGAGATAGAGGTTGATTTGATATTGTAATATCTAGCTTAGAAGAGCAATTGTGAGAGATGAATATGATTTGTATTTGTTATATCTAGCTTAGAAGAGTAAAGGTGAGAGAGAGGAAAGAGATGTTGTATTGAACTATCATTTGTTGAGATAGCAACATTGAGAGATAGGTGTGTGGTATACACAAAGGGGTTGGTGCTCCTGTGGGTTGGTGCTCATGAATTATTGTTGGGTTGGTGCTCACAAATTGTTGTTGGGTTGGTGCTCAACAAAGGGGTTGGTGCTCCTGTGGTTTGGTGCTCATGAATAGTTAGTAGGTTGGTGCTCGGCAAAGGGGTTAGTGCTCCTATGGGTTGTTGATCATGAATAGTTGTTGGGTTGGTGCTCATCAAAGGAGTTGGTGCTCATGTAAGTTGGTGCTTGAAGATATTGTTTGGGTTGGTGCTCATTCATATACTTGAGATTATTCTTTGTGGTTTTGCCCACATTGGGTTTCCACGTTATATCTGGTGTCTCTATCTATCTTGTGTGGTGTTTATTATTTGAGTTTTATTACATATCTTGAATGTTTGATTAAGTGGAATTTGGTTAAGGGAAAGTTTTATAAGATATATGATATACTGATTCACCCCCCTCTTAGTATATCCCATGCTTAACAATTGGTATTAGAGCAACTTCCTTCAGAAAGGGTTTAAAAGCTTGAAGGTAGATCAAAGAAAAGCATAAGATGGCCAAGCAGCTAAAGAAGGAGAATCAAGAGTTAAAATCCATGGTTGAGGATCTTAAGGAATAGGTGTGTATCTTGGATTCTAAGTTGGCTATAGAAGTAGAAGAAAATAAGATATTTATTCAAGATATTAAGAATCGGTTAAAGGTTGAAAATTCAATTTTAACATCAAAAGAAGAAGAGTGTAATTAGTTGAAGGTTGAGTTAGGTTATTTAAAGGATAATCATGAGAAGATTATAATCAAGGTTGAGAAAGATCATGAAATATTAATCCAACAAAAGAAGGATGCAGGTTTTGAAAGCAAATCAAAGAAGCCAATTAGGTAGCCCAATGCTTTCAAGTTTTCAAATTCTTTTCATGGCCATTGTTTTGTTTGTCATCATGTTGGTCATACTGCAAAAGACTATATGAGGAGAATCAATCAGTCAAAGGGAGATCTCAGTCACATTCAAGAAAAAGGTATGAAAAATATTGTTTGCTTTTGTTGTCATAAGGTTGGCCATATTGTTTAATTATGTCCAAAACAAGTAAAGAGATCTTAAAAGTATGTCAAAGGTTACAGAGTCCCTAAAAGATACTAGAAGATTCAAATTAAGGTATGGAAACCTAAAATAGTAAAGGTTGATTACGTTGAGTTTAAGAGTGAAAATTAATTACTTGCTATAGTAGATAAAGAATCAGATAGGAAGGATTGTGCAGAATCTCTTGTTACATTTGAGCAGGAGCTTTGTCAAGATAAGATAGTTGCAAAAATTGAGAAGATGAAAAACATCATAAATGATACGGTTAGTAAGTCAAAAAGGTTATACATGCTTAAATAGTTTCTAAAATAAAAACACAAGAAGATCAAGGAAGAAACATAGGAAATGTGGGAATCTCCTGAGATTTTTTTTTAGGACCCTTTTGTGTGGGGTGTCTCTTATAGGCTTCAAGGAGACACTTTTAATAAAAATTAAAGCATGGTGGATGCTATTGGGTCTTGGATATGTTACATGATAAGAAGGTGAGTTGGTAGATTAATTTGTATATCTTTTGAGGGAATATATTTTTGAAGAAATTTTTGCATCAGTGTTATGATTCTTACATATGCAGTGTTTCAAATGATTATGGTCATAATAAATTAGAATATTGAAAAAGAGATAACAATTTTAGAAATAAGAAGGATACTCATGTAGATTCAATGAAGAAGGATTAAAGTTTCAAAGCTCCATTCATCAGGAAGAAGGTTTAGACATGTTCATGGTAGAAGAAATAACCTGAAGATTCTATGTTGGTGCAAACAACTTTGCATGTAAGAAATAAAGATTAGCCACGGTTCATTGATAGTAGATGTTTGAGGCATATGATAGGAGATAAGAGTAAAGAAGATCAATGGTGGCATAGTGAAATTTGAAGATAAAACCACTACCAGGATAGCCAGAAAAGGTACTTTAAGTTTGGATATCAGTAGAACCAAAGCTAAGAATGATTTGTAAGCATAATCTATTGAGTGTAAGTCAAATATGTGTTCAAGGATACACATTAAAGTTTTATGTAAAAGGTTGTGGGATTAGAAGAAAATATTCAAATGAGTTGATTACAGATTCTCAAAGGACAAGAAATGATTTATCAGATATCTTCTCAAAGGCATGATCAAAGGATACATTCAAAGATCTACAATAGGAGTTGGGATTGATTTCTATTATTTCTTGCCATTAATGTTCAACATCAATTGAGGAGGAGCTAAGTGTTAGCTCCAGGTAGGCCCTTTACCATTGATGTCAAAGGGGGATAATAATAGGTATGGGTACAGGTGTAGAAATAGGTACAAGGAATAGGTACAAGTTACTACAGTAAGGGGGAGTTACTCTATGTTTTCAGATGACAGTGTGTGCAGGTGACAGGATGTGGTAGTTTCAAGATTGAGGATGCCATAAATGAAAAAAGGGGATATTGTTGGAAATAATGTCATTGTTGTCAAATGTCTAGCATTATTGGTGATAAAGGCGCCATTACATTTAATGTTGTTTATAATAAATATATCTTGGCTAATGTGAGTTAATATTTATTTAATATTAACTAATATAGATTTGGTTGATTATGAGAAAAAAAATGGCCCATGGAGAAGTCAAAGAGCCACGAGGTAAAGACAAAAGAAGGATTAGATGCATTTTCCCATGAAAAGTCATCTTGGGGAATTCCAAGAGTCACCAAGTGAAGACAAAAGAGGAAGGGCACAATTTCTCATGAAGGGACACTTTGAGGAATATGAAAAGTCACTAAGATAAGGACAAAAGAGGGAAGGATGTTTTTGATCATGAAGGATCACCACATGACTTTTTAAAGGCAAGGATATGAAGGGTCATACAAGTTTGGTGCCATTTTCTATGAGGATTGAAGGGTCACAAAGGGGGAAGACCAAAGGTAATTTGGAAAGTTATAAATAAAGGCTTGAGAAGCCATTTGTAATAAGTGAGATAGAGGTTGATTTGATATTGTAATATCTAGCTTAGAAGAGCAATTGTGAGAGATGAATATGATTTGTATTTGTTATATCTAGCTTAGAATAGCAAAGGTGAGAGAGAGGAAAGAGATGTTGTATTGAACTATCATTTATTGAGATAGCAACATTGAGAGATAGGTGTGTGGTATACACAAAGGGGTTGGTGCTCATGAATTGTTGTTGGGTTGGTGCTTATCAAAGGGTTTGGTGCTCTTATGGGTTGGTGCTCATGAATTATTGCTGGGTTGGTGCTTGGCAAAGGGGTTGGTGCTCCTATGGGTCGGTGCTCATGAATTTTTACTGGGTTGGTGCTCGACAAAGGGGTTGGTGCTCTTGTGGGTTGGTACTCATGAATAGTTGTTGGGTTGGTGCTCGGAAAAGGGGTTGGTTCTACTATGGGTTGGTGCTCAACAAAGGGGTTGGTGCTCTTGAAAGTTTGTGCTTGTGAATATTGTTTGGGTTGGTGCTCATTCATATACTTGAGATTGTCCTTTGTGGTTTTTCCCACATTGGGTTTCCACATTATATCTGGTGTCTCTCTTTATCTTGTGTGGTCTTTATTGTTTGAGTTTTATTGCATATCTTGAATGTTTGATTAAGTGAAATTTGGTTAAGGGAAAGTTTTATAAGATATATGATATATTGATTCACCCCCCCTCTAAGTATATCTCATGCTTAACATTTTGTAAATGAGAATTAAGAGCTATTGAAAGATATAATATACATCAAACCTTCCCAAGAGAATCATACCTCAAAATGTGTCTCAAAACATGATTTTAGCCTTGATTTAGTGCTCAAGTCTTTGTTAATGATGAGTGGATTTCTCCTCCATAATCTCTCAATACAAAAATGAAACTAGGATCATGGTATTTGATCAAATGTATGCCAATAATGAAGCTATCCTATTGAAAATTAAGCATAATAATACTACACAAAACTAACTTGTAAAGATAATTCTACATAATAAGTTTACACCAAGAAGCTTTAAAAATGGTGGTCTTAGCCCTCCTATTTATAGATTTTTAAAATTATGAAAATTAACCATAACCATCCATATTGTCATAAATATGTGTGGCCATGGATCAATGCAATTTTAGAGGTTCAATCCATAAATATCCCTATTAATATTTGGAATAAAGGGGCATTAAAGAGGCATGGGATGGCTTAAACTAGATATTTGTTTCATTTATGGATTATGGATGCCACTCCACTAATGATGGCACCAGATGATGCAGATATTAGAAATAAATTTCCATTTAAGAAATATTCAACAAATTCCATGGAATTTTCCACTTAAGCTCTTAATTTGGATTAATTTTCCTTAGTGAGATTAATTAAAGTTTATGCAATTATTTAGAAATTGGTTTCTCACATAATCAAACTAGTCAAAGTGTCAAGTTATTATGTCATAATTTAACTGGAGTATAATTAGAAGAAGGTGTCAATTGAGTATAGACCAATACTCCATTTAGGACATTGTCAACATGAAATAACACATGCATATGTCATGCGCTTCTAAATTAGAAGAATTTAGTGGTTCAGAGCATCAAATTGCATTTTTGTCATTTTGACTTAAAATGTTTTGAGAAAAGTTAATAATCACATAAAATCCATTAACCCATTTAGTGATACATTAGCCTAAATCGGTACTTGTATATAAAAATATTCAACCATTTAACATGTTAATGTGATTTTGGCCTAAATTATGTATTTGAGTACATTTCGAGTAAGATTGATAATTTCAACAAAATGATGTTAGGAATTAGATGTCTACATTTTGACCTTGATTGAGAAGGCATGGTGAGACATTTAGACAAAGTAACATCTTTTCAAATAAAATAGTTGTCAAGAACAATTTGGAAGGAAACGATGCATGATGCCCCCTCAAGAGGACATACCAATATTAAAGAGAGGGATGGACTCTCAAAAGGAGAGAGAAAACGTAAAGTAATCCATGGATGAGATTATATCCACACATGATAATGATTGCACATGTTGATTCTTAGTGATCAAAATATAATAGAATATAATGGGCCCTAAAACAGGGAGAAGAGGGAAGGATAAAATCCAAAAATATAAATGACAAGCATTGAAGACACACACAAGAGGGTGAAAGTTAGGTGTTTAGGGAATGATTAATCCTAAGACAAGTTGCATACTCTAAAATTTTTGAAACAAAAGGCAAAAGATACAGAGCTTAGAATTAGAAAAAATAGGAGAGTGTAGTCATATAAAATGTCAAAACTGGTTAGCTTGATTGTGGTTGATGACAACCAACCCATAGGTCCCTCTTGCATGCTCTAATGACCCTTCTAGACACCTTTTTGCTTATTCTTAGTCATCCATAAAATTTTGAGACCTACTTCTAGCTCAACCAATCTATTTTTCCCATATTATTTCTATCCCTGTAGGTCCCAAACCTATAGTATAGGAGTGTTGTGGTTGGACTATAGTGTTATACCCTAAGGTGTCCCATTTCTAGTGCTACTATCTAGTCACATTTTGAGCCCAAATGACCATTTGCTTCTGATTCCTCCTCCTCATTATGTTAGCCTAGTGTGAATACATTCAACCCATGACCAATACATCTCTATAAAATCCCATTCAGAGTTAATTTAGAAGGGGGGTTGGCAAATATTACAAAAGTAAGCAAGAATACAAGAAAGACCACTAAGGCAAATTTCCATATTCTCTGCATACAACCATCCAATATAACTACCAACATATTCAAATTCTCAAACTAGTCTCTAGCCACGTCAAGCACACCTATTTTAGAATTTTTACATCTACATAACACTATAATACATATCACATCAAGTGGGATAAATACATATGGCTTGATCCCTCTTTAGATTATTAGTATGTAGGCAATGTGCCCACACAAAGGGTGTGGATACACGTTTAGTGCATCTTACACAAAATAAGCCCCCTCTTTCTCAAAGTTTTATTAAAACATAATGAGGGTTAAAGGTTGGATATTAAATTAGATATACAAGGATTCCATTAACATTCATAATCTAAAATTTCATAGGAAGGGTCACATAGGGACAACAGATAAAACCTAGAAAACTCATATCTCTATGACTAGTTTGGATAACAGTAGTAGGACTTGGACTCAGTTTTAGACCTTGAAGTGTCCTATTTTTAGTGCTCCTATCCTTTCACTAAATAAAATCTATATCTAGATTCATGAAACTATCCCAATCATGCATAGCTGATACCAACCTCTATCTAAGCTGTATTATCCTAGTTTTAAGCTAAGTTAAATTTCTCCTCTTTCATTACTATTTTTATAAATATAACAAAGTCAAATATATTATATAAATTAGTAATTAAATTATTAAAATATTATTTATTAATTTAGTCAACTCAGACCCTTAACTAAATTAGGAAAAAAACTCCAATATTCCCAAAATTATTAAATTATTTGTTGATTTTATCTCTTACACAAGGGATGCCACATCAAGAGACAAATATGTACTAGCTATAACTAGTGGTACCTCATAGGAAGATTGGACTATGTGTCAAATGACTAGTTACTAGCCAATCTATTTCCACAAAGTCTAAAGGATTATGATTTACAATAGTTCTATAGTCTACCAAATCAGTCAGTCAATTCATTCAATCCTTTAGCTAACATGTTCCTATCTCATTTTAGCATTAACATAGGTGACAAGGTTTCTTATTCCCAAGTTGCATAATTGAAACAAGGGTCAAATGAGCATCTTACATATTATGTTCTTAGAAATAAGACTATCTTGGCTAAAATGACTAGCCCCATGGTTGATCAAGAGTCACAAGATCTCTTCAAATAAAATCGGTAGCCAATTTTGCATGAGTCAATAATGTTCAAAATATTATCTTCATTTAGGGAGTTATGTCATACACTAAAAGAAAGGGAAATTGAAAAAATTCCACTGGGAAAACTCAAGTACACAAGCATATAAAAAACAACAAATAATAATATTAGTAAAGTCACATATAAAGTAAAGGTTAATGATAGTAAAAGTCAAAATCAACCAATCATTAATGCAACTTCAAAGCCCCCTCAATGAGTGGTTTTATCAACACCTCATCGATGACATTTTTCCAATCTACCAGTATCTCTAGACAAAGTATTATAATAGCTATTGGAATGTAATATCACATATCTCCCTCCTATTTAGGAAGTTGATATGAAAAAGCCTCTTTCACATGGATATGATCAGAATATATTTTATGACTTTCATAAGGCACCAGGCCACACAACAAATAGATACATCAGTTTGAAACACAAGATACAAGACTTGATAGATGGAAACATTATTGATCTTGGCACTCTAGTTGAGCCTCCTCAGGAAAATCAAACATAGGACAAATCTCTAAAAATTTTCTTAGATCTTTTTCTATAGCATTCTAAACAAGAGAAAAGAGACACATTAGGTGTTCACCATGCATATCATGCACATCCTCCACTATCTACATACAAGGCACCTTTAGTTGAGTCACATCCTTTGAATAAAATGATTGGTGTGTATAATTCTAAAGTTCCATCTAGACATTTGATCTCCCTCTTATAACAAGAGATAGTTGAGGATGATTCAGATTATCATGCTCTCTTTATTAGAGCTTACACTCACAATCATCCCATTCAAAGTGGTTTCATAGACAATGGATCTAGTGTGAACATGTGCACTATGACATTATTACAAAATTTGGGATATTTATAGTAGGATATTACCCTTATGGACATAATTAATAGTAAATTTAGTGGGGACATAAAATTTTCATTGGATAATATTGCACTTCCTTTAAAGGTTGGTCCAACACACATAGGCACACCATTTAATATAATTCCTAGTGCAAGAGCATTCATTATGTTTCTTGGCTGACCATGGATCTAGAAAATTCAAGAAGTACCTTATAAAATTCATAGATGCATAAAATTCATTCAAAATAATTAGGTTGTTATAGTTGTTGGAGTTTTGTATGAGTTACCACTCCCTAATTCAGAGCCATCTACTTTACAATCACTAGTTTTAGCTTATCCACTAGTTTTAACTCCACTAGTTGCAGTTCTCCTTCCAATTCCAATTTAGACATAGCCAAGGCCTTCCTTACTAGTAGAGAGATTTCATACACTTCCACAAAGGCCTATTTTAGAACAATCATAGTTTTAATACTCTAGATAATTTACAGCTACAATATTCACACCCAAGGTAGTATCATTGAGGTCACATTTACACATAGATCACATGTTCATAAAGCTTATCATACTACTAGATGGGTCCCTAAGATTCCTACAGTTACATCCACTTCTCAGAGTTACAAGGGGATTCCATAGTTGGTTTCCACTATAGATATTTTACAACATTTACAACATACACATCTTTTAAAGCCATAGTATCAACCCTTCCATTATGCTTCATGATCATGCACTATCCCTCTCCTTGATACATGATACCATGATAGGGAGTCTATCATGAGATTCATTGATTTTTATCATTTCTTCTCATTATTGATTTTACATAGTTTTTTTTTTTTTACTTGTATATAGTTTCTCAATATTTCTTATACATAGTATTCTCATGATTGATTGCATATAGCTTATATCAAAACTACCAAAAATAATATAAAATTTTAAAAAGATCAAAAAAATTCAAATATTTCAAAAATAGAAAAACATTCAAAAATTTCAAAAATCTAAAAACATTAAAATAAATCAAAAAAACAAAAAAAATTAATTATATGCATTATCCATACTTTAAATTTTTACTACCATGATATACTTACATTTTTATATTATATGTTCTTGTTTATCAATTTATCTACCTTACCATGATTCACTTGATCTTATTCGAGTGTGTGTAGTGACATCTAGATCATTTATTGCTTCACTCTACCCATTAAAAGGGCATCCTAATTCATACATTTGAGACACACATCAATATATCTACCTAATGGGGGCATCTTATACATGACTACACCATCCATGTTATGTCATTCCTACATCACACAACTCTAGTTATCATGTTGATGTATATTACTTACTAGCTTACATAGATTACTTTATCAACACTTACTAGTCTATATCACTTTAGTATTTATTAACATATACCTAGTTTTGTAGTACATGTCTTGCATACTTTCTCTTCTTGTTTTGATTAGTTAGATGTGATTGTATTCTGAGCATTTACATGCTTTCCTTTCTTTTTTTATGTAGCTATATTTTATTGCATTTATCAATTCTTATTTTATCTCCTATATTTGCCTTAGGACATTTGCCAATGTCTTTTGCTTATATCCTTGTGTGTGCCTTAGGACATTTCCCAATGTCCTTTACTTGTACTCTTCTATGTGCTTGTGTCCCTTGTGCCAACATTGTTTATTTTTAATTGAATATGTATATGGAATTTGAGCATGACTTTTATGCTTAATTTCTTATTTGAGTGACATGTTCCCATGTCCCTTATTTTCTTTACCCCTTGGCCACTCTTGTATGCTTCTTCTTGCCTTGTGTGCTTGTTGTTTGATTACTTTTCAATTGTTTGTAATTCCATGATCCACATAATGCATTATCTTACTTTATTGGATGCCATGATGGACATCATGCTTCATCCCTCTTTAAAAACTAACAATTAACAAATAACCAAACTTCTAGTTCTAGTTCATTATATATTGTACATACTATTACATTGTTATATCTATCTAGGCATACCCTTGTTGATATAATAATCTCTCATACAAACCATGTTATATCTTAAGATATCTTGTCAATTATCATTATTATATCATGTATTTTTATATCTTAACACACTTTTATGGATATTTCTTTTGAGGATAGTCATTTTAGGGTCTTCATTCATACCCTCAAAAGAGGGCATAATAAACAAGAGTTTTGTCACAAAAAGTAGAGCTCCTACCAGTCAAAAAATTAGTTTTAAAAACACCCAAAATAATATTCAGACTTTAAACAAAGTATAATAGACCAAAAAAATAGTGATAATTAAAAAACATTCACCAAAATTAGCACAAGACAAAGTGCCAAGATTAGACTACAGTGCCAAATAGTAGGGTGTCTTATTTTGATGCTCCTATCCAAATAGCAAAAAAACTAAATATTCTAGAAATAGATAGAAAAGTAAGCATAGGTATAATTGTATTAGCAATAATTTAGTTTATAATCAGTAATTTAAGTACATTTTTTCTCAAAGAATATAGATATATGGGGCATCATGCATAGCATGATGGATCTTGATTTCAATTTCAAATTAGGTATTTGATATAACTTCCATATCAAAATCCATGTTTTAGACACCAACGATTGGGGGCAATGTGTGCAACACATTTGACTTCTTTTATTTTTGAGTTTAGTACATTACCTAGGTATTCTTAGTATTTATATGCCTCATTACATTTGTAGGTGGTTGGCATTATTCTTAAGTGGCTTCCACATAAGCCTAGTTTCTAGTTTTAGAGTGGCTTTCATACAAGCCTAATCTCCTCCTTTCAGAGTGGCCAAGATTGGCCTAGTTTCTATCACATATTCATCTATCCATGCCACATTGTTAGATTATAGAGAATTTAAAAGCTTTAAAAGCTATCTAATATGACACACATTCATATCGGTATCAGTTCATAGCTTCACTTAGTGGGTAAAGATGGAGCCAAAAGTCTAGCTAGCCTTTGTATTCTTGAGCCACCAACTCAGAGGGATTAGACACATAGTCCAAACATTGATTAACATATGCATGATCACATAGATTCACTTAGTGGGTGATGATGGAGCTAAAAGGCCAACCTTTGCATTCTTGAGCCACTCTCAGGGAATTGAGCACTCAGCTGCATTCATGATATTATTCTTGGTATAACACATATATAGCATCATCCAACATCACTCAACATCACAATAGGTTTTTTATTATTTTATTTACCTACTGCGTTGTATTCATTCCTTTGTCTTCCTCTCTCTTACCTAGATTTTTAAATTATTATTTTAGATATAGTGTATCTACTAAGAACTAATCTACTCTTTTTTTTCTTTTATAGATTTATACTTCATAATGTTCTCTCTTTATGCACACCCAACAACACACAACTTCATAGGCTTCACCCTTGTATGTAAGTTTAGGTACACTTTCTACTTTTCCTTTATCCTAGTTTTCACTTTGTTACATCACTGGAATAAAAGGGAGGAAAATGTAGTCATATAAAATTTCAAAATTGGTAGATTGAGTGTGGCTTATGACACCTAACCCATAGGTCCCTGTTTCATGCTCTTATGACCTTTATAGACACATTTTTTCTTATTCATAGTCATTTGTAGACTTTTGAGACCTGATTTTAGCTTAATTAGGCTAATTTTTCCATGTTATTTCCATCCCCCTAGGTCCCAAACCTATAGGATATGAGTATTATTGTTGGACTATAGTGTTAAACCTTAGGGTGACCCATTTCTAGTGCTCATGTCCAATAAATTTTTATCCTAGATGACCATTTTCTTCTGATTCCTCTTCCTCATAGTGTTAGCCTATCATGAATACATTCGACCCATGACCAATAGATCTCTATAAAATCCTATTCAAATATCATTTAGAAGGGGGGTTGATAAATATTACAAAATCAAGCAAGAATACAAACAAGACCACTAAGGCAAATTTCCCTATTCTCTGCATACAACCATCCAATATAGCAACCAACATATTCAAACCCTCACACTAGTCCCTAGCCACATCAAGCACACCTAATTTATCATTTTTACATCTACATAAAACTATTAAATAAAGTACATCAAATGGGAGAACTACATATGGCTTGATCTCTCTTTAAAGTATTGGTATGTAGGTAGTGTGCCCACACAAGGGGTATGGATATATGTTTAGATCATCTTACACACACTAACTCCCCCTCTTTCTAAAAGTTTTATTCAAGCATAGTGAAGGTCTTAGGTTAGATATTAAATAATATCTATAAGGATTGATATCAACATTGAAGATCCAAAATTTTGTAGATAGGTTCACACTTGGACAATGGACAAAACCCAAAAAACTCCAATCTTTATTATTAGTTTGGAAAAAAGTTGAAAGACCTAGACTATAGCACCATACTTCAAAGTGTCCTAGTTTTGGCACTCCTATCCTTTCACTAAATGAAATCTAGATCTAGATTCATGACACTATCCCAATCCTAAACAATCAGTATCATCCTCTTTCTTAGCAGTATCAACCAAATTTTAAGATAAGTTATATTTCTCCTCTTTCATTGCTACTTTTAGAAAGCTATAAAAGTGAAATAAATTATACAAATTAGTGGTTAAATTATTTTAATTTTATTTACTGATCTAGTCAACTCAGACCCTTAACTAAATTATGAATAAAACTCTAATATTCCTAAATTTTTTAAATTAAAGATCACTTCTCCAAAGAAAGGAAAATAATAATGTGCCCTAATAAACAAATTTTGATCAGTTGATAAAGCAATTTTGGCTTAGTATGGTTGATTTTGATCACTGATAATTAATTTTTCCCTTGTAGAGATAATTTTATTGATTATTGGTTCAAATTTTGTGCCCCAATAGGGAAAATTGGCATACATATCTCAAATATATAATCTATTACATAGATTAAAGATAAGTGAGAATAAATGTAAATACGATGGTCTAATGACTGAAGAAGCCATTAAAAAACTAGGCATATTAGGATGCACAATGTGATGAAAGAGATGAATAGAAGAATAAAGATGGCTATGATGACTAGAGATATGTAATGTATGCAAGCACTACCTACATAGTCTATATATACCTTAGGCTAATGTATTCTACCCAAAAAGTAGGAGAAATTTAAATAAGGAATGAATAATAAAAGGAAAATGGACTATTATTCAATTATATTAATATTTATGCCAAGATATACACATCTTCAATAGAGTCCTTGCATGTAAGTCATTGGTGTTAATTCATAGGTACATTGAGAGCTGATCCTTAAAACTACATTGACTTTATGACCTGGGATCCAAAACACTTGGTGATTACTATAACAAAATGAAATTATGCATCATAAGTATCGAGAACCCATAATGATATTGTATTTTGATTGTAATGAGATGATTCAAATGTGAATATTTGTAAATAAGGATAGGATAAAAATTACCAATATCAGAGTTACAACAATTTATATTTAAATAAAAACAAACAAAAAACAAGGAGAAAATTAATACATAAATGAAACCTAACTAAAAATCAAGATATGAAGAATCAAGATTTAAGTAGGGAAAAAATGTATAAAAACAAAGAAAGAACATTTTAATAAATAAAATGAAAGTAAAATATGAATAATCAATATCCATGTGTACTATCAAGTTGTACTTGGAAAAATAAAACAAAAGAACAAGCAAGATACAACTAGAAACAAGTCAAGTCTAGATTAAAACTAGACTAAAAGTGTGTATAGAATGAATTAGAACATAAAAGAATAAAGAAATACAAAACAACAAAAAATACCAATAATAAAAATCAAAGGAAGAAAAAATAAAAAATACTAAAAATATAAAATGAGATACAAGAAAACACCAATAAAAATCAAATAAACACACACAAACAAGATTTAGTTAAAGTGTTAGTGAAACCAAAAAAAAAATTGCACACTAATGGTAGAGATGTTACTTTCTATAATAGGGTAAAAATAAAAAAGGACACAAAGATGCCTCCAAGTGATAGGGAAATAAAAACAAAACACAAAATGGGGGAAAAAGAATAAGAGGAAGGGGTGTTCGAGCTGACTCTAGATGTATGAGATAAGTGGATGTTGCCTACATAGTTATATAGATTCAAGTCCAATTTGAACTTCAAGCCAAATTTAGGTCTCCCAAGAAATAGGATAAAATAAAAGTGATGATAAGAAAACATGATTGATATTGTAGAGGAAATAAGGAAAATAGGCTTTAAAAATGGCAAGGGCATTCAAATGAGTGCTTGCAAAAAAACAAGAGTATGGGATTAGAATAAACAAAAGTGTAAGACAATGTTTTTGTTATTTTTTCAATCATCTTCTAATGTTTTTGTGTTTTTGGAATAAGGAATAGAAATGAAAATATTAACAAAAAATCCTAGAGGAACTACCAAATTTGAGGAGATGCACATCCATAGGTAATATTTTAATCAACAACTAAATTGATTACATTAGGGATCATGAATACAAATAATGGCATAGAGAACTAAATAATCCATGAGATGCATGTCCAAGAGTAAGAGGTCCAACAATAGCTAAATCTAGATGCAATGGCCCATCCTTGTAAATAAATGAGAGTGAGATCCTACTAAGGCAAAAATGCCTACCAAATAGCATCAAAATAACAATATAACCATATGTAGTGTGAGATAAATCTAAAGAACCATTAAATAGGAAAAAATAATGTGTTAATGTACTCATGTTCACTTGTGTGTAATAAGAAACTAAAAAATACCATTTATGTTGAATTGCTTTATAGAACTAGTGTTGAATGTGTCTAGAATACTTATGAGTCATAATCAGGATCATAATTGGTCAAGGGATAAAACTATACAAGTTAAAATGGTGTAGCGTATGATAAGAATATGGTTTTAAGAATAACAATCTAGAATGAATAGGGTCTACAATAGGATGGTCTAGGGTGGGATTAAAAGATTCAAGCTAGAATATAAATGATCTAGAGTGCCAATGATCTAGAGTTTCAACTATCTAGAGTCATAAAAGAATGTGGTTCTCATAAGAAGAGTCTAGATTAGGTCAAAATAAATATGATCCATGATAGGATAGTCTAGGATATAATAGTGGGATAAAATGACTTCATCACATGATGGCCCCAAGTAAGGGGTCTTGTAAATAATGATTTAAATGGTTGTTAAGAATAGAACCACTTAACATGTACAATGTTTATGGGCTCTGAGAGTTTTTCACCATTTGAAATAATCAACTGGTATGCCCCTGATCCATAATTTATTGTGATCACATATGGACCTAGCCAATTGGGTTGGAATTTACCCTTATTTTTTCATTTAGCATTTGTGTTATTCTAATTCTCTTTTAAGAAAAAGTCACTAATTTCAAACTCATAAGGGAGAATGCACTTGTTGTAACTTCTAAATAATCTATTTTGATAAACATTTAAGTTTTCTAGAGTAGACAAACACTTACCATTAAGGAGTTCTAGTTATTTCAATTTGGAAACTTTATAATATTTGTCATCCTCAATATTATTTAAAGATACTTGAAATGAAGGAAATTCTATCTCAATAAAAATAATAACTTTAGTGCCATAAATAAGGGAGTATGGAGTAGCTTATTTAGGGGTTTGATGAGTAGTGAGATAAGCCCAAAGGCAAGGAAAAATTTGCAAGTGCCAATTATGGCTAAAATCATTGACAATCTTCTTCAGTATGCTAATAATTTTTTTTATGCCTTAACTTAACCATTGCCTTAAGGGTTATAAGGTGTGGATCTCTTGTGCTTTATTTTGAATTTTGATCAAAAAGCTTTGACATATTAGTTTTAAAATGATCTATCATTATTAAATATAATGTAAGCTAGGATACCATATTGATAAATGATATAGTGGTGCATTTAATTAGCTATCTACTTCATGATTACATGAGAGGAATGGCCTAAATCCACTTAGTATAATACTTGGTAGTAGTGAGAATATTTTTATGTCCATCTAAAGATGTGGGGTTAATTTTCCTAATGAGATCGAGGCCCCATGTATAAAATGATCATGGTGTAGTAATCAAATATAGGGGAAAATAAGGTACATGTATCAAATTACCATGTTATTGACAAGCAACACACTTCCTTACATAACTAAAATCATATATCTCGGTCAATAGTAACCTATTCTGAGGAGATTTTTAAATAAGACTAAACCATTGGTGTAGGACCCACACATCCCTTCATGATCATTCTTAAGAGATAACTTGGATATAAACAATGAATTATTGTTCCATCATAGCCTTTATGATAAATCATGTTTCCAAAGAGGGTATAATGGAATATGTGATAAAAAAATTCTAATGATTATTAGATAGGTCAGGTGGAAAAATGTGGTCATGAAAATGATTATAAATGTCTTGAAACTAAGGCAATTCATGTGGGGGATTGGGACTAATAATAACACATAGGTTTTTTGAATCTATCAAGAGATGAGTAGGTTATTTAATATTTAAATGAGAAATTTATACTATTTAGCACTACTATCAATTTATATCATGGACCTAATTATTTCCATTACATCAGTAGATCTATTATTGATCCATGCTACTTATTTAAAACATAGAGATTTAAAATTATCCTTGAGCTTATCCAAAATATGCTTTTAGGGTAAAATATTGACATATATAATCTAATACTAATTTATGATTTTACTAATAATCAATTGGTAATCCCCATAGACCATTAAGTGATAGATATCCCACCACACTACAAGATACAATATTGTATTAAGTACCCCATATTTGGACATATTATTGGTATAATTAAAATTGAATTGAAACACTTTGGGAATTAGATCCCCTTATAGTGTAATCAATAAAATGTCAGCCTCATATCCATAAGAAGTGAAATAACCATCAAAGTATAGTTTCCATTATTTATGTTCATGTTATATTCAAATGTCATAATAGAATCATCTGAAGAGTCAAACATGAATGGTTATGAGTTTATAATAGGGGATTCTACAAGTTGATCATTAATAACCTACCACTTGATACCTTTTTTATTTTGATATTCAATATAAAATTCACTTAATACCATGACCCATTTATCTATTTATCCTATGAGAGCTGATTTGGATAATAAAAATTTGAGGGGATCCACTTTAGCAATAACAATAATTTTGTTATTTAGCATATAGTGTTGCATATTTTGAGAAGTGAATACCATAGAAAAACATTTCTTCTTAATAGATATATAATTATGATCATAATACACTAGTGTGTGGATTAAATAATAAATTCCATGTTCCTTGACTTGATCATCATGTTAGACTAAAAGTGCCCTACTTTATGCTCAATTACTTAAATATAAATAAGTAATGGTTGTTCAAGTATTGGTAGTCTCAAAACTAGTGGATTGGATAGATATGTTATGATCTTTGAAAATTCTAATTGAAATTCATGATCCCATTGAAACCTAACCCCTCTCTTTAAGATATGTGTAAATGGGCAGCACTTATCTACCAATTATGAAATGAATCTATAAATAGACTAGATATTTATTTGTGGGATATGGAGTTGTTTAATATTTTAAGGTGGAGGAATTTACATAATGTAATTAACCCTAATAGGGTCTACTTTGATCCTTCTTTGAAAAATAATATACACTATCAACTTTCTTAAAGTGATGCTGAAGCCACACTTTGTGGGATTTAAACGAACCTTATACTCATAAAGTCTCTCAAATATTCTCTATAGAACATCAAGATGTCTAGAACATGTTCTTGATTTAGCTAGGATGTCATCAACATAGTATTTAACAATATAATGAATCATGTGATGGAAGATGATAGTCATAACACATTTATAAGTGGCTCCATCATTTTTTAATCCAAATGGCATGACTTGATAACAAAATGTTCCCCATGGTGTGGTGAACATAATTTTATCATGGTCTTCTTGGGATGTCTTGATTTGATTATATCTAAAAAATCCATCCATAAGGGACAAAATATCATACCTAGTTGATTTGAGAAATATTTCAAGCGATAATTCAGGTGACGGTTCTACCCCAATTGGTGGTAGAACTTCTAGGAGCCATAACTTTTGCACCATAGCTTTGTTTGACTCCCCATTTGAACTATTGAAAATATAAGAATGAGGGGAATTATTTTAGATGAGATGAAGCTTTTATTAGTAGGTTATGACCCTCTAAAACCAAATGTAAGTGTCCCAAATTTCAATTTTAGTAGTGTAGTCTAAAAATAGTAATTCCTCAAATTTTGTATTGTTGTAAATCATGGAAGTCAAAAAACTTAATCTCCCTTAATATTGGTGACCTTACACATCCTCATCCTACCTTCAAAATGTGTATAAATGAATATGTAACCCAAAAATGAAATCATACATCTCTTCCCAGAGATAAGCATATGTTGTATTTGCAATTTTGAGTAATAAAACATCTCTTCTCAAAGATAACATTATTATTTGTGTTCTTGAAATATTATTCAACCAAGAATTTTGAGTTTTGGATCACTATTAGTAGAATCAATAATCATGTCAATGCTGGGTAGGGGAAAATTATCTTTGGGACATTCTTTGTTGATATCTCTAAAATCAATATAAATACATATACTTTATGGCTTTTTACTGCCTATAACTATGTTTGATATCCATTTGGAATATTCTAATGGTAAAATGAAGCCTACTCCTAATAATTTGTCTTTGACAAGGTTGGCATTTAGATGAATAAAAAGTTGATGCACAACCAAATCAAGGTCTAAGCTTGGCATGTTAGAGTATGTCCATGAAAGGACATCAATAAAATCCTTCAAAATAGATATAATATCATCTTGATCCTCATCAATGAGGAAAGCTCCAAGATAAAAATTTTTAGGATTATCAAATGTTCTTAGGTTCACTTCAAATGTGTTTTCTATAAGGAGTGTATAACCATATTCTAGAATAGTATGTAATATGTGATCATGATCTTCTTATACTACTATAATTTTTGGTTGTTCCTCCCAAAGCTCTAGATAATGTGAAAAATTTGAATCCACCAATCCAAGTAATGGAGAACTAGAAAATGTCTCAGGAAAGTTAAGAGTAAGACACTAAAAGACTTGTTGTTCTGACATGATGCTAGTATTAGATATAGAGCTAGGTTTTGATGGATATTTCACATCCTTTGGGGATGAAAAAACTTTCCCATCCAAGAGTACATGAAATAGCATTTTACATAAGGGCTTATCTTTATTTTTATTGTTTCCCTGACTAGCAAGTAACTCAAAGAGGCTTTCACCTAAATATCTTAATGTTTTATCTTTTTCATGACCAAGAAAGTTTACCTTACCTCCAAATTAAGTAGAAAGATCCAAAGAAAAATAAAATCCTTGCTTATGATCTCCAATGTGAAATCCATCTCTAAGGCCCATGAACTCTACAATATATTCTTCATTATAGAATTCATTAAGGTGTATGACCAAAGTTTGATGGTCCCAATCAATGAGTTTATGATGGCAAAGGCAAAGCCAACAATGGGATGTTATGGTCATAATGTAAATTGAATAAAATAATTTTGTGTTAATAATTTCATTGTAAATAATATAATGGGATGTTACATCATTTCCAAGAGTCTTATTGATTGTCGATTTAGAAGAATCACTATCAAAAGTCATGAGTTCACCCCTAGGTGGTATAAATTTGAGACCTTGATTCAAATTATGTTTACCAACTGATAAAGGTTTCAAGATTCATTACTCTCATGGGCCAAGGCATTTTTTTGTATAATCAAAATTATCAATAATTTGATTAGGTATAGGATATTTTTGATTTTATAAACAATCAGCAATTTTGTTAGAATATACTAGTCTTCTTCAGTGAAATCTTCTTGATCTTGATTTGGTGAAGTAGTAGGTACATATATAATAAATTGTTTCTAGGCATATTTTTTATTTTTCCAAATTATGTTGGGTCTATAAGGGAATTTGGAAGCTTGGGTTTTTCCAAATGATTTGGGAGACTTTGGAAATTTAACAATATGAAAGGTATCTTTAAGATGATATGAGGAAATCTTGTCTTTTATAAAACCTATTTTGTAAGAGTTGTGATAAATGGATCAACTGAAGTGAAAGAAAGGTAACTAGGGTTGGTATAATTGGATTTTGGTGGATGAATTTTTTTTCCTTATTATTCTATAGAATAAATTTTGAACAAAGACAATAGTTAAAATTATGAAATTCATCATCTAGGTGTTTGCAATACTAATAAGGCTATAGATCAGTAGGAATGGTGACTTCAATTCTATCATGGGAAAATTTGAGGAATTAATGCAATGTAGATGTGATAACCTATACTTCATGGATCTAATGATGCCCAAGAATTATGTTATAAGGAAACTCAATATCCAAAATATATAACAAATTATGATGGGACACATACCCAATAATAATTAGCAAACAAATAGTACCAAAAAACTCCCTTTTGGCATTTTATTTTGCCTTGATTCTAATTGTCTTTGGTTAAATATCCTTCATAGTATAACCTAATCATTGTCCCATCTTAAGAGACACTATGTTAATCCCCAAACCATTGTCTATAAGAACCCACATGATTTAAAGGTTTTCAATGATGATCTCAATATACAATGGATTATTATGGATAGAACCAAAAGTGGACATGTCTTTTTTTATCAAAGGTAACCTATCAGAATGAAGAAAAATGTGCTAAAATCATTTGGAATTATTTAGGGTTAATGTCTTAAGGGATAGTTGATTTTTAAATAAGGTCATTCAAAATAGTTATTTGGACTTTAGATATATAAAAAAGATCTAAAATAGAAATTTACATAGGGGTTTTACTTAGTTGGTCCAAGATACTATAAGGATTTCCAATAGTACTATGAGAAGGTTTAGCCTTGGCTGGTACAATAATCAACTTTGGATCCAAAGGCACAATGTTCACATTGGATTTAGTGATAGAAGAGGGCAAAGGGCCCTGAAGGGTAACTCATGAGTGTCTAGTTGTTATTACACAATCTAGAGGTGGAAAGGAGGAATTATAATTAGAATATAAATTAAAATGGCCTTGGAGGGTGACTCACAAGCATTTAATTACATTTTCACAATTTTGAGTCGATGAGGAGCCATTATAATTAGAAGGGGATCTAGTAATAATAACCCATAGAAATTGAGGTGAAATAGAGTTACTTGTATTCAATGTGGTGTTACCTGAGGGAGAGTGTGTTAACCCTATAATAATGGGTATAATACCTCCAAAATAATAGTATGGTTAATGATTTTTAATAGTAATGGTGGTAATTTGGTTTGAAAAAATGTAACCATGGTATTATTGTACTTATAAGGCTTGTTGTTATAACCCAAGTTATTAGCATGGGTATTATGATACTGATTATGATCATGTTGATTATGATTTTGATCTTGGTTTTTTTGCCTCTAATTCCATCCTTGGTTCTAATTGTTCCTTATTATTTGTTGATTATGTTTAGTAAATGGATATTTGTAGATTCCCATATCTTAATTAGTGTTTTTCCAAGGAAGTTTGATTTCAAGTTTACCACTTTCAATAAAATATTTAATGAGATGTCATAATTAAACACATATATGAGAACCATGACCAAAAACATGATGGAATTTGAAAATTTCTCTGTCGATATTAATTAGGTTTGGGTCAATATGTAATAAATAACCTAGGTATAGGCCACACAATCAAATTAACTACTATGAGTTTTTGTAACACTGTCAACAAGCTCTCCCAATTTTTTAAAGACTATATATTTATTATTAAATACCCTTTGTGGAGGGACTCTTTGTAAAGTGGTTAGTGGATTAGGTGGAGCTAGTTATATATTTGGGGCTAGTGGATCCTATACTATTTGTAAATTTATTGATTTAGTTACTCCGTTTCCTACCATATTATTGTTCTTATTAAACCCATTGGGTTTATCTATTGTAATAATTTGAATTGGTGATTGGGTATGATTTGAAACTTAACCCTATGAATAAATATTGACAAGGCCTTTAGTGATAAGCATCTTCTAAATCTACACACCCTTATCTATAATTTAATCAAATGTGTTTACATAAGCAAGTCATAGATTGTGTGTCACCTTAGGGTGTAGGTTCTATGCAAAGATATCATCCATTTGTTTATCTCAAAAATTATTTTAGAAGCATCCAACTAATGTTCTTTACCACTGTAGATATGCTATGAAGCTTTCTAAATCTTATTGTTTAGATTTTTAGAAGTCGGCCACATTTAACTTATGTTAAATATTGTAAGAGAAGTGGTTGACAAATTTTTTAGACAGGTCATTCCAATGTATCATTGATCACTTAGGTAATTTAAGGAGATATTCTAAAGATTGTCTTGTTAAAATTCATAGAAACAAGAGAAGTAAATAAATGTTTATGTAATCTACCTCTTGGCATAAGACAAAAATGTCTGAATGTGCTCATGAGGGTCACCCTTCCCTATGTATTTATATAATTTGGGTACCTCAAAATGATGTTGAAAGGGGACTTGAATAATACTCAAATAAAATGAATATGGACATATCTCAATAATTTTGTACTTTTTGACTTAGTTTCCTATCTTTAATCATGACATAATTTATTTCATCAAATTTCACTCTTGCATGTTTGGTGCATTGGTAGGTGGAATATAATTCTATTGGGGTGGTATGTGCTCCTATTGTGTTGATTTGTTAGGGACATACACCATACGATTTTTAACTTTTTTTGATTCACTCATTGAGTCAAGTAAGTAATTTGATGATTCCTAGGTTGATAAACATTCCCTAAAGTTGATAACCTTGAATTGGAACTGTTTTATTGATTTTGGGGAGTCTATGGCTGATTTACCAAAGTATTCATTAGTTGAATATAAACTGACAAACTATTTTGAAGAATTTATTCAATATGTACTGAGTATTTTTTTCCTTGATTATGTGAAGGAACAAGAGGTTCTTGATGATTTAAAAATGTATACTCAGTGTCTGGTGAAGTATGTTGCATAACCTCTTGGGACTTGGGCTATTCAATTGAGATACCATAATCCATCATAGGTGTGTTCTCAACTAAATTATGTTGTGTTGGTTCTACCATATTCACTTTATCCTTTGAAGCATCATTATTTATTAAATTGGTATCTAAAGAGTCAATTAATTCTATGATAATTTGGTCTACATATTATTGGTTTATCTTCTTGATCTTGGTGGCAAGATCTTGATCATTATGTGTTGAATCTATGAGCACTTCCTTTCCTTTAATAGAAGAATAAATGTTTGATTTTTCAATATGAATAAGGGATTATTCTCATTTTTACTCTTATACTCTAGCTAAAATATGCAATTGTTGCATAGGAATGTTGGATGGCAATCTAACACCTAATTTAATCAACTTCAGTAGTGCTTCATATTTGTCCTCTAGGGTTTGATGCTCAAAATAGTCTTCCCCTAACCCTATGATTATAGGAATGTATTAAAATACCATGATATTATATTTTCCACCATAAAATTTCTCCGCTCATATCTAGGGCTATAAGATACTGCACTACATGTATACTTTTGTGTCATGTCTAGAATATTGTTATTTTTATTTGCTAATGTTTTAAATGTTTACAAGTGTTGATAAGGTGTGTTTTGATTTTCTATAAAAAAGTGACAAGGTAAAAAGAGACTATAATAAATAAATTGGCATATTAACACACAATTATAAGAAATGGTCACATTTTTACTCAGCTTTGGTGGTTTGAAGTCATCAAATTAGAAAGGGTATGCTAACTTTAAAACCTAAAGTGAATGATAACAAAACAAACTTAGGTCAAATATACATCAATATCATAATAGATAGGTACAAATTCAATGAGTTAAGAATAT
This sequence comes from Torreya grandis, assembly GCA_037957365.1. Lineage (NCBI taxonomy): Eukaryota > Viridiplantae > Streptophyta > Pinopsida > Cupressales > Taxaceae > Torreya > Torreya grandis. The sequence goes on along the minus strand of JARHVA010006697.1, from coordinate 630,980 downwards.
AAATTTAGAAGAGAGTCTTTATAATGAGGTAGGTACCAATGCTAACTAAGAAACTCAAGACATGAAAACACACTAGAACTCCTAAGTATAAAACTAAAACCAGATGGGTAGCACAACATTTCCACATGGTAATATGAAGTTGAATGGTTCTATAACTTAGAGTATGAGGGAACACAAGATAAATCGAGTCCATAATGATGAAAATGGGAAGATAATGAGTTTATAAAATGGCATTCAACCTAAATACTAAATTGTACCCAAGTTAACTCAAACCAAGTGAAAAATGAAAACCAATTAACACCTTGGCCTAGAAATTAGAAAGGTGAGATTCTAAATTTGAATTAGAAATGATGGACTTGGAGATATTTTCAAAAATAGTCTAGACTCAAATGGGAAACATAAAAATGTTCTTTAAGATAATACAAACACAATGTTTCAAATGAGGATTGAGTAAGGAAAAAAGAGGGTTTAATTTGGTCAGCATAACACCTCCTTGTTTAAATAAAATGGTGAATTAAAATGTTTCTAGTTGATGTGTTTTAGTCTTCAACCAAATTTTGGACTCAATAAGGGAAAGTAAGTAAAGTAAAAGTGATAAAATACAACTAAGTATAATGTTCAACGTCTAGAAACTGACAATGTTGTTTCGTATCATTGAATTATATCTATATACATACTCTTGGGAGGATTTTAAGTGTTAATATAAAAATAAAATCACATGAAGTAGTAGAGTTTTTACACATCCTTCTCCCAAGATATTATATGGTGACATAGAACTTTAGTCTACTCTCCTTACATCAAAAATATATCTAAAACAAGTGAGGTTGTTCTAAAAATAAATTTTTGAATGTCTAGATGGTCCTAAATGTGCTTAACACTATAGATGCTTCAAATCAATTGAGTTCATACAAGATAACTCAATATGCAAGGTTTTATTCCTTTGATTACTGATTCCATCTATGTACTTCCTGGTGGAGTCCCCTAGTTATCCAGACCTGACTCAATTTTTCATTATGATTGGAGAGGTTAGACACTTTCCCCATAGAAATTATAGTATACATGGCCTAATTTAAATACCTGATAATAGATCGAGGTTGATATGATGTTGTGAGATGAAAATTTCAATAAAACTCAAAAACTAAGTTTTTCGACCATATTTTTTCCTATACATAGGGATCGATATCGGTTAGGGTAAACCAATATCGGTCACTATGTAAACTATGTGTCATTAAAAAGCATAAAAAAATATGATAAAATGAAAGAAAACTTAACTTTTAGAGTTTTAAAATAATTTATAATAAGATCTAATAATTCCAAATTAGTCTCCTTGTTTCTATGAGATGCATGGTCTCATCGAGTGTGCCAAGATGTATAGATAGAATCCAAAGTGAGTTAAAATAAGCATTAGTCAAGAAAAATAAAAAAATGTATAATGAACATAACTAACTAAGTCAACTCCTTGAATGGGGTTTGTAAATTAAAATTAAGAGATATTGAAAGAAACTTTATAAATCAAACCTTCCTAAGAACATCCTACCTCCAAATGCAGCTCAAAACATTATTTCTCCCCTGATTTGGTGCTAAAGTATTTGTCAATGTTGAGTAACTTGCTCCTCCATCATCTCTCAATGCACCAATGAAACTAGGATCATGATATTTGATTAAATGTATGCTAAGAGTGAAGCTATCCTATAACAAATTAATCTTAATAACACAACACAAAAATGAATTTTGAAAATAATTTTGCATAATGAGTTTACACAAAAGAATCTTTAAAAATGGTGGTCTTAGCCCTATTATTTACACACACACACACACACACACACACACACACACACACACACATATATTTGGAAATGATTAGAATCAACCATGACTATCCATATTGAGATCAAAATGTGTGGCGATGGATCAATTCAAGTTTGGAGGCTCAATCCATAAATATCCCTATTAATATTTGGAAGAAAGGGGCATTAAATAGGCATGGGAGGGCTTAAATTAGATATTTATTTTATTTATAGCTTATAGATGCCACCCCACTGATGATGTCACCAAATGATTAATATATTAGAAATAAATTTATAATTAATAAATATTCAATAACTTCCATTTATTTTCCAATTAAGCTCCAGATTTAGATTAATTTGCCTAACTTAGACTAATTAAATTTTATGCAATTATTTTGAAATTGGTTGTTCACTTCATAAAATTGGTCAAAATGTCAAGTTACTAGGCCATACTTTTACTAGAGTAGAATTATATGATTTTTTTAATTATGTACAGACCAATATCCCATTTAGGATATTATTGTCACAAAATAACACATGCACATATCATGTGCTTTTGAATTAGAACAATTTAATGGTTTAGAGCATCAAATTATGTTTTTATCATTTTGACTCAAAATGATTTGAGAAAAGTTTAAAATAACATAAAATGAATTATTATATTTAGGGATACATTAGCCTAAATTGGCACTTGTATATGACAAGATCAAATCATTTAGCGTGTGTAAGTGATTTTGGCCTAAATTGTGCATTTGAGTGCATTTTGAGTAAGATTGACAATTTCAAAAAAATGGTGTTAGGAATTCAATGTCTACAAATAAAACCAAGGGAACTATCTCTCTTTCTAGATTATCTCCATTACATTTTCACCCATACTTAGGAGAGATTCCATGTTCTAGTAGGAGTGAGTAATATCACACTTTCTCTCAAGGGTATTCCTAATTGACAATAGTTTTTGGTATGCCTACTGGGACTAAATTGGTGCAAGTATTCATAAAATTATATTTGTAGAATCATTATTCATGAAGAATATAATGATTCTATGCTTAATCAACTAGTTTTAGTAGTCTAGGCATAATTTCCAAGTAAGTGTATCTTCATTACACCATTCTAATGTTGTTTTTATGGCTCAATTTGAATAAAATGAAAATTTCATGCAAGTTGATGACTCTTATTAAAAATATGGTAAACCTTATAAAACATAAAATGATTTATACCAAACTTGTCATGATCCATATGAGCCTTATCATGATCAATATGAACCTTTTTATGAGCCTAATTAGCCTTACCAAGAGCTTTATCAAGTTTTTCATGATCCTTACTATCCAGGGTATGACCCTTACCTTCCTTGTGGATGATATTAGTCTTATGAATATCCTTCACCTCTCCCATATGGATATGATGATGCACATGTGTAAATTTTTTTCTAATAAATGATGGATGAGATGGATAATAAAATATTAACATGTGAAATAAAAATTTATTAAACCTCTCAGTATGAGGAAGTGAGTGGGATTTTTCAAGATGCATCTAATGATCCATTAGAGAGGTATGAGTTATGTAATATTATATTAGAGAAGGTGGAGTCTTGGGAGAGGAAATAAAGTGAGTTGAATTAGTTGTTTCAAGAACACTCTTGTATTCCTTACTAGTCTTCCTATTTTAGGAGCAAAATGTAGAGGTATTTAAGAATTTATTTTTCCCTCCTCTTCAAGACACCCTAGATGATTGAATTTACCTCAAAATCCTAAAATATGATCATGAGAAACATTTCATCATTAATAATCCATCTTAAATAAGTGAATTCCATCACTCTCCCACCATTACCCTTCTTGAAGTGAAGCCTATTCTATGAAGGATAGAGAAGGAGGTTGTAGGTGCAAGTGAGATTATTGAAGAGTGTGAAGAGGATGCTTTAAGTGTGTATGGGGAATATTTTTTCATTAATACTTCACATGGAATACAAGTTGATAATTAGGTTTTAGATGGTCTTGAAGAAGATATCTCAAGTATGCAAGATAAGGCTGGTATTGATGTAGAATAAATCCATGAGATAGTACAAGATGAATTCATAAATGAATTTGAGATATATCCCATTGAGAAAGATAAATATTCCATTAAAAATGATCTCATTTAGGTTGATCAAAGTGAGGAACAAAAAATTAATTATCTATTATATATTGAGTCTCTGTATGAGACTGAAGACCTTTGTAATGATAGGTTTCCCATTAGAGAACATGCTCATAAGAAGGTTGATCAAGAGGCACTCATTGACAACTATGATGTAGATTAGATTGACTATTCAAAGATCCTTAAAGAGATTGATGAAATTAAAATAATTGATAAGAATAATAAGGTCACTCTAGATGCCATAGAGACTCAAGGGCAATGCTTAGATAATGTATCACTTAAAGAGATTGTAATTAATAAGTAATTTGAGAAAGATCCTAACGTACAAGATGAGTATGCCTTCATTATTGATTTGTTTGTTGGTGTTGACTCACTTGAAGAGATGTTAAAAGAGTTGGTAGGCAAGAAAAGTGGATCATCAAACATCATGTTCAATAAACACCTTGATTTGAAACTTGTACCATCTCTTGGAGGAAGTAAGTTCATCAATTTCTCATTTGATCCAAGTGGATCATGATTTGTGTTGGTTAGTTAGTTTTAGTAATTTTTGGTTTTGCCTCCATAAGTGCTTGTTACACATTAGGTGTCTTTTTAGGACTATTTTCCTTTCTTTTATTTCTAGTCTTAGTATCTTGTCATGTGTGTTATTTAAGGAATCTGTAGAGCAAAAAATTACTCTACATTTCATTCTAATTTTTAGTTGTCTACTACAAAATTTTGTTCCCACATACCTTGCTCTGAGATGGTAGAGTTTTGAAATAGAGCACGGGCTCTATTTTCCTTTTTGATTCATTTTTGTCTAAGTGTCAGGATCAAGCAAAAGCTGACAAGTGTCATCATCTGAGGCATCCTTTCTCAAATAGAAACTGCCAAGTGTCATCATCTGAGGCAACTTTTATATTTTCTATGAGTTGGTTAGAATGTGCCACGTATCTCATAGTGACTCAAAACAATACACCAAGTTTCATCATCTACAGTTTCATATCAGCACCCACGTATCATCTCTTTTCAGCAAAAGGTTTTAACAAGCTAAGTATCAAGATAAAGTAGAAAGCACCAAGTGGTAGTCACAAAAAGTCTTAGTTTTTTTTTTATAAAAAGAAACAAAAGATGCCACATACCCCAGTAGAAGAGAATAGAAGCCACCACATGTTGAGATCTGAATTATCTTCATTTTTGCTTCACTGATATAACAAAGACTATGGTGGGTCTTAAGTGTTGTTTCTAAATCAAGCGAAAGCCGCCAGGTGTTATTGTCTATGTAAACATGAAATGAGACATATTTGTTTCTTTGGTATAAATAGAGTAAAGTGGAGACCGCCATGTGTCATCTTCCACAGGTTTCTAAAAAGGTAGCTAAAAGAAGTAGAGACTGCCATGCAACCCCAGATAAGTAAAGTAGAGATTACCATGTGTCCTTTAAAAGTAGTGGAGATTGACACCTATTCTTATATCCCTTTTAAAGTTACTTATGTAAGAAATGTTTTGGGTCTTATTTTATTTTAAACTATTAAATTTTCAAGGAAACGGATTGTGACAAGTGTCAAAGGTGGAACACTCCTGAGCAAAGACACAAAAGAGTATAAGTTATGCAGAAAGTGCCATGTGTCTTTGATAGGTGATACAAAACATGCCAAGTGTCATCTTTCATTGTCTCCTAAAGTAATAAGAAGGTTTTCAAGAAAATGGCTAAGTGTTACCTAGCATTTAAGAGAAGGGAGCAGCCTGCAATCTATTTCAGCCAATGAACTGCTAGAAAACAAAGTGTTTCAGAATCTATAAAATATATTTTGTTAGACACTTCCAGTTTGATTAGATTTTAGTTGGGCCATTAGATTGGGAACAAGCAGATAATTTAGAGTGAACCCAATGCTATAAATAAGGGTGTAGAGGAGAAGTAAAAGGGGAGAGATATTAGAGAGAAATTATTGTAAAGAGTTTAGACTTTCTAGAGCTATGACTAAGTAATATCATTTGATTTTGTTCTATCTTTTTAAATTAGAAGCTTTATGTAACTGTGCATGTTTTTGTGCCTCTTATGTGACTAGAGAATTAATGAGAAGATTGAATCCTATGCCTTTGTTGATATTTTATGCATCATTTGCAAAAGTAGTTTAGGCTGTAGGCTTTCTAGAGTTTTGATTAGGAATGTCATTTGATTTTGTCTCATTTTTCTTGAGTTGAAAAGTTTATATAACTGTGCATGTTTTTGTGCCTCTTATGTGACTAGAAGATTCAAATAAGAAGATTGAACCCTATGCCTTTGTTGACATTTTCTATATCACTGCAAAAGTAGTCTATAATGTGAGCCTTTGTTTCTATTGTTTCCATCTTTTACATTGATCATGCACTTGTTTTCTCTTAAATGTAAATGAATCTTACATATAGTCTCATTGTGCTTAAGATTAAGGTCGAATTACATCCAGGTACATCACCATAGTAAGATTTTCTTTCTTGCATTAGTGTTTTTGTTAAAATTCATGTCCCTTTTCCCAGTATACACTTGATTTAAAGAACCAATTTCTCTAAAGTTTGGAGGTTGTTTCAAGTCGTAAGTCCCACATCTTGAAACTTCCCATTATTGGTGTTTATTACAAAACACAATTTTAAATCATCAACATTTATGGCACGCCGATGGGACCAATCTTTCAAGGAGTTAGAGAATTTTTGGTGTGTTCTTCGACCAACTAGCCTTTGGAGGTTTTTATTTTATCAACACCAACGGTGACTCTAAGTTGAATCAGCTGATTAAGTAGTCCTGGTATCATCAAGAAATCACCGTTTAGTATGTACAATTTTGTTACTCATAACTATGGATCTTAAGCTCCTTCATATATTTTTGATCAACCTAATCTCTTTTCCAATCGACCCATTTCCACCTTCAAACATGCACTACTAGGATATAAAAAGAATGTAGTAGTGCTTGATGCCAAAATGGGATGTGGCCAAGAAATCCCTAATCATGTCATCCATCAAGTGATAAATGCACTAGATCTGGTTAAGAGTGAATGGGCTCCCATTGAAAGAGCCAATTAACAAAGGCTTATAAATGAGATGTTGGATGTGTGTAGCTTGATTACATTTTTAGAAGAGAAGCTGAGTATTCATGAGAGATAGCCTTACCAAGTCTATCAACTTGCATATCCACTACTATAAGTTTTATATCAGATATATGCATCCCTTGCTCATGAGCCAAGTCGAACCTGTCAAGGTTCTTTCTTCAATAATGTCGCGTCTATGTTGGCAGCAAGGGAAGTGGAATCCAAACCCTCACTTCCCCCTCAAGTCCCTCCCACCCTTCCTCAAGAAGCTTCTTATTTTTCATCACATCCTTCATGCACTCTCCACTTCTATGATGATTCCTATGAGCTCTAAGAAAGACTCTTTCAAGAAAATCTAGCTAAGCAAGTTGAGGAATTAGAGGCAGAGATGAAATTACTTAGAGAAAGAGAGATAGATCTTTCAGACCTTAGAGGGGAGCCTATGCCAAAAAATACCTCTTCTACCAATCCTCAGATCTCTCTACCAGCTAGGGATCTTGAAGAAGATAAAATCATGAACCAGCTAGGGATCTTGAAGAAGATAAAATTGCTACCTCTTCCCAAAGGAAAAGTTCTAGTCACAAGGTCATGAGTTGGAAAAAAACAATGGAATCATGGGATAGAAATAAGGAAGAGAAAGGTTTTGCTCAAAGCCTTAAAGAGGTTGAGGCTACTCTTACTCATGATGATGATCAAGCAAAAGATCCTACATTTGAACACACCTCATCTACATCCCTCCAAGAGAGCTATCAAGCTACATCTGATATAGATGAAGTGATGTACAAATGGCAAGAAGAGAATCATTAGATTCTAGCTCAAGAATTATCTCCTCTTCTTCATATGTATAATCATTTGTCTTCTTCTATATCCCTTTTCAAAGAGGAATATATTTTGGAGGAAGCAAGTAAAGAGGAGTCTACTCAGTTCATGGCTAGTCAAGAAGATTTTATGAGTGAAAATGAGGAGTAAATCACTATAGGTACATTCTTTGATGAACAAGAGGACAAGTCACAAGCTTTAGCCTTAATCTCTAATGAGGAAGAGATCATTTCTGACTTTCTTATCACTTTGCAAGAAGATATGGAGGAACATGGACACTTCCTTAATCAAGTCATTAGGGCAAGTTACACTATTCTTCAAGAAGGCCATGAGCTAGCCAGATGTGGTGAAGACAACATTGAGACTCAAATAAGTATGTAGAAGGGATGCAAGCTTTCAAACTTATCCTTTGAAGAGGTTGAAGTCATCAAGGAGGATGATCATGCAATGGAATCCAAGAATGAAGAAGAAAGAGAGAAGCTAATCAATAAGGTATATCCAAGGACTTATGGTAATGAGCCAACAACCATTGATTTCTTAATGAGACATGCTAGTATGAGGAACCAACATTTGACAAGCTTTCAAGAACAAGAAGAGTATGCATATAGTGGAAGCATGTTTGATTATGATTCACTCAGATTCAGGCCAATCAAGGTGGAAAGTAAGATAAGCAAGTCACCAGAGCTCCATCCCATTCAGCGATTTATCTGGCACCATAAGTCTTCTTGCCATGAAGGAAACTTCAAAAAATTTCCTTTTGATCCAGGAGGGAGGAAAATATACCTGGTTAGCTGTATATAGTAGTTTGCTTTCAGTTTTGTTACTCTATTTTCTCATTTTTTCTTTCTCACTCTCTCTTTTAAATAAGTGTTCTTTAAGCACATGGCTGCGGCTCAGAATCTTTTAAAAAATTTCAAGACTCTCAACACATTAAGTCTCTCTCAAATATCTATAATTCCCCAGATGTGTCTAATTCATAAGTGCCAGAAGTGGAAGCTATTTTGATCTAGTTTGAATTCTAATTGAAGGTTGTAGTTTATATTTTGTAGAGTTTTTGCACAAGGACATCATTAACCTTGATTTAGCTTTCCAGGAGTTGCAAAATAAGTAGGGGCTATTTGATGTTAAATGGTCTATTTATCAGATGGCCTTACTAAAGTTGTGATTATTGCCACATTTTTATATGTGGGAAATTGTGGTTTCTTTTTTAGCAGGCTCAAAAGTCCTTGGGGTCGCCAATAATTGTAGAGAAAAAAATTACTCTATGTTTCATTCTAATTTTTAGTTTTGCACTACAAAATTTTGTTCCCACATACTTTGGTCTGAGATGGCATAGTTTTGAAATAGATGGGCTCTATTTTCTTTTTTGATTCATTTTTGTCTAAGTGTCAGGATCAAGCAGAAGCTAACAAGTGTCATCGTCTGAGGCATCCTTTCTCAAATAGAAACTACCAAGTGTCGTTGTCTAAGGCACCTTTTATATTTTATATGAGTTGGTCAAAATGTGCCATGTATCTCATAGCGACTTAGTGGAACATGCTAAGTGTCATCATCCATGGTTTCATATTGGCACCCACGTATCATCTCTTTTCAGCAAAAGGTTTTAACAAGCTAAGTATCAAGATAAAGTGGAAAGCACCAAGTGGCTTTCATGAAAGGTCTCAGTTTTGCTTTTCTAAAAAGAAATGAAAGATGCCATGTACCCCAATAGAAGAGAGTGAAATCCACCACGTTTTGAGATATGAATTATCTTCATTTTTTCTTCACTGATATAACAAAGTCCATGGTGGGTCTTAAGTGTTGTTTCTAAATCAAGCAGAAGCAGAGACTACCATGAAATATGAAATGAGACCCATTTGTTTCTATGGTATAAATAGATTAAAGCAGAGACTACCATGTGTCATATTTTTCAGGTTTTTAAAAAGGTAGCTAAAAGAAGTAAAGACTACCACATAACCCCAGATAAGTAAAGTGGAGATTACCATGTGTCCTTTAATGAAGCAGCGGAGATTGACACCTATTCTTGTATCCCTTTTAAAGTTAATTGGGTAAGAAATGTTGTGGGTCTTATTTTATTTTAAACTGTTAAAGTTTTGAGGAAGTGGATTGCAACAAGTGTTAAAGGCAGAACACTCCTGAACAAAGACACAAAAGAGTATAAGTTATGTGAAAAGTGTCGTGTGTCTTTGATAGGTGTTGCGAAACATGCCAAGTGTTGTCTTCTGGTGTCTCCTAAAGTAATAAGAAGGTTTTCAAGAAAATGGCTATGTGTTACCTAGCATTTAAGAGAAGGGAGTGTCCTGTAATCTATTTCAACCAATGAACTGCCAGAAAACAAAGCATTTCAAAATCTATAAAATATCTTCTGTTAGACACTTCTAGTTTGGTTAGATTTTAGTTGGGCTGTTAGATTGGGAACAAGTAGACAATCTGGAGTGAACCTAAGGCTATAAATAAGGGTGCATAGGAGAAGTAAAAGGGGAGAGATATCAAAGAGAATTTTTGAGAGAAATTATTGTAAAGAGTTTAGACTTTCTAGAGTTGTGACTAAGTAATATCATTTGGTTTTGTTCTATCTACTTAAATTGGAAGGTTTATGTAATTGTGCATGTTTCTTTGCCTCTTATGTGACTGGAGAATTAATGAGAAGATTGAATCCTATGCCTTTGTTGATATTTTCTATGTCATTTGCAAACGTAGTTTAGGCTGTAGGCTTTTTAGAGCTGTGATTAGGAATGTCATTTGCTTTTGTCTCATTTTTCTTAAGTTGAAAATTTTATATAACTGTGCGTGTTTCTATGCCTCTTATGTGACTAGAAGATTCAAATAAGAAGATTGAACCCTATGCCTTTGTTGACATTTTTTGTATAACTGCAAAAGTAGTCTATGTTGTGAGCCTCTGTTTCTATTATTTCCATCTTTTACATTGATCATGCACTTGTTTGCTCTTAACTGTAAATGAATCTTACATATAGTCTCACTGTGCTCAAAATTAAGGTTGAATTACATCTAGGTGAATCGCCATAGTTAAATTTTCTTTCTTGCATTGTTGCTTCTGTTAAAATTCCTCTCCCTTTTACCAGTATACACTTAATTTAAAGAAGAACCAGCTTCTCTAAAATCTGGAGGTTGTTTCAACTCGCAAGTCCCACATCTTGAAACTTCCCATTGTTGGTGTTTATTACAAAGTGCAATTTTAAATCATCAATAGAATCCATGTCTCACCTTGTCTTGCTTAATATTTTTAATCAATTTTCAAGGTCTGATCATGTGTTTTTTGAGTGTTTGAGCTAGTGTCTGAGTCCAAAAATAGTTGCAAAGTTAATATTTATTTATCATAACAAGCATGTTTCCTATTTGAGTTGCCCAAATGTTGACAAGTTTGATCTCATAGGTTAAACTATCACACCTATCATTCAAAACATTGCTTGTGATGCTTCTAAAACCCTATTCACAACCTTGTCATGCCTTTGGTATTCTTTAAATGATGATTTTTTAGCCTAGTTAGCAATGTTTAAGGTAAACTATTAGGCAATATTTCCAATGTTTTCATATTAAATTTAGTAGTTCACAAGGGTATTTATTAATATTTTAAGAGGTTACATGCTCTATCAAGCTAATTTATTTCACTCAATCACTTGGTTTTAAGCCTATTGGTCTTGTTTGATGAAGTTAAGGTATTTTAGCAAAGTTTAAGGTTTTTCAAGAAACTTAGGTTTATATTATGACCAATATAAGCATTTTAAAGAGTAATTTATTTCATGTATCATTTAATAATACATGTAAGAGGTCATCTGAAGTCAAATGAGGTCTAGAATTATTATAGTTACTTTACATGAGATCATTTCTTTTATATTGACCTTCTTTGCACTTGGAGATGTTTTTAATGGGATTCTAATATTTTAAAGATTAAATATGCATACCATTACACTTGTAAATGATTTAAAATGATTTTTAAATTTAATAATGTCATAATGAAGTTAGAACAATGGTTTATTCATGAAAAAGGCTCATTTTTTTCTAAAAACAAGGTAATTTTATGGGTTTGTATAGATTTAAGGAGCCCAATTATAGTTAAAATGACTTAAAGGTGTTTTTATTAATCATAAATATCATATCCATGATTTTAAAAGTTTTGCATGTCTTAAAAGTGCAAAACATGTTTTTTCTCCTTCATCATCCTCTTCACAAGTTCATAAGGGTAGTTTTCAAGTACTCTATACAGATAGAGTAGAGAGAGATTTGGGTCATGATATTTTTAAAAAATTATGTGGTAATAATTAAATTAAAATTAGTGGAATTAGTATTTAAATTAATCCCCTGTCCTTATGAATAATTGTTAAGACCTTGGGGTCATCTAAAACTAGCTAGAAACCCCACAAGCTCATTTTTATTCATTAAATTGGAAGTTTGGTGAAATTTGAATGGTTGGGGAAAATTTAATGGTATTTAAAATTTATATTAAATCATATAAAAAGTTTATCCAAACATATTTTTCATGTGTGATCTCTATTTTATCAAGAAACCTCCATTTTTACATAGTTTGTAAGGCAACTACCATTATTTCTTGATGTTTCAGGTTTAATACTATTTGGATTTTGTTTCATATAATTTTTTAACTCAATATAAGGATATAAAAATCTATAAACATTAATTTAACACTTATAATAAATCAACAATGTTCTCAAAACCTCAAGGCTTGTGTCTAGACTATCTGCGAAAGACGATTTCAAAGGGTTTGATACTACACTATCAAAGGATAGATGAGGTAATAAATTCATGATAGTTTTAATGAGATGATATAAAATTGTTATAAATTTAAAAAATGGTCAATAATTTTATTTAGGGTGACTAATGATAGTCATGAGAACAAAAGGTCTAATTAGGCCTAATAGGACCAATTGCCCATACACGAGATTGTATATCATGGTGAAGGAAAATTGATGGTATGAGATATAAAATAAGATAATAAAGGTCTAAAATAAACATAGTTATAACATTTCATGTGTAATTTATCCTTTATTACAACAATAACTCCATATTACTATGTAAGGTGATATGAGAATGATGTTTTAGAACAATCATCTATATTAGTCTTGAAGAAAGTCATAAAGATTAGGGCTAAGATGAAGTTATGAGACCATATATAGAATTTATATATTTAAATAAACATTAAAAAATGTGTTTAATGTTAATTAAAACTTTGGAAATGTGTATTATGCCAAAGAGCAAATTTCTAAGTAGCTTTTGAGGCTTAAAACACTCATTGGACTTATGTATATAGGGATTAGTGTTGAAGGGGAGACTCAAACTTCAAAAGTTGCATTTAAGGAAGTAAATCAGAATCACAAGACTAATCCTAAATTTGAGGAGGTTTGAGATCATCTTAATTTATGAATCTAAGGTCTCTTAAGACCTAGATGACAAGAAAAGAGCACTTATAGCTGGGTTATACTTTTATTTTGACTATGAAATGTAGAACTTAAGGTCAAGAGGATATTTCAAGATAATAATTGTAGACAAAGGGTATAATATGGTATTATTCATATCTAAAATAAATTTAGGGGACTTTGGAAATCCCTACTTCTCATAATATGTAAAGAATCATCTTAAGTCCACCTAAAACTAGCCTATATGCACATATAGTCAACAGAAACAATACATTCACTTGAGAAAGAGACTTGTGTGAGTTAAGGAAACTAGAAAGTTTGTAGATGTTCTCATTATAATGATAAAGGTTTCAATTTTTCAATGTTCCAAATTTATTAAATTCATATATACACCTACATCCGTGGTCTACCTATAGTAGTTAGTTTATACAAATGAGTTAAGTGAGTTGAAGGTGTCATATGATTGTCACATGCTTTATGGAACATTGACATAGTGATAAGGAATTTGAAGTGGTTTGACAACTTTAAAGGGTTAAATAACTTAATAAAGTGGATATTTTTATCCCTATATAGTCAAGTGAAGAACTATAGGCCCTAAGCCTATAGGTCCTCATCTTAGACCTTGATCAAAACCATTATCTAACTTGAAGCAAAGCCATGATAAAGGTTTCAACCTTGAGGTAGATTAATACATTAACATATCTCATAAAAGAGTAATTTGGTCACCGATAACTTATTAATAGTCATAATTACTAAGTTTCATAGTATGTAATCAACCAATCTAATAGGATCCTATAGGCTTATTTAAAGGGTTAGTCTACCTTCAAAACTAATCATGTATATTGAGGACATTGTGAGATGTTAGACCCAATATAAGAATAAAAATAGGTTCAAAATAATTAAAGGAACCATTAGGGGGTTGGTGAGAATTATGAGGTTCATAACCATAAAACATATTCAAGTTGACCATAATAGGCCCTAGTAGGCACCTACAAGACTCAAGCCTATAAGTCCTCATTATGGACCGAATCAACACCTCAAGCAAACCTAAGTGTTAAAGATCCTAACCTATGAGATGATGGAGATAGATTCCAATAGGTTCAAAAAATTTCTAGGCCACATAAGTAGTCAAGAGAGTCTTAGAGATTGAGTTGATAGTCTTTTGACACCTTAGATTGTACACTAATTGAAATGTTATACTTATAGCCATTAAGGTTAAAACTCAGTCAAGCATAATGAATTAGAAGTGGTGTGAGAGAGGTAGTGAGATTTTGGTCCTATTTAATGAGTTATTGAGGTTATAAATTCATATCAATGAACTTTTAAGGTCTTGTTATATATTATTGTCCATCTATAGTAAAACAAATAGAGATTGGTAGTTTATAGCCGATATATGATTGTAAACACTCAAAGGTAGGAGTGGAGATGTGGATGGTTATCAATAATGTGATTATGGGAGAGAGAATATAATGGAATTTATGAAAATTTTATGAGGATATATAAATAACTTCAGACAAGTTCATAATCCTAAATAAGGATTAATACATTGTTAAGAGACCCTCTTGATAGGCACCTACAAGCCTATTCAGAAGGTCAACATAGTTTCAAGCCTAATCAAAGAGGTAGAGTAGTATTAAAAGTTTTTTGAAACCAATTAATATTTTTACCAAGTTAATGAGACAAATGAGTAATTTTTTTTATGTGAGAGTGAAGGCTAAACTAAGATACAGTCAAGTGGCTCTCTAAGTGCATACACAGGATATAGGTTTAGATAGGCTAGGCTTGAACCCAAATGGAAAAAAACATAGATTCTTTGAGGGTTATGGGGTATACCTAATTAAGATAAAAATATAATAAATTAATGATAATAAATAAAAAAATATAAAATTTAAGTTAGAGCCACAAAACTTTTGTCAAATATACATAGTCAGAGAATATAGTCCCCTTTGGAGAGCTACCAGCCCACTCACAAACTATGTAAGAAGAGCATGTTTTCAATAAGTTAGAATATTATAAGTTGATAAAGATTATGGATGAAATTATTATGAACTCCATTCATTTTTTATAAAGTTCACATAGTGGATAAGAAGGATAAACTCATTTTACTGACCTCTTAGGTCAACATGCCTATTTAGCATACAAACCCTCAATGGTAAGATATAAGGTTTTAGACCCTTTTGATAGGTAAATGATGATGGAGAATCATAAGGAATAATTTCATGGATGATTATAAAACATGTGAGATATATTAATGTTAAGGGTAAGTGAATTAAAAGGTCTTGAATCCAAGATAACTTTCCTAAGCCATTTGCATGTAGGCAGTCCCAACCAATCATGCTACGAAATAGTGTTTTCAAAGATCTATACATGTGAAATTTTTTTGAAAATTAGTAAATATAATATTCATAAGTTTATTATTATAATAATTATCACCAAAATTTCATAATATTAGTATAAATATCAACTACTTTGTCTCAGACCTTGCCTATTCCATTGGTAAGGGGCAGTCTTGAGACTAAGTGGGTCCATTTGGTCTCAAAGCATAAAACAAGTTTACAAAAATAATGAAGTGATATTAAGGTATTAAAAATTAATTAATAAGGTATAAATAAAATATTATCAAGAAACAAAACTTAGGTTTCATTCTAAGAGCCTTTGAGGGCTAGCAAGGAGAGATAAGCCTAAACCCCAAACGCCCTGACCAGTACACCATGAGCATACAAAGGAGTGATGAAGACTTAAAGAGAATAAGGAAAAATGGATATGATTTTTTTAATTTTTTTAACCTCTCATAGTATTAAAAATATGTCTTGAGACCCAAAACTTAGGTTGGAATTCTCTTGAGCCTTAAGAACGCTAAGCAAGCCACCCTAAGAGCAACTTCAGATGCTCGTACCATATCTCAGAATTAACATGGGTATATGATTAATTTATTATAGATTATTAGGTCAGTAAATAATTTTTTTTGAGTGGAAGGATGTTAGTTAGATTCCCCATCTTTATGAATAATCATTAAGACCCTATACAAGTCTTAAACCCTTCTAAAACCCTAATTGTGACCAATTAAGGGAAATGGATTTAAAATGAACCTATAATACAATGGATTGATCCTAAAACCTCTTTTATAATTTTTAGGAATCAAATTAGGTTATCCATATGTGTTTTTATTTTGACATCACTTTTATGGATTCCTCCAAATACCCTATTTTTCATGATTTTTGAATTTCAAGTGACCTAAGAAGGGGATAACTTCCGAATAATGGTATGATATCACTTGATAGTTTTAATATATATTATATAAAAAAAAAATCATGATAATTTATTTAAATGATCAAACCAATAAACTTTTCCAAGGTAGTCCTAAATAGGATCAAAATAAGACTAGAGAACAAGGTGGTTTCTTGGTTTTCACACTTCCACAGGGTCTCAAGACCCCAAAATTAATATGGATGTTTTTGAAAGTGTGGTAAAATTTAATAAAACACTTTTAGATAGTTTCACATGTGTGGGAGATCCCAATATCAAGATGTATACTTTCTAGGCCTATGAAGGATAATTAGGCCTAATTTGAAAGAGAGAATGAGCTAAAAAGTACACTTGCACTTAGAATCTGATCACAAAATTTTTTATAGTGGTGTAAGGGGATATATTTTGTCTAAAAATACTCTTATTATTTCATATCCATCTCCATATTTTTCTAGAAAATATCTTTATCTATTTTTAGGGCTACAAGGATTTGAGAAGAAATTCATGGTTTTGGTAAAAATAAAGTATTTTGAGTATTTTGTGTATTCAAATGAATTTTTATAGGTTTGGTATGAATTTATAAAACCATACATGGAATATATTTGAAGTATTGAAGAGAAAATCCACTTTTTCCTTTTATTCCCTATTGAAAATGAGCTTTTCTAAGAACCTAAACACTAAAACATTGTATAATGATTCTAATATACCTTGTAAAGGCCGATATATATTCTAAAAACAAAAATAAGGAATTAAAAATTCAAGTATTATCTTTTAATAGTTATAAAGGTTTGAAAATTTCTTAATTCTTCTAAATGCACCTTCTCTCCTTTCATCTGCTAGGCTTGTTGAAGGAGTCAAACTTGCACTTAAGAGCTTCTAAAAATCCATGTATCATGGAAACACCTCTAAAATGTCATATAATAATGTTTCAATGAAGATTAAATAAGGACTTAAAGTATTTTTTTTAAGGGGGAAGACCAATTCTTTAATAAAGACATAAGACATAATATATAAGGGCTCTAATAAGGATTTAGGCACACTCCAAGTGGTCAAGTCTTGAACAATAATGAATTTGACATTATCTAAGACTCACAAACATATAAAAAAAATTCTTATATTCCCACCTAAGGATATTAAAAATACAAGTTTCAAAAGGTTTGAGGAAGTGCTATGTAGAATTTCAAGGAGGGTAAAGACCAAGTTTGGGACTGCTTTGTCTCTAAGCATTTGATTTTTCAATTTGAACTCCTTTTAAAAAATTTAATTCATAAATATTTAATTTTTTTGTGATGAAAGGCTAAAAAATTTTATATTCACCTTTTGAGAGAAATAATAAGCTTTTGTTCCTCCATTTTTAGGTTTTTTGGTGAAGTGTATGTGTTTGCAATCGATATATAATAGTGAAGCATTTATTTTCCTATGATATTATCTAGATTTTATACATTTATTAAAGATTTTTGATGTTATAGAAGCCATTATAAGTGTCTATATCATATTTATTCTAAGCATTGGATGTGAATTTATTTCTTTTACATTACTTCCTTGCAAATATTGAGTTTTTTCAAGTCCTTCTTATGAAACATTATTGTAGAAGTCATTTTTGAGTGTAGAGAATGTGTGAAAGATTATCCATTTAATAAGAGTGTTAATAATAATCATAATTGGTCATAAAATTTTGTTGCATCGCCTTCATTTCTAGTTTCCCTATTAGTTCCATTGCAAATGGTGTCTTTTTCACCCTTTCCATTTATAGAATCAATAGATAGTAAGTTTAAGAATAATTTTTAGTGAGAGAACCAAGGGAACCATCCATATCTTGATATTATCTCCATTTTAATGGAACCCAAACTTAGGAGATATTCCATGTTCCATCAAGAGTGAGAAACATCAAACTTTCTCTCAAGGGCACACTCTTGATTGATAATAGTAAGCACATTTGAATATGCCTTCTAGAGTGACGTATATCATCAACCAATGGAGGACATAGTTCTAGGGATTAAGGATAGATTCTCTCAAATATCCACCTTGAAAATAAATTATTTTTTCCTTTCCCCTCAATAATGATATGACTTCTTCATTTTTGTCTCTTTTGGATTTGAAAATTTTGATACCATTAGAATTCATACCTATTAGCATCACAATGAAGTCTTAAAAATGGTGAAAATATTCCCCTAATATCCAAAATAAGATATAACTAAGAATTATAAAATTATATTGATATATGTGGATCAAAACCCCTAATTAATTTAATTAAGGTTGATAGTCCTACCTTCTGGAGGATCCTCCATACTATGGAATTCATCTTTACCATTTCTAATGTCAAGCATTCCACTTGACACCTACCTATACCCATGTCATTCCATGACTTTTAAAAACTAACAATGAAATCTTGGAAAATTTTCATGATCAAGAAACTTCTATAGACTTCCTTCAAACTGCCCTCCTTAGCATACACATTCACATTATGGAAAGTTATAGTTACATGAGTTATAATAATGACATAGATGATGTCATAGGTATGATTATAAATATTGGCATGTTTGGATTATTTTACAATCATAATCCTCCTTAAACTTTCATGAATAAGGAAATGCCACATAATGGTGATGGGGTGGGTGCTTTTCATCAATATTAAATAAAAAATTCTTAGGAAATAAATATGCTAATGTATTGAATGTTTTGATTGATTAAGTGGGTAGATCATAAAACTAATGAAAGGAATAATATTTTAATATTCATTTAAACAACTTGGTTAGTGATTTGTCATTAAAATAATAATCCAAACATGTTGCATGAAAATATCTGAGATGTTGCTCTGGGTATCCTTTACCCTCATATAGTGGAAGTTTAAGAGTTATAAATCATGTAGGTAAATGATATGATGAAATATTAGGTTATAAATTATTATGAAATAAAGCCTAAGAATCCAAATTATTAGCTATATTTTGGTATACCTTTCTCTAATTACAACACCTTAACATGCAATAGTTTGTTTGAGGGATTGTGTATTAGGCAAGGTATGTGATATAGTGTACATAACTATCAATGGTTCTAAATGAGTCACTTTTTAGGTATTGAAATAAAAATATATTTTAAACCATGTATTCCCTTAATTATAAAGGTGAAAATTTAATAATTGTATCAACATTAATAGTAGAAGCACTTGTTGTTGGGTTTATAAGAGGTTGTTTAACAAAATCATTTTGGTCTTGAAATGTAGTAGCATGGTCATTTTTATGTTTTCATTGTCTTTTTATAAATAAAAAATATTAAATTTCATCATTATCGGTGTCAATTCATTTACCAAAAAAATTTTCGTATCTCTTTATATGGTCATAATAATTACACCAAGAGGGTATAAAATAAATAGTATAGAATTTGAAATATATGAACACTATTATTCCCAGTTTGTACTTGATCTAAGAATACTTTAAATTAGTTAATAATTTTTAGATATTTTTGAAATTATCCTATCATATTCATTAAAATTATCCTATATCATACACAATAAAAATATTGCAAACACTAACTAAAAATAGAAATGTTAGAGACAAAAGAGATTTTTTCTTATGTATGGAGATTAGTAAATCCTTATGAAATCCAAGGTCAAAAGAACATATTTTAATTTTCATATATTTTAAAAGTTTAAAATAAAATTCTTTTAATCTAAAATTTAGATCCAAGGTTGAAAGGAAATTATTTTAGTGTCAGACACTCCATAATTTATCTAAACCCTAGGATTGTTTTTTTTTTGAAAAACTATAAGATTAAAAAAATATGGTACTTATGGTTTTCAATAATAAAATAATAAACAAGATCATAAATATGTTTTAATTTTTTTAGTGAATAGGTGAATTAACCCTAATTAATAAAAACTAAATAGAATATAACATGTTAAAAATGTATTTTTGATAAGAAAAATGAAGGAGAAGAAATGAATTTGAAAAAATAATAAATTAATTAAAAATAAGTATAATTTTTAACATGAAAAATAAATTTATCTATTACTTCCTGATGGTTGACCTTTTTTACTAATAGAGAATGGAAAAGGAAAATAATGACTATATCTACAAGTTCCCAAAATCTAGATTTGAGATTATGCAAGGACAAGAATAATAGATAGGGACATGATAAACTCCCAATATTTTACCTATTAGTTTATCTTATATATTTAAATAAAAAAAACTTTGTCACATTAATGTACAATAACTTGAGTTGGATATATATTCACAAATTTAACCTTTGAAATTATGTATAAGACTTACATATAGCTTCTCCAAGGTTTAAACCTTAGTAGGCCATGCAAAGCTTGAAATACTAAAAGTAGAAAAATGAGGAGTTTATTTAGGTTTATCTAACCCTAATCACCCCCATGATTATTTAAGACTAACTACATATCTAACACTCCAAGGAGGGAAATCAATCAAAATATAGCTTTCCACTTAGAGTGCTTTGGGTAATTATGCTCATTTGACTATATCAATGCCTCTAGAATCGAGTTGAATACTTTATCATGATTTTTTAAGGTATGGATATAATAGAATTTGAAATTGTTTGAGAACAAATTACAGTGATCAAAATTAGAATTGGGATGAATATGGAAATTTTTCATAGTGTGTACTTGTGCAAATATACCTCTATATTAAAATTTTCTAGTGGAATAATAATTGACTTGAGTGAGCATTTATATAAATCCAAAAGGGTAACCATATGATAAGAAGCCTAAAATCATATAATATAAGCTAAGGGAGGGGTTAATTTTAAAATGTTGACCATTGATGGAAAAAATATAGAAGGGTCTTATATGGATATGAATGCCTCCCAATATTGTCCCTATTGGATGTTGTTGTCCCCTAGGTAAAGGTTTTGAATGCTATATTTGGGAAGATAAACAAATGTATAAGTGTATTTTTAGTAATCAAAACATTTATATAAGAGAAATACACAATTTTGGAATAAAAATTAGTCTTCACTAGTGCTTAAGATAGGGTGATGTGGTAAAATAGGTACTAATCAAGTGAAAAATTTTATTAAAATGAAAAAGGGTAAAATTTAAATGATAAATTATTAATGACCAAATTATATTTACTACAATAGATTAGTATTGACTAAAAATTCATTATCAACTGATGATATTAACTCAAACCTGGAAAATGAAACCTATGCAGACATTGAACTAGTTCTAAAACCAAACAAAGCATAGGGTTGGTGATCCCTAATTTTTTATTCTAGAATAGAGTCATAGTTAAAATTTCAACCAAAAAATCTAAGTATCTTAATATTTCTAGTACTTTATATTTTTACTAATTACCTCTTTTCAAATTAGAAGAGTCAATTATAGTATTTTACATGTAGATGTATGCTTATATGCCATATCTATTGATCTAAAACAAATTCAAAATTATATCTTAATTATATTAATCTCATAAATTTATAAAAATAATAGGGTCAAACATATTGGTTAACCTATACACATTTCTAAGAATGCAAATATCTAGGGTTTCCCTTAGGATTTCATCTTTATAGAGTATTATATTTTAGCTTCAGGGTTTTATTTTTTGACCTAATTTATAATTTTCCCTTCCCCTTTGTGTAAATAATAATTTTTTATCTTTTACCATAGGGTTTTCCTAGTCACTCTCCTATTAGGGTCATTATTTAATTAGATGATATTTGAATTAAAAAACCTCTATCTTTCAAACTCTTTGACATTTTTACTATTTGTATTAAGTAGATGAAAATACTATTTTTGTTTTCCAAAATATTATATTAATTATCCAAAATTTATAATTTACTATTTTTAGTAAATTTGGTCTATAGGATGAATAATTTACCTATTTTAACATAATTTTTTGTGATTCATCTATATATTTACTATAAAAACTTTCTTTTTTTCCAAAAATACCTCATGTTTTTCTTTTAATGGTTGGTTCTTTATTTAACCCTTTTCAAAGTATTACTTCTATGCTTGATTTCCTATCATGAGAATTATTTTGATTTTTATTGCTTGATATATTCAGGTTTGGTAAATTAAAAGGGGAGACCCAATCATAATAACCTAATAGTTCTTTTAGTTTTGACCCAATACCTTATTGAACCATGACACAAATTTGACCCAATACAACTTCAAAGTGATATATTTAAAAGAATAAATATATATAAGAAAAGAATTAGGAAAATATGAACAAGGTTTCTTTACACCTATTTTAGTGACTACACACATATGGTGGAAAATATTTAGATGCATAGTAATTTCAAAGGCTAATATGGATAAAAATAATAATGAACAGTCTCAAGCCTTTCTAAAATAATATCATTAAAACATCCAATCTGATATGCCTATTATTACCACTAGGCACAAAAGGGAATGCATGGATCATTTTTCTCCTCCTCCACAATTGTGTTAAGGTTGTACTAGATACCATCCCACTGTCTTTATTAATTGATAGCTTATTTTGGATTTCATAGTCTATGATATCAAGACTTAATGAGGTAGGGTACACTAGAATGAAGGTGGTCAACATGTTCCCCATCAACTCCATACACCTCTCACAAGGAAATATAATCAACCTAAAAGGTATGACATCATTGATAAACTAAATAATATCCATGTCAATATTTCTATCTTGAGTTACTAAATAAATCAACCATTTTTAAAGACATCCTATATGAGGCATTACATAACACAACTCTTCCAAGTACTATAGAACCAACATATTTTATACTACTATGAATGCATTAAAGTATCTAGACAAATCTATTACCTTTGAGACAAATTATGTACCTCCTAAGTGCATTATTGATTAATATTTACCATTATTCATTCAATTTAAGATTTAAACCATAACTTTAAAATGTGTGTTAATAGATAATGGTCATGGAGTAAACATTTGTCACACTACCTTCCTATAATTATTGGGGATCATCATGATTAAAATTCAAAAATAAGATTAAATCATAAAAGGATTAGATAATATTCCACTTAAAATAAATGGAACTATATTATTAGATGTGAGACTAGGTCCTAAGATAGTACCTATTACTTTCCATGTTATACTTAATTTGTTACATTAAAAGTAAATTTTAGGGAGACCTTGGATACATTCCATGGAAGTAGTACCATCCACATTTCACATAAGTATTATGTTCATGATTTTAATTATTATTATTCATAACTAGAAGATGATGAACCTTTAAGATATTATAAGATGACCCAATTTAATATTGAGAATTAATCAAAGTTATAAGATCATTATATCCTTATTCCAACACAACCCATCCCATGGGATAAAATTTATGCATATGAAGTGGGTGAATAGAGAATATAACATGAAAAAAAAATCCAACCATGATAACTAAATAATATACACAAATATCATTATAAGTCTCCATGAAACAAAAATAAAATATCATAGACATCCCTCTTTTGGTCAATTTTTAAGATCCTAATTTCATAGTTACATATTTATATTATAGTGATGATGATATATAAGATCCAATAGATGAAAAATTATGTAAGCTAAATTTCAATCCTATTAACCTAGAAGAATAATTATCTCATAACATGTTCACACTGAATGGTCTAAGAGAATATAAGGATAATTCATATAATAAGAATGATAAAGTTTATACTTAATAAAAATATATAAAATAAAAATAAATTATATAATTCAACTTAATTAGCATATAAAAGCTTGTTACATTGTTATTTCTCAATAAAAATGAAAGTATATTCAATCTTTATATCTTAGGGATACATCACTTGAAAATATAAAACGTGTTCAAAACGCTATGTATGTTATTGTTAATTTCACCTTTTTTTACCCACTAAATAATTATAATTCTAAAAATGTTTCCTTCCTATCATGTTCCAAGATACAAGTCATCTACATTTAAGGGTTTAGACAATTTATATAGTGTTAATAAGAATACAAGTAATGTTTTATGAGATATTCTTCAAAATAAGATATTTACTTTGTCTCCTGGTTGTCCCATGAATAAATCCATATACTATTTTATTTATCACCAAATAAATTAACATCATAAAACTAATTTTTATAATTTACAACATATTCAAAATTAAGTTATGATCATAGTTAGTCAACCACCAACCAACCATGGTACAAATGAGGTCAATATAGTTGCACAACAAAGGAAGCTCATAGTAATTCATCTTAGGCCCATAAACATAAATAAATATTATCTAAAAGGATATCATATTGTCTTTATCTATTTTCATTTACTTAATTACTTATATATTCTAAATTTCTATTTTATCATATGTGTGCTAATATGGTTTTCCATTGACCATTCTTCTGGCCCTTGACATTGCTTTCACTTGGTCTTTATCAATTGATTGTTACCATGTTCTATACATAGTTGAAACTTATCATATTATATTCATTATAATTAACATTTACTATAAAATAATGCACTTGTGATCACTCCTTATACATGCTTAGCCTATGATTAATTCCATAATTGTAAACCACTATTCCTCTACTTTTATGGGCATGATCATCATCCTTAAAAAATTATGATACATTATATTTTTATTATTCATTTAAAATATTTTAAAATAACTATTGTATTGATTCAAACTTCTAATTTAGTTTTCTTTGATCCTTAGATAAGGTCACTCCTTCAAGACAATCCTACTCTCTAGTAGTGTCTAAAGTTGTTAGTTTCATCTTCCTATAAAAAAATGACTAATAACTCAAATTAAAATTCACCTAATGGGTCATCCTAAATGTTTCACAAATCCCATCCATTTTTTCATTGTATAAACACATTTTCCATTAATTTATTCACTAGTTGGTAAGGGAATTTTATATTGAAAATACCATATTTATTATAACTACACATTGAGAAGAGAACACCTATTCTTACAAAATTTGAGTCCACTTAATCATAACAAACCTTAGCTAAGTCTAAATACACCTATAAAGTCACAATAATTTTTAAACTACATAATTACACTAGGATTATACCAACATATATCATTACACCTTTATTTCACATACACCCTTGTAACATGGAAGAAATACATGGAGTTTGATAGGGAGTGCTCAACATAGGGGTTATAAAAACCAAGCATAACTTCAACCCCTAACCCATTTTTCCCATTTATTACATTCACTTATACTTTTATATTGAAATAAATTTACAAATGAATAAAAAATATATAATGACTCTCAAAATGAATTAAGTGACCCTGATCACACACATAAGACCTATAGGTGAATATGTATTGATATACTTTTACATAGGGAAATAACCCTACAAGATGGTAGTGAACTGTAAAAGTTGGTATCACACCCTAAAAATGATATCACATGCTAAAATTGTCTTATATATATACAAATCCTTATTTTTGATCCAAAACAAACTCACAAGTCCCACAATCAACCACACCATCTTTGTTGTAGTACATCGAAGCCAAGTGCCAACTAACTTATATGTCTTTAGTATTTTCAGATTTTAGTATATCTCCTAATAAGATCTAAATTAGTATTTTGTGATTTATTTCATATCTTATACATTTTTATTTTACTCAATAGTTTATCAATAATTAGATTAACACTTTCTTAATTACCCAATTTTTATAAAACATATACCATGATTATTGTATATATCCTTTAAGGATTCCATGGATCTTACATGATCATATACAATTATGTCCACATATTAGATGGGTATAACTTTATTCTTTCCCATAGAGGGCGTGATGATTCTTATCTCTAGATATTATATTAATATACATTTTTATGATTCACATATATAATGGGGGAATATTGTTTGATTTCACTTCTTACACATAGTTATGCTATCACATTTAGTGCACACCATGCCTTGACACATGTCATGGATATTTTTAATACATCACATTATTATATTTTCAAATCCTTTCTACTTGTCCTTGACTACTGGTATTTAAATAATCCAAAAAAACACATAAAATTAAATAATCATAATATGCAAAAACATTTAAATATTTTAAAAAATCTAAAATTAGGACTTGCACTTGACATGATTGCTAGTTTACATTATTTACATATTCTATTTATCTCATATTTGGTATATGTAATATTATTTACATACACACATGAATTACACAATATATGAGGGTTACAAGACATACAAGTTATATATGGACATACAAGTGTTGGGTTTCCCTCTACCCAATGGCCATGCTGATACAAGAGGCATCTTATTCAATAGGTTTAAATATTACAATTTATATTTTTATATGACATTTTTACCATGCTGACATACCTATATTTATCATACATGCCTTGATATTTACTCATTTATTACACAATGATAAATGAAATTCCATTGTATTTCAATGTGAAATTGATGTATATAGATGGTGTAGACTAGTTATTTGTTATATGATCCATTGATCTTGTTACTTTTTTAAAAGAGAGCACTTTGTTCTTGAATATTATGTGTGGACCTTGGGTATTAATTGATGTGACATCCTTGATGTCACTTGTTGGTGACATTTTTTATCCCCTTATGTGTGGCCATTGGCCTTATTTGTTGTGACATATTATGTCCCTTGTATGTAGCCATAGCCTTATGTGTGACACTAAAACTTGGAAAATTTTAAGATTGATGACATTACATGGTGCCATGATATGTATCATGAACTATTATTTATTATTATTATTCAATTACACTTATACTATGTGATTCATTGATACATTTATCTAGACATGAAACTTACATACCATGCATTCCATATGTTACATATATGCCTTGATCAATATATACATTACTATGATGACATATTATTCACTGGATCAAATGATATTATATTTATACATGACATGATAAAATTAACTCTTATTTTTATGTGAGTGACTTACATGATAAATTCATCAACTCAAAAGGGGATTTTTACAATGGGATGTTAATAGAAACATAAACCTTCATAAGCAAAAACTAGATCAAAGTACATATTTAAAATATTTAGAATGGTCTAGATATTATATTGGTTTAGATACATTAAAGATATGGGCATAATGAAATAAACTATGGGGGCATATTCCATGTATATGCATTCATTTAACATACATTTGAGCATAGATTCATACACACTTGGGTGCATATGAATGGTCATGTGAATTTTTTTTTATAGAAACACAAATTAAATATTTTCATATACACATATATTTGAGATTAAGGTTTTCAAATTCACTATATAAATGCATAACATTCTATATCACTTGGCATAGATTCAAGGGGGATGGTACTAGTTCATGCACACATACACAACAACATAGTTCATATTTGAATGGTAAATTATTGTAATTAAAATTCATAAAAGTATTAGATATATGATAATTATGGGGGAATGGACATTATACATTCTCTTTTGATCATGTATTTAATTCTATATTTACAAAAACAACACAATAAAACTTACATTCATGATGGGGGCTTGAACGTTATTTATTCCATTTCAATCATGTATTTTGTTTTGACATGGATTAAAATTGAGATATAAATTAAAATTGAGTGTTTAATAAATTAAATTGGTTGATGGCTCTCTTATTTAGCTACATATTTATTTATTTGAGTGAATGTAACTTGATATTTCTCTCATTTATATGTGTAATTATTTATTTGAGTCAACTTAGCCTGATGGTTCTCTAACTTACTTATAGAATTATTTGGTTTATTACATTTTATACTTTTCTCCACATTAATTAGGTTTGGGACATGTTTTTTTTTCCCAACCCAACATCCTAAATAGTTACATAAGTTTTGGGAATGATCACCCCAACTCTTCTTGTGCTTCATCAAGGAAGCATAAGTCCTCCAATGATTTAAAAATAAAGCATCATCTCTAAGAAGTTACAATAGAAATATAGTTTCACCAATACACGTGTAATCTAACCCTTGTTATTTCAAAATCTAAAAAAGTCAATTTTAAATTGAAATAGTCAATTTATGGACATTGACTACACATGATTTCAATTTTTTGTATTGAGTGACATGCACAATTGGACCTTCATACTAAATAAAATATTTATTTTATACACTCATATATTTTATCCTTTTAATATATAAATTCCATTAAAAGTATAAAAATGTGATATTTTTAGATACTAAAATATGGTATTCAATATTAATAATGACAAGCTTGACACATAATTACCGTGTATGACTTGAGCATTTAAACAATTTCCTAATATACCATTTTCTCATAATTGCATAATATATTATGAGTCAAATTTTCCATTATTATATTACAAACATATAGGAACCTAATTTTATATTTTTATACTTCTAAATATATTGTAAAAACATCTCCAAACTCTCAGTTCAGTTCATCTATACACAGGTTAGATCTACTAGACTCGATTAGTATCACTAGTCAATATTGACTTAATCTAGTTTGTATCGATCCACTCCAAAAAATTACCATTTTGTAAAATCAAACCCATCCTCAGGGTTGGTCTATAAACCTAGAATTTTTGTGGTGTTATATATTACTAAATTGGATATATATAAACAAATAAAGGTATATTTAAAAGTGACTTGGCACTTATTTATTATACATCTATACATTATTGCCTATTGATCAAATCTTCCATATTATTCCATATTTGCAAACCTATGACTAAGAGTCAACATAAATAAATAATGAATCTCTCAAAATACAAGTTAAATAAATAATTATTAAGTATCAAAACAATATCATTATCTATATACATATAGTGAAGGAACACAATTTTACAATAACATTAGGTGGGATAATTAAGTGTGGTTTGGCTTCCCTCCTTGGATTATACATAGGTAGTGTTTAATCATCATATTAGGTTTATTTTAACTAGATTAGTCCATTACAATTCCAATATTTTTTAGGTGTTTATCCTTCACAATAAAACCCATGGTTTCAAGGAAAAGGAGACTTATATATGGAGCTATGTGCGTCATCAAGGTTCAAGATCACAAACACATAGAAAGCAAAGATAAATTTTTGTGATTATACAGTCACTATGCCCCACTTCCACGTAGGTATATATCAACTAGAAATATTGACCCAAACCTATATAACCAATCTAATGTAGATAAATAATTATTTACAGAATTGATCAAACCACATACCTACTTATCCATGATTTTCACTTGTGGAATACAGTCATAGTTAGATTCTCAACTAGAGAGATAAGTATTTTTATATCCTTAGTACTTTATATATTTATCATATGTAACATTTTATTTTAGAAATATCAATCTAGGTCTTTTACATTCAAATGTATGCTTGAATTTCATATCTATTGATATGAATTTACATTTAAAAATGCTATCTTAAATATAATAATCTCGCTCATGAATCCAAATTAGGGTATAATATTCATGCTTAGGTCTTGATTTTTTATTTTTAAATATTTGAATGTTTTTTTATTTTATGATTATTTGTTTTTATTAATTTTTTAGAATATTTTATATTAAAAAAATCTAACCAAATAACTAATCAATGGGAATATCATGGGGATTGTATGAATCAAATGGTGTAGGGATCCTTTATCATGAATTGGATGTACCAAATATGGGTGCATTTAAAAATGATAAGAGTTCATGTGGTGTATCAAATCTATCATGATCACTAGTTGTAATAACCTAAAAGTGGTAATTTGTTGATAAGAGTGTCACTTGAGTTAAATTATCCCTAAGATATCCATATACCTATCCTTGAGCATTATACTTCCTTTTCTAATAATTCAAAATACCATGATCATGTACAAATAGCCATAACACAATTATGAAACTATCATCTTAGACCCAGATCTAAATTTCTTAGTGTCCCTAACATGGTGCTACTATCCTTAGCCCTAGCCCTTCCCAACAAATAGGTTTTCAAATTTCTACCCCTCCTATGTTTGGCCTAAGTTAATTTTTTTATCCAAACAAGTAATAGAACCCTATAATACAATTCTAATCCACCTCTATTTGATAGATGGAAAAGAGATGTAAAAGCTATTCAAACTAAAGGCAAAGTTGTGAAAAATCAAGGTATTTTATCCCTATTATTCTCTAATTTATACATACTACCATTTAAAATATCCTTAAGTACAATTTTAAATAATTTCAAATATCAAGCACATTCAAGGCATCCAAGGCCACTCTCATTCTCACATTCACTTACACATACATCAAGCACTAGATGGGAGAACTACATCAAACTTGATCCATATTCAAAGTATTGGCATGTAGGAAAATCTCTACATAGAAGGGTGTTGAGGATGTCTAGTCCATCCTATTAACACACAAAAAATTATTACTCATTCCATACTTACAGTGAGACTAGGGTTTGCACACTAAATCAAGTTTTCTAGGCATAACATAGAGATACAAGTTTTAGTCATGTAGGAATATGACATATAGACACAGGTGCATGTGCTCCTAGAAAAAAAGAATAGGCCCATAGAAGGTACATTAACACCATATTGAAGACACTACACATAGATCACACTACTATCCATACTAGGCATTATTGTCTAATGAGCAGATGAACACTAGAATCCTATTGATGACACATAATACTACCTAGATCTTAACTTTTAGAATCCAGATCATCCACAATAGTTAGTTTTTAGATAAGTCTCTATTTATGCCTATTTATTTCCATTATTATAGATTATAAAAGGGTCAAAGGTCATAAAAAATGAGTACTTAATTATTGCATATTATTTATCTAATTTAGGCATCTCGACCCTTTAATCTAAACATAGGATTTTCATTTTAAAACCCTAAAAGGTTAAATTATCTGGTGAACCCATATTACTTATAATATTAAATAAAACCATACCTTGCATTAATATAAAAAAATTTCAATAATTTAGGGCTAAATGCTTCTATTTGTTTTGGTTTTAAGATAACCTAGCTAAATTAAATCAATTTGATATTAGGTTTTTAGTATATTTTACATCTCATTTAAATTGTTGCAAAGAAACCCTAGATCAAAAACCTTAAAACTATATGCTCTTAAGGATTGTCTAATTTTTAAATATACTTAGATTTCAATTCCAAAAATATAATAGTTTGATACTATAGGTAAATTTTAAAAACTTTCATAGATTATTATTCTTAAATGGTTCAAAATATACAAAACTTGTTTTCCTACCTTTCAACCCATAATGGTAAAATTTAATAATATATTTGATGAAACTAATAAGTGCCCATTGTAAGAATTTATGCCAAAACATAAATATACCCAAGATAATTTCATAAATATTATTCAAGAGGAACTCCAAGATATAGACAATGGTGAATATTCAACCCCTCTAGTTAATGATGTTGTTACACCTTTAGGGGGGGCCAACTTAGATAACACAACCCTAGATTACTACTCTCCCATCAATGAGAATTACACCACTTATGGCTAGTTATACTCTAGATATGCAATCCCTTATGAAGGAGGTTCTTACTCTACAGTCTAAGGTGTTCTATCTTGATCATGGAACAACTAAGCCTTCACATGCCTTGGATTTCAACATTCTCTTGCATACAACTTTGGTAAATCACATAGAGGTAAATACTTTGTCATCTATCTCCCTGGAACCTAATCTCACATTATATGATGGAAAAGGTGACCTACAAAATCACCTCAAATCCTTTCATGCAACATGATTGGATTATGTGTCCAATGATTGGCTTCTTACAAAGCTATTTCCACATAGTCTCAAGGATTATTACCTATAGGGGTTCTATGATTTTCCAGATCAATCTATCATGACATTCCATTCTTTAAATAACGTATTCCTATCACACTTATATAAAAACATTAGTGATGATATATTATAAGCATAGGTGGCACAGTTAAAGTAGAAGTCAAAACCTAGCCTGATTCTCAATTTTGAATTCATTCTTGTTTCCCATATCCCCATATATATATAAGGAATAGTAGGGTAGGGAAAGGCATAGGTTTCATATATGTGATGATCAGATATATGGGTCCACCTATTTTACACACACACACACACACACACACACACACACACACACACACACACACACACACACACACACACACACACACACACACACACACACACACCACCCCCTATATAGATCTAATCTTATCTATCCAGGTAGTCGAGAGCCTAAACTATAGATGCCCTCAAAATCTATCTAGTTTGGCCCAGCACTCTACTATATATATGATATTATGTAGTGGGGAAATGTGATACATGCCAATAATATCATATATTACATAGGTCACAGTGATGGTGAGTCTCTCATGAGACTCATTGGTTAGTATGGTTTTTAGCCTTATGCATACTTCTTTCTCTTTATCACTCATTTTACATAGTTTATTTCATATGATTTCACATAGATTATACTCAAAAAACACTAAAACAATATAATATGTGAAAATACAAAATAAAAAACAAATATTTTAAAAACACAAAATTTTTTGTAGATTTTATGCATTACTATGTTTAAATTTATACTACTTTCTAGATATTGCATATTACTATCTATCCTAGTATAACTAGTTTTATCATACACATATTCTTCACTTATTTTTGTCGAGTGTTTATAGACTATAAGTAGGACTCTGGTCTACTACATTGATCCAAACCAGTTATCATCTACCAAATGGGGATATTTACACTGATATAGGTTTATATATTTGATACATCTACCCACTATGGGTATCTCCTACATAGTTGCTATAACTATGTTTTATCATTTACATAATATACATTCTAGTTTTGCATTAATTTATCTTAATATTGATCATTCATCCTCAGTTCTTAGATTTTTTGTCAATTATCACTAGTTAGCCTCAATATATATGCATCTTAGTATCTACATAGATTTGTATTACACAATTATACATGCTTTCATTTCTAGTTATTAGATTAGACTTGATTATGTTTCCTATGCTTCTTCCATCTTTGAGGGAATTTAAATATGATATCATTATTTAGATTTTATGCCACTTATCTATTTGTATTCCTTGGACATATGCCATTGTCCCTTATGTGTGCTTTCTTACTTCTATATGCATACATTTGAACATGTCCTTCTATGTGGATCTACACCAAATTTCTTATTATTTTCATATGTGGACATTTGAACATGTCCTTGTATGTCTTCATTCTTAGATTTAGTGACATGTGACCTTGTCCCTTGTATTATGACCCCTTAGCCTATATTTTATGTTCCCCATGTATTTGTATGTTTACTTCCTTGCATGCTTCTAAATCATGACACTTGTATTTTATTGTTACACACACACACACACACACACACACACACACACACACACACACACACACACACACACACACACACACACACACACACACACACACACACACACACACACACACACTTTTCGATGCCATGAGGGACCTCATGCATCTACCCTTCCTACTTGGGAAACTTAATGGACATCATGCCCCATCCCGTTAGGTATTTACTTATATTTTTATATTATATACACTGATTAAATTTATTTTGACACCCTTTTTAAATATTATATTACAACATACATCTTACATTTCCTACTTATACTCAGATACATATACATTTCAATGTTGTGTTTACACATTATATTGGAATATCATGCACATGCTATAGTTAACACATTTTGTAGAGATACTTATTTAGAGGGTAGTTCTTGCATAGAATTCACAATTAAACTCAAAAGAGGGGGAATTCATATGGGTTTGTCATAGATATTAGGCTCCTACTTTGATTTTCATAAATATATTTTGGCACATAGGTTTAGTTTTAGACATCAGACTCAAGGAAGACACATAATAGAATAGATATTTAGAATTTAGTCTAAATCACTCAAAAATTAGACCAAGTAGATATTAGCACCCAAATTAGGACACTAGTTCTATAGGGTGCTACTATCTAATATGCCCAACTTCTAGATAATTAGATCATTCAGAATAGTAGACTAGGTATAATACAAATTTGAACAAATATAGTCACAAGATTAGTATTTACATTCAAATTTAGATAATATTCATTAATTTTAGCATAGATTCATATTAGTTTCTTAGATTTAGGGATATCATGCACAACATGAACACTCCCATATTTAGGTTAGTTACACATATTTAGCTACCACATACTTGATTTAGATTCAATATAATCATATAATAGATTAGGGGTATGTGCATGGCACATTGGTTTCTATATACTCATCTTTAGATAGGTTTATCAGATGGAATGACAAACTACATATCATTCTCTACACTACATATACTTTCGATCACATTCCATGTTATCACCAGATTCATTCCTTACTCCATCTATAGTGGTTGGCATTCCTAAGTGGCCTAGAGTTTCCTAATATACTTGAGTGGATATAAAGATAAATACACAATTAAATTTACTCAATTAGATACTTTTAGCACTTTATGTAGTAAAATTATAGATGCATCTACTTTAAATAGGATCCAGTGATAGGTTCATGGCCTACTTGAGTTCTTGATCCACCTACATGAGAGAGTTAGACACACTTACAGTCTTACCCAAGCTATTCATAAAGACTAGGATGTACTAATCATGGTGGGTAACAATGGAGTCAAGAATCAGATTGAGTTCTTGAGCCACCCATATGAGGATTGAGTAATCCATTAGCCCAATTTGAGATATTTAATGATATTATAAATATACACACTCACATACATAGGTTATTACTAGGTTCATGTATTTGTTCATTTACCCAATAAGGTGTATTCATTCCTTTCCTCTCTCTTTACTCAACTTTACTTAGTTATTTAATTTCAACATAGTCTACTGATTTTGATCATCTCTTAAGTAAGCAATAATTTTTGTATGTTTCATTATAGGAGATTACTGAAATTACTTTAGATCATGTTCCACATACCTAGTCCTATATTCACATACATAAACTCATCTACATAGGCTTCACTTCCAAGGTAAGTCAGGTATGCTCTATTTTTCCTTTATACTAGTCATTTCACTTTATTCATTACGATCATCAACGAGGGCAAATATAATCACCTAAAAGTGGTAATTGGATGTTAGGAGTTTCAATTGATTTAACCCATCCATAGGATATACATAAAACTATATTTGAGCATTAGACTTACTTTTCCATTCATTTAGTATACCATAGTCACCTACAACTAGTCATAACACAATCCTAGAACTATCATCTTAGACCCCACTCTAAATATTTTATTAGTCTACAAAGAGGAGATTAACATCACATTTGGGACACTACAACCACATGGCACTAGGGTCCCCAACTATGTGTTATTATCCTTATCCCTAGCCTTTATCAATGGATAACTTTTCAAATGTGTGCCCCTTCTAAGGTCATCCTAATCTCATTTTCTTATTTTCACAAGCAACATAGCTTTATAAATACAAGTCTAATCCACCTCTATTCAATTTATGGAAAATATATACAAAATTTATTCAAACCAAAGACAAATTTGTGAAAAATTAAGCTATTTATCCTTATTATTCCTTAATTTCTACATAATACCATCTACAACAGCCCTAAGTCAAGTTTTTAAGCATTTCAAAGCTCAAGAACATTCAAAACATCTAAGACCACTATCATTCTATCATTCACTTTAAAATACATCAATCACTAGCTGGGAGAACTACATCAGACTTGATACCTCTTTAGAGTATTGGTATGTAGGCGAATCTCTACACAATGGTGTGTTAAGGATGTCTAATCCATCGTAACAACAAACAAAAAAATATTGCTCATACCATAATTGTAAGGAGACTAGGGTTTACACACTAAATCAAGTTTCTTAGGTAAAAAACAAAGCTACAAGTTTTGGTTATGCAGGAACATGGAATATATACATAGGTGTAAGTGCTCCCAATAAATAGGAATAATCTTTCAAATGGGACATTAGTGACACATTGAAGACACTACATATAGATGGTGTTACTATCTAGTGAGAAAATGATCACTAGAATCCTATTGATGACATAGAATAATACCTAGATCTCAAATTTTAGAACCTAGATCATCTATGGCAAATAAGTTTTAGATAAGTCTCTATTTATGCCTATTTATTACCATTATTAAGAAGCCAAAAAAGTTTAAAGGTAATAAAAAATTAGCAATTAATTATTTCATATTATTTAACTGATCTAGGCATCTCAACCCTTTAATATAAACATATTATTTTCATTATAAAACCCTAAAAGGTTAAATCATTGGTCATAAAAGTTAGTGTAATATGGGTAACTTTATGGTCAAGGACTCTATTGTCTCTATTGTTTAGGAGGGTGTTTTATTGTCTATGTTTATTATGGAACACAATAATTTGTACATGATGATAAATAAGTTTTTACTATAGGAGATAAGAACCTATATGGTCTCTCAATCACTCTATCATGTGATTGATAACAAATTATTGGTTATATAGATAGATCATATAAATTTTTAACAATCGACTATATATGCTGATGCAAAATATGTTTTTCAACCATATATAAACAATATTAAATAATTTTATCAACCAAATATAAATAATGATCCATAATATATGTATCAACAACCTCTAAAATATTATCCTAAATATGCATATCAACCAATCATAGTGGTGGGGGGGGGGGATATCTATGCCTATTGAGGATACTCATACTATACACCTAGAATTATGATTAATTTTTTGCATTTCATGTACATTATCCATCGATACAATGTGAATGGAATTAATCAAATTTATCTACATCCAAGGGTATCCTAAAAACATGTTAAATACCCCATTATTTTTTATAACTAGGAATGGTGTGGCTAATAAGGATTAATCCAACTAAATAGGTAATACTATGTGTCCCAAGGTATTTGTTTCTATCTATAAGATCCCTTAACTAATTTTGATGTGTTTTATGTATTTTAATGCATAAATAAATGGGTGGAGAAGTGTCATTATGAAAATTTTCTCACTTGAACCATTGTTAATCATAACACTATTATGGCTTGTTCATTAATGTACAATCTTAAAAATAGTACATGCAAATTTGAATCCTAATCAATGATCTTGTTGTCTCGAATGTGATCATGAGATGATGAGGTGGAATGTCACTAAGTTTACTAGTGATAGTATATAATGGATGATCATATGTCCTAAATGGATGATGTATATTATATGAATAGTTTACCTATGAAGTTACCTTAGTTTATGTTGTTTCATGTTTAGGAGAAGGATTTCTAAATATATTCAATTTTTGAATTGCATTATACTATTTTCTATATTAAATTATAGGATTGACCAAATAAATAATGTTTTCATCTATAAGATCATGTATCTTATGTATTAGCTTAAAACATGTATTTGTTGAATTTCCCTTAATTTAATGATAATCAAAATATCTATTGTCATCATACTTTCATGGTCTAGAAATGTTTGGATTGAACTCATATTGAGGAAGGAGTGTGATAAGGTTACACTTGAGTAACTTCTTTAGTATCACATGAGGAGGTGATGATAATATTTAAAACTTATTATTTTGTGGAGATGTCAATTGTAAATAATGTTTAGGTTGTGACATTATATTGACTATAATATTTGCCTCATTCTTGTTATCATTTTATTTGACCTTATAACATTTTTTAAAAATTCATTATTGATGTATTTATATGATTTTATGTATATATTTTTTTAAATAAATTAACTTTACTTATCTATCCCACAATATATGATATAACTCAACAAATGATATAAATCTTTTG
This sequence comes from Torreya grandis, assembly GCA_037957365.1. NCBI lineage: Eukaryota > Viridiplantae > Streptophyta > Pinopsida > Cupressales > Taxaceae > Torreya > Torreya grandis. The sequence continues at coordinate 592,846 of JARHVA010006697.1, read as the reverse complement.
AATATAGTTGACTTGTGGAGTGGTGCTAACTTTTTTTTAAAAATATATATTATAATTCATTTTCATATATAACATTGGTCATATTGTCTAGCATGGTATTGCATCAAATTAAATAATCATTAATTTGTACATTATACCCTTAAGCATAATAATTTATGCGTTGGATAAATTATAATTGATTTTGATGGAAAAATATACTAGTAATTGATTGGCCAAGGGGTTGAATACTCTTATGGATTGGAGAGAGAGATCATAAAACCATCTCAATGTATATTACTTAAGAATTATTAGAAATAACTTGTTCAATATATTTTCATTGTATGCATTATCCAAGCATGTTGCATGGAATGATCCAAGGTGTTGTTTGAGATTGATTTTACCTTCACATGATGGGATCTTAAGAAATATGAATCATGTTGGTAAATGATATGTTGTTATCTTAGTTGATAAAGGGTTATGGATCAAAGTGTGTGAATCCATGCAACAACTATCTCTTGATGCATATTAATTTAGATACAACACCTTGACATGTAAATATGTAACAATATGGACAAGGTAACATGTATTAGGAAAGGTTGGTAAAGGAATATACATAGTCATTAAGAAATAGGTAAAGGTTCTCTACATCAAAATAGGTATCAATTTTTTTTTAAGGCCTTATGTTACTGTAAAACTCTAGGTGGATGTCACATAGGTAAGTGAAGGTGTCGGTGTAGTGCTATTAATGGTAGTAATGGTCTGAATACTTTATGTGTAAGCTTGGGACATTTCTTCCTTCTCATATGTTATTGTATATAAAATTGCATCAATCTGATGTAGATTTATGTTAATATATTTAGTGAACTCTTATTATCCATGACATTTTGTTGATCTTTATTAGTTATGTCCTTAGTCTGAATATTTATGATAAGTCCATCAATAGGGTGAAAAATATATAATCTATAATCTATAATAAGAGGAACAAATGAGTTCATACATGCCCTTTATCATATAATAGTAACAGTGGGCATATCAAATTGAATGTGTAAATAATAGGATTTAAGGAAGATAAATGATTTTTCATTGGTAACTTTAGCCTTATCAGTGAATTCAAATTTGATCATTGTACCAATTTTATTACATAATTGATCTAAATAAGATACACTATCTATATGTAACAATAGAACAAAAATATTAAATTCATTACTTATATTAACCAATGATATTCATTCAACATGATCATGATTAATGTGTTTTAGTAGTGAATAATAAAAATTAGGTCTAAAAATAAAACCTTAATGCTAATATTTATAACACCAAAAAGATGAAACCCTAATGAATATTTAGGGCCATATGTGAAAATATATTTGGTAAAAGAAAAAAAAAATTAGATCAATGAAACCCTAGGACAAAAAAAATGAATATATTTGTATGGGTGAGGAAAAAATAAATGAGATTTGAAACCTTAGGAAAAAACCTAAAACCTTGTAAGAATTAAACCCTAAGGGAAAACTAGATTTTTTCATTATTTTATGTGTACAACTTCACCAATATCTTTTACCCTAGTTTTTATTAAGGTGATTAACTTAATCTAATTAAGATATAACTTTTAAATTTAATTTAGATATTAAGATATGGCATTGAAGCATACATATACATGTAAAATATTGAGATTGATTTTCATAATTTTAAAAAATGGCATATGCTAAATGTATAAATTACAAAAATTGATGAATACTTAGATTTTATGGTTGACTATCTAACGATGATTGTATTTTGAAAGTGAAAATTAGATAAATCAAACTTGTAGTTTATTTGGTCTTAAAACTATTTCTTTGTCTGGGCTAGGTCAATTATACTAATATGGGTCAATTATACTAATATGGGTCAATATCACTTATCGATATTGATGTACATGGAAGTATGACACAATGACTATACATTTAAAATATCTTTGATTACTTTTTTTTTGTGATCTCAAACCCTGATTATGTAGGTAACTGTAGAAATCAATCTCATTTGCCTTAAAACCTTAGGTGTGACTAGGAGGGATATAAAACTTAAAAATGGGTAAGTGTAATGTATTTTTTAAACGTAAATAACCCTCATTTAATTATTTAACATAACCTATGTATCTTATACTATGATGAGGAAAATAAGGAAACATATACTTCTCCCATATAGTGTGATTCATAATTGTGATTCTTCCCTATATGTTATTAGTTAATGATTTGGATTTGATACTTGATAATACTTTATTTGACTTAGATTTGGGTTATTCAGACATGTATTTCACTGAATCATAGTGATAGGTTTTCAATTGGGGAAGACCAAGGGTAGATTTGTTTAATGTGTAGTAGTGTATAAATGTATGTCAGATAGGTGCCAATTCCCTTTTAAATGAGATCTTGATCTATTTATATATGGATCTAGTTGAATAATTTATCACCACACCAACATGATACAATGATGATCTAAGCATAAAGATAGGTTTGATTTTAGATGTATTGGTTACTAGGAGTGGGTCAATACTAGCCAAATCAATTCAATATTGACTGACAATACTAACTAAATTTATTAGAACTAACTTATGTATAGGTAGACTATATTAATAGACTATAGATGTTTGTGAAAGATATTTAGTAGGTTTGAAATAGATGATGAGGTTCCTTCATGTGTGTACTAATATAATGGAAGGGTTGACTCATAAGATAACATGTAAGTGTGAAAGTATGACAAATTAGTAACATTTTTGTGTTTTATTATAATTAAGATTAATGAAACCCTGATAGGATACAAATGACTTATAATGATGCCTTAATTATTATTTCAAAAATATATAAAAATATACATTATAAATATAGTAATGAGGATAAAATAAATAGGCATTAGATATTAACTAGGTGGTTAGAGCTAACCCTATGTATAGTGAACATATGATTTTTAATAGGGAAATGTGAATTTATTTAATGTTTATTTATACCTTTATCTATTTCAATAATTATGTAGTAAGACATGTATGCTCAAATCCTAGTTCTACACAAAAGTTCTAGTATCAAATAGCAGGGGGGTGGGGGGGGGGGGGGGGGGGGGCGGGGGTGTTAGGTGAAAGGTTTGAGATGGATTGACCTTTATCACTCCTCATTAATAGATCAAGCATTGTATTACATTTATAAAACTTTAAATAATGTTCAAACCTAAATGTACTTCTCTTATTAATGTTTGTGTCTGTGTTGTATACAATCTTAGATATCATGTATCTTATTTTTTCCTTAGTAGAAGAATACAAAAAATGAATTGACCCTTATAAACATGATATTCAACTCAAAAAATTATTTAGGACAATATATAATCTTGTCTAGCTTTTAATAATGCAATGTACTTGACTTCAAATGTGTTACAATATTTTTGTATACAAATGAGACTCTATACTTAAATTAAGGATCTATTAACATAAAAAATATGATAAAATAAGTTTTATTATAACCAAACAATTGAAATAAATAAAAATGTACCCAAAATAAATTAAAATGGGACTAGGGTTTGTTCTTCTATTTGTACTTAGTATTGATAGTCGTTATTGACTTTAAGTTAGAACTAACCTAAGGCTTAAAAGATTCCAAGGATGACAGGGATAAATATAGATCTCTATGATATTCCATGTGAATATTGTCATGATATGATAAGGGTGCAAAGTAGCAAAACATAATTAGTAAGGCAATTAAAAGATCAAAATAAATGTAAAACTATGTAATTATTTCATGGTTTATATAAGCAAAGTTACTTAAAATTATAATGAAACAAGGCTTGTACTAAATATTGGTATCTAAAAGTTCCCCACATTTAATCTATCACTTTATTGGAACTACAAAAAATGGATAAAAGGGAATAAAGAATGAAAAATTGCATTGGTTATTATGGATCTAAGCTTATTCTTTGTTCCAATATTATTGCAAAAGACTATGTATGAGATTAGATATATTTATTCACATATAAATAAAATATAACTATAATTAACACAAATATTAAAATAAAAATTACACTTGTATGTATACCAATGGTGTTATTCATGGAGTGTGTTGTTATGATGAATAGTGGGGATGTTCAGGTTAATAGTTGACCTAGTCACTATCGAGAATAAGAGGGAACTTGTAGTGTCTTTCACTTCCTAGTATATTAAATGGATAAAATTATAAGTGGTTATTTTAAGAACAATTATTAGATGAAATAAAAACTATGTTGGGTTAAGAAGTGATTTTTTAAGTGTCATTAAACCTTAACACTTCACTAATATTTAATCAACCATTGTACATGGTTATACATTTAATTGTAATGTTTCACTCATGCTCACTCAAGTTTTATCCATGAAATAACAAGCATTATAAAAATGGTATTAAAAATGTTTATGCCCCCATCATGAATGAAAATTTTGATTATGTACATTCACTTTAAGTGGAATAAAATACATGATTGAAATAGAATATAAATGCCCATGCCCCCATAATGATCACATAGATGATAAGTGTGAAGTGTAATGGAAACCATTTGGCATCTAGTTGTAAACTATGTAATTGTGTATGATTATTAAATAGAATCACACCTCATAAATATGAAAGTGTATATATGTGCATGAATAAATATCATACCCCTAAATATGTAAGTTTACATGGATCAATATAATCCCCCATTAATATGTAATTATGCATGAATTAATATCATTCCCATAAAACTATAAGTGTGAATGAATCAATATCATTCACCCTATTTATGTAAGTGTTCATGAATTATATCATGTCCCTGAATCTATAAGTATGAATGAATTAATATCATGCATTGTGAATTTGTACCAATTGATATAAAATTCCATATATATATATGTATTAAAATTTTGAAGAAAATGTATCTCATATGTATGTGTATAAGGAGATTTGTAATTTATGTTCATATAAATTATATACATATGCCCATGCATATGCACCCAAATGTATATGAATCTATGCTAAAGGTCTATAAAGTTAATGCATATGCTTTGATATGCCTATGTAATATAGATCAATGTACCAATATCTACCATTTATATATAGAACATATAATATTTGAACCATAGTGAATCATGAGCAATGTGCCAAATTTTATAATATAAATCATGTGTATTGTGTCAAATTTGATAATATTAATCATGTTTAATATGAACAAATCTAATAATTTGAAATTCTATGTACTATGCCAATGTATGATAATTTGAAATTCTATGTATTGTGCCAAAATATGATAATCTAAAATTATTTAATAAGCACAATGTATGCCCCAATTTTAATGCAAGGGTTGTGATAGTAAATTGATCATATCAAAAGATATGCATAATTATATAAACTTGATGATTTGTAAAATTTAATGAAATTTTTATTTGAAATATTTATTGTATGAATTTTTATAATTATATTTTGGATTTTACATGATGTGATTTCCAATAATTCATAGAGAGATAGTATATATTGATAAATTTTTTACTTGTATAACATAGAATAATTTATGAGGTCAATGACATATGTCAAGATTCAAAAGTTACATATATTATAAGAAAATAGGGCAATGTTTTTGTATTAATAGTATTATAAAAAATTTGGAGTATTATGGATTCTTATTAATAGCCTTAGAAATGTCACCATGCAGGGAATGTGTTTCATGTTTTCTAACATAACTAATGGGGAGTGATTTCAATAGATGATGTTCAAGATATAACATGTATAAGATTTAGATGTATTAATTTATAACCTAGTTTAGCTATAGTGTGTACTTGAAAAGTCAACCATATAAATAGGTTGAGTTTTTAGAAAATTTTAATTTATTTTCACATTATTGATTGTAATTTTAATCTATGATATATTACAATTTCAAGATGTAGAGATGTGTTACCTCATTATTTTAAGTATTTATAGACTACCCTATAGTTCCAATAGCCCAATGACATTGTATGTATCAAAATTTTAACTTTTTGACCTAAATTTTCAATTTTGAACTTTTTAGGAGAATTTTTTATTTTGAATAACCTTTAGAGAATTATAAATACTAACCCTTGGAGGTTAGTACAATCAATAATATGATGAAATTGTCATTTATTTTGATGGTATTAAATGGTGGAATAAACCATTTGTGATGTTAGTTTTTGAAGGTGTTGATTGCATTTGGTCAATTATGACCTTTGACTTCTATTACTTAGTCTTCATATTTTTTTATTGATTGATATTTTATTTTATTATATTTTATTTTGATTTTTATTATGTGTTTATAGATACATTTACATACAAAAGAGTTTTGATATGGTTGGCATATTGAGACCATGATCAAGATTTGATTAAATGATGTTGATTGGTATATCCTTGATAGATTTGGGATTAGACATGTGACACATTTAGGGTGGATTCCATATGATATACATCTAATGATTGCTTTGGTCGAGAGGTGTAATATTGATAAGTGTATATTCTATATTCCTACATGGGAGATTATTGTTAGTTTAGAGGATGTATGGAAAATATTAAGATTATCATTGGTTCAAAATAGGGGCATAGTGTAGGTCATAGTGGGATAGAGATATGTTATTATGGACATATATACATGATGGTCTGTGATTATGGTGATGAGTGTATTCATATGCTAGGATTAACCTACACCTATCATATCTCAATAGAATCAAAATCACATGAAGGTAAATAAAATTGAGCATATGATACTTAGTTTATCTAAGTAATGACTAATGAAATCCCCAAATATAGTAAAAGTATGCTTATGTAATAAATTCCAAGAAGAAAGAGCTCCAAAGCCTAAGTCCATGACATAAGGATAAAAATATCACTATACCTTTATGAAAGTGAATGCGCACACAAATAAAATGAAATAAAAGTAAACTAAACTAAGGAGAAGAGTTATAATGTTCATAAAAGGTAAGGTTTCATGGTCAACTAAATGGGTGTCTAAGAAACGTAAAATGGAATATTGTAATTCTAAGAAATCTTATAGACACACTATCTTATTTGGTATTTAGAGATCATATACAAGGATACACACATATTCATTCACTAATAAAAAATAACATCTAATCTAATAATTAAATAAAATAAAGAGTATAGGGTAATAAATAATGACCTTAGATTGGATCTGTCGAGCATCAATCTCTCCCTTGGCCCAAGTCGAGCTTTACAAAATATGTTGTGGGTTTAGGAATTGAAATGGTTGGATAAAGATGAAAGATATACTCCACTAGGTGCTCCTAATGATTCTTCCTATTGACCTCCAAATACTACCACAAGATAAGTTTCATGAAGATAAGGTTCTAGACCACAAAGTCCTCAAACTATGACTTAGGGTAGAAGTGAGAGTGAATTTTTTTTGAATAAAGTGCATATTTATGTCTTGGAATGAAATATGACTCCTATATATATATATTGATCCAATATTCAAAACCAAACATAAATTCACCATGACTGATATAATTAAAATAATTTAGCTAACAGAAAATGATATTATCAATATATATATATATATATATATATCCAATATTCAAAACCAAACATAAATTAACCATGAGTGATATAATTGAAATAATTTAGCTAACACAAAATGATATTATCCAGGTTGATATAATACAATTTTCAAAAGACATGCTCAAAATGGCATCGAGCTAGATGATACAATAGATGAAGGGTAAAAGGCACTACATATATGGTATTGGCTAGGTTGATTCCATAGGATATAGTTAAAATGAAAGGATAATACGGAATGAGTTATAAGGCAAGGCAATTTTAATAAGACATAATGATAAGAGGAATGATGTAATCATGATATAATAATAACATCTCTCACAAATCACCACAAGTTTTGCTCAAAATTTCCCCAATTCACCCTTTAAGGAGTGAAATTAAGGGTTGATGCTAAAAAATATGATGTAAGATAAAATTTTAGTGAATGATAAAGTGATAAATATTATGTGTATGCATATGCCTCTCCAAAAACCCATCATGTGTCATAATAGTATAACATGGGGTGGTGCTTTGGTAAAGAACATAAAACAAAAATTTAACTTAAATTAAATGTGGAAATAATTAAATGTAAATAAGAGTAGATAAAATGCACATTCACTTAACTGGTTGAATGTAAAAAATGTTATATGTGTAGCAGATGATGAAAGGTGCCCAATGTGAAAAATGAGAGGTGGACCTAGAAAATAAGATAAAATTTCAAGTTTTGTTTGTTTAAATAATCTATTAGCACCTAAAAAATATCTATCTTGATATGATTTTATGTCTTTTTTTGGGTTGTAAAAAGGAGCTATAAAAATAAATGCATGGGTGAAAAAATGAAACCTTACAGTAAATAATTGAATGCTTCAAAATTTGTAAATTTTACTATGAAAGGGTTAAAAAAATTCATTTACACAATCACAATTTTTGTAAAATCAAAACTATTACTTTAAAAAATTAACAATCTAAAATATTATGGTTTGCAGATGAGGAGGTAGATATGCAGAGTACATATCAGAGTTATGACTAGAGTTGTATAGGTATGTGATGCATTAGTTTTATATTTTATCATTTTGGGATAAAATGAATTGGATTAGGAAATATAGAAATTTAAGCATTAGGTAAAATCCATATAATAAAATTTTCTAGAAAAATCACAAAAATTAAGATAAAAATAGGATATGAAATGGTTAGTTGATAAAAAATTAAAAATAGGGCCAAGGGAATTTATTAGGGATGAGGAATAAATCACCATGCTCATTGAAGTATATTAACTAAGATGATGTAATTTGTAATATGTGGAATTTTACTGGCTAGTATTATATAGATTAGTTGATGTAGTTAAGAGGAATGTTGGATGATGGTGTCTAGCATGGACGATGTAGTAAAAAATTAGTTGGGCTGTTTGATACCATGGGATATGGTTGATGGCATTAAGAAATATGTTAGGACAATGAAATTTATTAGATGTAAAATATTGTTTAAATGAGGGAATCATTGTTGATATAGTGGTGTATAACCGATGTAGTATAAAAATGAGCATAAATGATGTAGTTTTTTTCATGGCTTATGCATTACAAAAAGGGATAAAAATGTAATTTTTATAATATTGTAATAATTTTAATAAATTTTATTAGATTTAAGAATCAAAATCTAAATAAGATTTTTTACTTGATATTTTATAGAGGTTACAAATATTATGGAGGGTCTTGGATACAATACAATTGGTAGACATGCTAGAGAAATTATTGATAGTTGATTAGACATATCTCACCATAGTCATGGGATTATGGATATGTGTCAAGTGTCTCTTAGGATGGAGTTGATCACCATATATTTTAATCCATGTGAGATACTTATTGACACTTTTATATGGGTGGTGTATGGGGACACTATAGAGGTGGTGATAAACTTAGAGGATGTCGATGATATATTTGGGCTACTAATTATGGATAAATTAGTGGGGTGTAATACCCATGATATAGTGGATAACAACTAATCACTAGCCCAATGGGCTACTATATTAGATAAATATGATAGGTGGGTGTTTATTGTATGAATTTTTGAGGTTTATGTTCTAGGTGTTCCTAACATCCAGAAGGCCTTGATAAAATTTATGATAACACATGTGCACTATCATAATTTTGATGGGACCATTCCATTATACATCATTTCCTTATGTCATTGATTGTAGAGTAGGGCACACTATACAATTTAGGATTGGTCATCAAGGTGTAACCAATGCATAATTTTTATGGGATCCTAAGCAAGGTATAATAGACCATGAGACCAATTAAACTATTTAAAAGTTAGATATATGAAAGGTTTCCAATGTATACACCTACAAGGGATAGATCACACTATATATGACACATTTACATGAATAAATAAGTGGTATGAGGACCATATTGTGTGAGAAATCCAACATACATAAACATTATAGATGGTTAGGTAGGACCAAATTATATGGATTCCATAAAAAGTTACTGTTGATGCATGGAAATCATATCCAACCATATTATAAGCATGTTGATGGAGCTATATCATTAGGTACTATAACTAGTGGGTAAAGCCACATCCATGTGACTTTTTTCAAATATAATTTGGTCTTACACACTCATATGTTCCTTTGGTAATCCTAAAATTTTGTGCCCTCCATGTTAGAAGGTAGGGTGTAGGAGGGAGATCAGTTCTAGTTGTATTTCTTGTAGTGAGGCCTCACCAATTTAGGGGGTGAATATGATGATAGAGATGATAAAAAATGGCATAATTAAATGGAGGAGGTGGAAAACCAACACATTATAGATATACATGTTAGGGACTTAGTATGGATATACAAATTATATCTAATGTTATTTTGGTTTACATTTTACAAATGTGATGGTAGAGGAGACATGATGGCTAAATTTGGTAGAGACTACTCAACACAAGATTTTACAACCTGTGCTTCTTCAACATGACACCATTAGGATGAAATATCCCTTAGCATAAAATACCATATCATACATTAACTAGTTTAAATTGGTCATAAATACTACCAATGAGTTTCATAAATGAGAGTTGGCTACTACTCAAATTGCACTACTAGCATGGGTTAGAGTAGTAGAGGTGATATCATGGTGAGATTTAGCCACATAGATATTTTCACACATGAATATATACACATATAAACACAAATATATTACCTAAAGGGATAGGTCTATGGCTTATATCCATGGACACAGACTCTATGATAGAGTCTACATAGGTCATGGCCTAGATCATCCATGGTGAGCATGACACCTCCCTATCTTGAAGATGGGTAAGGTTGAACACATGCCTAAAGCCAACATTATACATATTATTAGATGATTTGATTTAGTATATTATTTATTAATATGTATTTGTATAAAACTAAGCCAATGTATATTTATAAACACTTTTTTGACTCATGGGTGATATCTACATTTGTGATATAATGATTAATTTTCTTTCTAGCATGAATTAATAATTAATATAACTTAATTATTTTATATAAAATGTGAACAAATTCATGTTAAAAAAATAAAAAATAAGTGAAATAAAATGTCATCTTAAGTACATAGTTAAAAAATTCAAAATGAAAATTGGAAAAAAATTATGATGTAAATGATAAAATAAATGTAAAACACACCAAAAAATATGAGATATGTAAAACATTGTAAGTGAAATATCAATGTAATAAAAATAAAACAAGGATATATAAGTAAAGAGTGTGATATCATGTAAGATAATCATGTCAAATCAAACATAAAGAAAACATATATGACTGAAAATATAAAACATAATTCAAATGTAAGACAATAATGTCAAATAAAACTTAGAGAAATACATGAAAGTATGAAAAATTTCCTATGTAAGATAAGTGAATTCCACATAAATCAAATGAGAACATGATTTATATATGAAAACAAAAATATCTAAATAATGAAAACAAAAATATCTAAATACTGAAAACTCAAACTTAGTGCTTTATATAAATTGTGATGTAGGAAAGAACAAACACCTAAACACATAACAAAGATGACAATGAGAACTATGAAAATAAAATTCAATGGGTGTTTTGTGAGGAAGGTCTGGTTAGATTCCCTAAGTGCTACAATGTAACTCACAAATTAAAAGCCAAGTTACAAAGTAGGACAATAATTTGATATAGATATGACCATAGATGTGATTATATAAAATTTATACTCATCAGTGGGATATTAGGGAAAATATGATGTAAATAAGGAATACAAGATTCTACATGAGTGATGTATAAATACTTATCAAGAATAAAATACTCTAGATAAGTGGTCAAGGTTAAGGACTATCAACATATAAGACTTAGGACACTCCAAATACTGAATATAAAGCTTTGAATAAAAATTTAACTATATAGATCATCTCATTAAGGATATATGCATGAAATTAAAATTATCATACAATCCCAAAATGTGTTCCCTGATTCTTAGGACCCATTACAGATCCATCGGCTAACTACAAAAAATGGGTAATTATGTGAGAAGATAGGTGGAACTAAAATGTAGGAAGATATAATGATGAAATTATATAATAACTCTTAACTTAATATACTAGCCTACTATGCCAAAATTGGCCTTGAATATATCATGATGCAACTTGTGGAGTTAGATGTTTGACTACAATAGAAGATATGCCAACTAAAGATCACATCTTTTAGTGTGATATAACTTTTAAGATTCAAGTTGCCTTTTGATCTTATTTTGATAGTAATTATTTTGGATTTTTATATTCCTCTTCCATACAAATTTTTAAAACTAAACATATATGAAATGAAGATATAAAACAATAGATCTTATATTTGGTCATTAAAAGGAAGAACCTAAGGACCATAGTGCCTAAATACTCCTAGACTTTCCCATATGGTAATGTGTTATCTCAAAATTGAGCTACATGAGCCTAAAGTGGAAGGAGAGAGTGTAAATATGGGAATAATGTAATATCCATCCATGTAATAAGTAATGATATAATAGGAAATATACTTATATCTGATCACAAGTATGGGAAAAAAATATTCCAAAGGGATGGGCTATGCTATGATTATCATGTCACTAAAGAAGATGTACTAACCTATAAGGGATCTAACAAATGTATTGGTGAAATTAGTAGTCATCCTAAAAGGGGGGGGAGTAAATGTCATCCTAAAAGTGGAGGAAATTAAATAAGGCTCAAAGAATCATAGGGAATCTAAATTATAAAAATGTGATATAAATAAAACTAAAAGGTGATACCCCAGGTCCTCATGTGAATCTAAGGTTGACCATAAAAACACTAAATTAAAAAGGAAGTAATATATACCATTGCTATGGTGTCATCCCATAACAATCCTCCCTCGATAAGTTCTGACACTAACACTATACGACCTTTAGTCAATCCATTTCTAGTAATGTCTAGTGGTCCATCCCCAACTAGTACCCAAGCTTATAATATTGCCACACCTCAACCTCCATATACTTTAACTCTTACCATGGTAATTTAAAACATAGTTAGCTCAATCCCAATAACCCCTCCACCTATCCAAACTAATGTAGCTTTAAATCTCCAAACATAGCCTTTGAAATAATCCCCTATAATTCCACCAACTTAATAATATATCCCATTAAACACCCAATACATATCTCATTCACAATAACTTGTATCTACTTATATACCCTTACAAGCCCCACAATATGTGGTAGCATCCCAACCAATTATGACCACCTCAATTAGTTATCATTTTTCCAATCCCTATTCCACTCCACTTCCTACCTACCAACATTTATAATAAAATGTCGTAGGGGGTATCCCTCAAAACAAGACCCAAATAGTCTTTATGAGTATCCTAATGAATAGGATGGCCAAATTAGAAGCCTCTACCTCTAGGAAGAAAAATATGCTAACTTAAAATAAAATCTATAGCGAACCTATTAACCCAATTATCCCCATTATACCATACCCTTCATAGTGGTAGCTTTCAAATTTTACAAAATTTTAATATAAAGTGGATCCTCATCATTATGATCTAGGAATTTGACTCAAGAGAGGATGGTTAGTATGGTGTTAGTTCCAAAATGAAAACAAAATGAAAGAAAGACACTAATAACATAGCATCTCTAGGCTTAGACACTAGGGAGAGGTTAGTTATCAAAAACAAATGACAAACATAACTAAAAAGTAAGGAATAAAAAACAATAATTCCTTCACCTTCCTTGGATGCTCTAAATGCCTTTGTAGTAGTGGCTTTCTTGGTTTTGTTCTCATGAAGTCCTTGGCAATGGAATCTTAGATAAATCCATCTTTTCTTGGAACCTTGGATTGTGGCTTGGATTGGATTCGAATCAATTTGGCATGGTAAAAATAGTTTCATGAAGGTTTTAAAATTAATCCTGGATTATAACTTTACATTCTCAAGTCTTAAAATGATGTTTTGAGGCCTCTTATTTACAGATTTTTGAAAATGTCAAGAATCAACATGAACCATCCATCTTGAGATTAATATGTGTGTTTGAGGATTAATTCAATTTCTATAATAAATTTTTTAATTATCCTCATCATGACATTGGAAGAAGGGACAATTAAGAGGCATGGAGGGTATGAATCCTAATATTTATGGCATTAATGGCATAGGGATGCCTTCCCAAGAAATTAGGTCACCTAATGATGTAGATATTCAATATTCATTTCCAAAAATAAGTATTCAACAAGCTTCCATGGAATTTTTTACTAGGCATTGATTTGGGTTAATTAGCTCTTAAGCATGATTAAGCACTTTATGTACAAATTTATCAAATTGATTAGAATGCCTTGTTATTGGTCCAAAATTTGAATAGATTGGAATTGGAAGTCAATGTTAAATGCATTGGAATATTATTCCCATTTGGAATGTTACCAATAGTAAATAACCAAGGCACATGTCTTTTATAAGATATTTGGTAGGAAAGAACAATCCAGAGCACCTAGGTGCAAAATTGGCATTTTGACTCAAAATGATCTTATCAAAGTTAGCTAGCCCATAAATTACATTTCCCCATTTAGGGATACACTGGCCAAAATTGACACTTGAATACATCATCTATCATGTTTTAGTATTTTTAGGCTAAAGTGTGTATTTTGGGTGGAAATTGGTCAAAAGCCTAATTGGAGGTTATTGGTGGCTAGATTTAGGTGTATATAGTGTGCTCCTATTTGGGAAGGCATTACAAGTTATAAGCATAGTAACATCTTCTCAAAGAATGAAAAGGTCTTGTATTCCTATAACTGCAATGATGATAAACTAATTGTATGATGCCCCCTTGAGGGAATGGTTGGCATAAGTATGTCGGCAAATGGTCCCTCAAAAAGAAAGAAGTGAAGTCAGGAGACCAAAGAAAGAAAAGATGGTGGTGTGAAAAAATAATGAGACTAAAAAAGTAGTCAAAATCATTGAGAATGCAAGTGGGAAAGTGTACAATAGTTTGCCCAAAGGTGGTTATAATCATTGTACCTGATAGTGGAAATGTGGTACGATAACACAATGATTTGTCTAAAGGTAGTTATAATCATTGAGAAGATGGAGTTGCCCCAGTTAGGACATACAAACAAGATAATAACATGCCTCTGTATAGGTACAAAAATTAATGTGGTAACAACATAATTATTTTCCCAAAGGTGATTATAATCATTAGAAATGTAGGTGGGATGGTGTGCAATGATTTTCTCATAGGTGGTTATAATCATTAGACCCTTATTATGGAAAATATGATAATGATAACTTAACATAGATGGTAATGATGAATTGAAACAACCTACTAGTAGGGATATGATCATCCAAACTAATAAAGGTTGAAATTATTTCATGGTTAACTACTTTGTTTGGGATATGATTGGGATTTAATCAGGATGTTGGTGTTAAAGAGATGTCGATGCTACCATTGTTGAATAGACTTCTTGTAGCTGAGGTTTATTATAACACATGTTAGTAAGCATCATGGTATAACATCATGATGACTTGGCCAAAATATACATGAGGATTGACTCCCATAATCCAATACTTAATAGAAAATAATGCACCAATGATAGAAACCATGTTGATAATGTAAACATATGAATATGGATGGATTCAAGTATAAGTGTGGGGAAGTAATCACCTAACGAACACACATAAACCAAATCAAGGAAACAATGTTGAAATCAAACAAATAAGTAGATAAACAAATAATAATAAGCAAAAAAAAAAAAACAACATTATAAAAACCCTACAAACATTGCCCCTAGAAAATAGGTGAAAACTTAAAAACAAAAAAAATGGGGTAATATAGTAAAAGGAAGGGGGTGACTGAATTGCCTCCATATACACTAGGTAAGTGGATGCTACCTACATAGTTCCATAGATGTAATATCCACTAAACAATTTCATGCCAAATGTAGTTATCCTAGGGAATGGGAAGAATGTGATAATTGAAGAAAAAAATTAAAATGGATGTGATAGAAGAATAGGAATGGTCTTGCAAAATGAAAAGTTCATGAGAGAAAAAGGCCAAAAAGGATGGGGAAACTAAATTACAAGTGATTTG
This sequence comes from Torreya grandis, assembly GCA_037957365.1. Classification (NCBI taxonomy): domain Eukaryota; kingdom Viridiplantae; phylum Streptophyta; class Pinopsida; order Cupressales; family Taxaceae; genus Torreya; species Torreya grandis. The sequence continues at coordinate 576,777 of JARHVA010006697.1, read as the reverse complement.
CTTATAACTCAGTAAGGGTTCCTAGAAGCCTTAAGATAAATAAGTGGTCAATGTTTTTGTTCTTTTATAATGATTTTTCAAATGTTTTTATAATTGTTTTGGAGTATCTCAACTCAATCAAGAATGGAAATACACTAAATGGTTCAAGCTCACAAAATGATGATAGCATTTAAACTAAGGTTGATCACAAAATGGTGAGAGTGTGGCTTAGGTTGCTTGTAAAATGACAAGATCATGGCTTAAATTGCTTACAAAATGGTGAGAGCATGGCTTAGGGTGATTGAGTTGACCTCAAAAAGTATCATGCACTACCTACATATTCCTTGAGTAGGACCTTAAGTCATTGTAGTTTTACCCTTATAGTGGAGGAATTTGACTAGTGTAGCATTCCATTCAAAAAAAATAAGCACAATTGGTAAAAAGGTATAGTATGACATAGAAAGTGGCAATTTGGTATGTTAGGGCTTAATTTTTCCCCTATTTTACGCATAGGTAGTTATAACTAGGACACAATGTCATAGATCAATTATACTAATTTACCCAAAGGTAGTTATAATTAATAACAAGACTGGTGGTAAGAAATGAATAACAAATGAAGGATTTAACTACCAAAACATTTGTCACATTACTCCAAAATATGATCTCTATATGAAGTACTTGAATCAAATGATGAAACTAATTAGATACCTTGATGCTAAAAATGTGTAATGAATGGAAAAAGCCAAGGTCAAATGGGATAGGATTTAGAACACATTAGGTTGATAGGTCAGAATCAGAAAGTGGATAAAACAAAGAGGATGGATAAGGATGGTATTTGTACAAGGAAGAATAGTGATAAAATGGCATAATTGAAATAGTTTGTATAGACAATAAACCTTAGCACTCAAGCATAGTACCACTTGAGATGAATAATATTCATTAGCTCTAAAAGCACATCTCTATCTAGAGTGGTAAGCTTGTATGCTCTTGATCCATAATCTGTAATGATGATGAATGGCCCTATCTAGTTTGGTTTGAATTTCTATTTATGTTTCTTCTCAGTCATGGTATTATTTTGGTTTTATTTAAGAACAATATCACCAAGTTCAAATGTTCTACACTTAACATGTCAATTATAGTGGCCTTTGAGTCAATTATGATATGCTTGAAGAATGTTAAGCGTGGCTATGTGTTTCTCATCAAGCAGGTCTAGCTCTTAGAGGTGAGCTACTCGATATTCATGATCATATAGGACATGATTGAGATAGATGTGTAGTGAAGGCAATTTAATCTCAATGAGAAGGATGGATTCAATACCATGAACAAGTGAGTATGGAATGGCTCCTATGGGGGTACGATGATTAGTATGGTATGCCCAAAGGGCAGGGAATATCTAGAGGAGCCAATCATGACCAACATCATTGAAAATATTTTTAAGAATATTGATAATGGTTTTGTTGGATGCCTCAGCTTAGCCATTACCTTGAGGGTAATATGCTATAGAAAAAAGTTATGTGATGTTGTATTTAGTAAATACTTGGTCTACATCCTTATCCTTGAATGATCCTCCATTATCATATATAATGTCAAAGGGGATACCATAGCAACAAATGATATGGCTGAAAATAAATTTGTAAATTTGATTTTCAATCACATAAGTGAGGGGTATAGCTTCACCCTACTTAGTGAAATAATTAGTGGAAGTAAGGATATGTTTATTTCCACCAAATGAAGTGGGGTTGATCTTCCTAATGAGGTCAAGTCCCTATGTAGAAAATGGCCATGGTGTCAACATCTATTTTAGAGTTTTTTCTAGGGCATGAATCAAATTAGCATGCCATTGACATTTGTCACACTTTTTTACATATGTAGTTGCATATACATCTATTATAGGCCAATAATAACTAGTATGCAAGATATTTTTGGATAGGATTGCCCTACTATAATGAGCTCTACATACTCCATGAACTTCTCTTAACACTAGTGTAGACTCTATCAAAGTTAAACAATGAATAAGAGTTATATCAAAACTATGATGGTAAAGGGTGGATATAAGTATATTATAATGAGTGGAATGATGAATGAAGGCTTTAGATTTTTTTTCAAGATAGGATAGGTAGTATAACTTGGTCATGAAGGTAGTTTTAAAGGTTTGAGTATAAAATAGAATTAGGACCAATAATATCACAAATCATGGAAATGATAGAAGGTTCATGAGCTGGTGCTGAGAAATTCTTGATGAGGAACTGACACTCTCTAAATTTATCTATTTTTCAAATCAAAGAGCCAATAGTATCCATGACATCTATAATTTTGTTAGTATCCCTTGGTATATGGTCAAACTAGATATTGGAAATTTGTTTCTGAAGAGTATTGACCATGGATTTATATGGAACCAACTTGTCATCTTTGGTCTAAAAATGATCTGTGACCTGATTGATGATAAACTAAGCATCACCATAAACCTAGAGATGAGATTTATTCCAATGCAATACTTATCGATGTCCTACAACAAGTGCTACATACTCAACCATGTTGTTTGTACAAGGAAAGCTGATTCTAAATGATTTAGGGTTTAGATCCCCTTATGGTGTAATAAACAATATGCCTATCCTCGATCCATGTGTAGTAAATGAACCATAAAAACACAACTTCTAAGGCTGTTCTTCAATGGATATGTCAATGATGGTCATTATGGATTCATCCAAAAATTGGAATGTGAGTGGTTGTGTGTCTATAAGAGGTGCTTTAACAAGTTGATCCATAAGAACTTATCCCTTGATTGCCTTCTAATTGACATACTCTATGTTAAACTCACTAAGAATCATGATCCATTTAGCCATTCTACCTTGTAAAGATATCTTAGATAGTAGATACCTAAGTAGATCTAATATTAAAATGACCATGGTCCTATTATTCAACATGTAATTGTGTGATTTTTGAGCTACAAAGACCATGGCTAGATAATATTTTTTAATAGGTGCATAGTTATGTTGATATGTAACCAAGGTAAGGCTTAGTTAGTATATAGTGTGCTCCTTTCCATTATCATAATGTTGAGCCAAGAGTGCCCCCCAGAGTGTGGTCATTAGATGATAGGTATAACAAGAATGGCTTTCCTGGCATAGGAGGTGATAGAATAGGTAGATTAACAAGATAATCTTTGAGTTGTTGAAAATACATTTATAAATGATCATCCTAGTGAAATGAAACTCCCTTATTCAAAAGGTCTGTAAATGGATGGCACTTATCTACTAACTGATAGAATGAAGTGTTAGATTGATTGGTCTTTACCTATAAACTTTGTAGTTTCTTCAAATTGGTTAGTGGTGGCATCTTGGTTATAGCATGGAATCTAGCTAGATCAACTTCAATACCTCTATGAGACATGATAAAACCAAGTAATTTTCATAAATTTACACTAAACACACATTTCTTTGGATTGAGTTTGACTTTGTACTGTCATAATCTTTTAAATATCTTATGTAGTATTGTGGAATGGTTAGCCTTGGTTTTGTATTTTCCTAATATGTCATCAACATAGTCTTCAATAATATCATGCACCATACCATGAAATATGATATTCATGGCTCTTTGATATGTATCTCTAGAATTCTTAAGGCCAAATGGAATTACCTATTAAAAAAAATTTCCCTATGGAGTGGTGAATGTTATATTATGTTGGTCTTCTAGTGTAATTATAATCTATTTGTATCCTAAAATTCCATCCGTGAGTGAAAGAATTTCACAACCTACCATGGAATCAATGATCATGTCAATATTAGGCAAGAGAAAATCATCTTTAGGATAATCTTTGTTGCTGTCTCAAAAATTAGTATAAATTCTGATCCCTTCAGGCTTTTTACTAACAAATACCACATTAGAGATCTATTTTCAGTAATAAATGGATTGGATACATCTTACTTCTAAGAGTTTTTCCAACTCTTTCTTTTCCAATATAACAATGCGAGGATACATCTTACGTATCTTTTGTTTTAATAGTTTAGAATCATGATTAACCATAAGGTGGTGAAGAACCAAGGTGGGGTATCAACCTAGCATGTCAAAATAGGCCCATGCAAAGATATCTATAAATTATCTCAAGAGAGTTGTAAAGATGTCACATTCCTCTTCGGTAAGGGACACTCCTAATTTTATCCATTTTAGGTCTAATGGAGTCTTGAGATTTACCTCTATTGTATATTTTACTAGAAGGGTTGAACCATCTTATAGAATAGTAGGCAATGACTTGAACTATTGAATTATGCTAGGGTCCTTTGTTAGGACTTGCTCTTCAACTTCTCCTAGGCATGATAAATTTGAGTCCACTAATGGGAGATCTAGCCATGTAATAAAAATAGTCAAAAATTCTTGAAGAATTTGATAAAATACTTATTATTTCTCAAAGTTAAACTTGGATCCATAGGTAAGTTCATCATTGGTGGTCTCCTAGTCTAAATTCAAAGAAGAAAAAACACCCTCATCTAATGGTACTTGGATTAGGTTTTCACCACTATACTAGCCTTTATCTTTACTTTTTCACTAGTTAGAAAGTGCATCAAAGAGGTTTTCACTTTAGGACCTCAATGTTTTTCTTATTTATTTTTGGCTAAGGGTGTTCACTCACTCTCCAAAATAGGCTACATGATCTAATGTGATTGAGAATCTTGATTTGTGATATTCTAATGAAACATTGTCTTTAAGGCCTAAGAAATCATAGAATGTCTCATCATTCTAGAACTCATCAATTGATAGACTATATTCTTGTTGGTCATAATATATTAGTTGGGGATAATATAATGGCAAAGGGTTGTGATGAATGGCCAAGGTAAGGGTAAAAATGTAATTTTTATCAAATAGGTTGGTTTTAGCTAGGTTATCAAAGGTGAGGCTATGATTGGACTCTGCTTCACTGTCAACATCATCATCACTAAATGCTAGTGCTGGAGTTTGAATAAGATATGTGGGGTCACCCCTAGATGGTTTAAATCCAAGTCCATAAGGTCTTCCATAGTTATTCATGGAAATTAGCTCAATGGTTTCTTACTGATTTGGTCTGAGGCCTCTTCTTTCATAATTATGGTGCTCCATGATCCTATTAAGAATAGGATATTTTGTATTTTTATAAGAATCAGCTTGGTTTTCATTTTATAACCATGATTTATCTCCTTCAAGAGGGTTAGGTCCTAGGCTAGATGCTAGTAAAATTGTGGCAGGTCTCTTATCTTTTTTCTTTTATTCCCAATGCATATGTAGGGTGATTTTAGGTTGCCCAAAGGTTTTTGGATTCTGAGGAAGATTGGCAATATGAAATGTATCATGGGTCACATACTCTCATGGTCCATTATATGAAATGGTGAAATGATTATAAGCTTAAAGAGGTGGTATGTGGTAAAGGGATTCTAAGGTATTATGATCTATGCAATTATCTATTGTAGGATCAATAATTATGTCCTTTCATTTCTCCTATTTGGAACTTAGATTCATGTCATACTGATAATTGTAGCTTTGAAATTCAACTTCAAGATGCTTGTAGTTTTCATATGGGTGTAAATATCCTAGAAGGTTCACTTCCTTCCCTGAGTGGTCAAACTTGATACATTGGTGTAGTGTTGATGGGACTACATGAATCTCATGTAACCAAGACCTACCTAGAAGCATATTGTATGATAACTAAAGATCAAGCACATGGAAAAGTGTATCATGGGTCAAAGGCCCAATGATAATAGGAAAAATAATAGTACCTTATGATTCTCTTTCTTGATTAAAATAGGCTTTGATAGTTATTGTTTCTGGTTGGAGATCTACCATTATGTACCCAAGAAGCTTGATGAGTTTTAGAGACACTATGTTGAGGCTAGATCCATTTTATATAAGGACATGTTTCAATTTATACCATATTCTATAATATTTTATTCATAATGGATTTTTATGGAGTGGGCCAAGGGAAGACATATTTCTTTGGTTGAATGTGACTTGTTGGGTTAGATCTAGGTGTCCAACTAAAGCTCAAAATTTATCAAGGGATATGTCACTAACGATAATGGATAGGGTCAAAAACTCATTCAAGATGTTTTTATGGATTATTTATGTTCATATAAAATATAAAATATAAATTTGTGTTGGTGTCTTTTATAGTTATTTCATAATATCAAACTTCTTATCTTGGTCAGTAGTGAATGGTTCATTCTGAGGCCGAACAGTTGGTTGGATTACAGGCAAAGTGGTAAATGGTTTTGGGCTTAGGATAGTAATATTTGATGTTTGAGTTGTGATTGTATAATTGGGATTAAAAACTAGACCATTATTACTTTAAAATGTTTGGAATGGTGTGGGACCAGACATGACAAGTCTTGATTGTCGGTGCACTTGCATGTGGTCATTTGGAAAGAACAATTTGTCAATATAGGATCCAAAAGGGGAAATCCTAATTTTTTAGATTGCCGATATGCAATAATAGGTCAAAGAATGATTATACATGTAATTTGGATAAATATTTTTGTTTATCAATAGTCTAGGTTGATTAGTGTTTGGTCTAGGATTAATGGAGATGGTATTAATGCTACCCCTTACAATATGACTGACAACCCTATTGTAGTCATGTGAAACTATATGGTAGGTTTGTTGGTGGTTACTATTCTAACCTTTGTTTTTTCCATTATTATATCATTGTGGGTTCTATTTTTGATTTTATTGATTCTACTAGTTTGGCCTTTGATTTGGATTTTGCTACTGCATTGGCTATTGTTGTTATTATTGATTGTTCTACTGCTATTGATTGTTATGTCAAGGAAAGAGGTTTTGATACATCCCAAGAGTTTGATTGGAAGTGGAAGCACCATTATCCAATGTTTTATCCATATTCTCCAATATATTCTCAATTAAATTCTTGATTTGGACACATCTTTGTAGATTATGCTCATTGACCTGATGATAGTCACAAAATTCATTTTCATGATACCAATCAGGATAAGGAATGCCTTACAGATAATGCTTTAGTATAGGCCAAATAATCAAATTAGTAGTATAAATCTTGTAAAATACCAATTTAATATATTCTCCTAGGTCACTAAAGACACATCATGTAGGCATGGTTCTCCTAGGAGGAGGGTTTTGTGATGGTAAAGGCTATTGTATTTATTATGTAAGTCTTGGTTGCTGTGCTTATGGTATTGGTTGGAGAGGTTTCTAGGTAGGAGTAAGCTAAAAGGTGGTGTATATTATGTTTTCACCATTTTTACATGATGGGATTTAGTTACTCCATTTCCCATAACATTCTTATTACTGTTGAATTGCTTCAATCTTTCTTGGTTAGTGGCATGTGGCGATTGTAATGCTAGTACTTGAATGAGATGTTGATGTTGTTCAATTCATTCATTAGTACCTTTATTTTCATTTATTGAATTAATCTTGATGACTCCTTCATTGATGAACACCTTCTTGATCAATAAACCTTTATTAATGATATGTTTAAACATATGTGCACATTGTTGTTCCTGATGATAAGCTATCTCACTATGCAAATTTTTGGTAAACACAATGGCTAATTATTTATTTGGTAAATTTTGGGTGAAACAACTTTCAAGGGATCTCCATCACTATAAATAAATTTCAAAACTCTCACTATCTTTTTGCTTTTTTTGTGTTAAGTCTACTAATGAAATCTCGTGCTTGAGATTATAGGAAAAGTGTTGCACAAACTTATCAAAAAGATCATCAAAATGCATTACTAAATTTTTTGGGTAACTTCAAAAACCACTTCAAGGCTTTTCCATCCAAGCTACTTGGAAATAATAACAAAATTTATATGTCGTTATATACCACTACTTGACATGTGATAAAGGTTTACTTGGGAGTATTTTGTAGTCAAGATGAAGGGATATAACTATATTGTGCATGTTATGGTTGAAAAGGGACATGCTACCATATAATAAAACCTTATCATTGAGTGGGAACTTGGGGACCAAGACCCTATCTCTAGATTTGTGGCACATTTTGAACTAATGTTTGTCTAGTATGTACTTGAGAAACATGGGGACCTCCTTGTTGCATAAATTTCTATGAGGAAGTGAAATTAGGTTACATATTTGATATCTATCATTGACATATATTTTTACATTATTGAATATTCATTTCTTGGTTTTGGATTGGTATATTAGTGTATGACTAAAGAGGTATATTCATTGTTACCTGACAAGGTGGAACATTAGTTGCCTCTAACTGAGGTGGCAATGTATTTTTCCTCTATTACATTGATACACTAGATTGTGCCTCTTATTATGGAATACTAATCATTACCTATTGAGGACTAGGGTTCATCACATTTTGCCATTGAGGTATGACATTAACCATTGTTTGATTACCCAATCTCATAGGTTGTGCACTTGAGGAAGCAACCAGTTGAGGTTGGGGTGTAAAAAATCCTACTTCTTGGTATGATGAACCACTCATGGGATGAATTACATGCACATGTTTTTGGATAGTTATTTATGCATTAGTACCACTTTGATTGGGATTAGATGTTATTCTCACATTGTCTACTATGTTTGGCTCATTATTAAGTATAGAGGCTGAAGACACTTTTTCAATAATGGGCATATGCAACAAGTTATCTACTGAAGTATTTTATATTAATGGGTTAGAACTCATATTATCTTGAATATTTAACTCTATAAACACTCTTATTGAAGTAACTAGGTTAATAAGAAGTTTACTTACCATGTTCATATGATTGAAATCATGTTCTAGATTCAGGTATGTTTGATATGCTATCTACATTTGGTTAAAAAGATCTTAAATGATATTCTTACCTTAATTGGATATATTAATATCTCGGTACATTTTTTGGAATAGAGCCATAGTATTTATAGAAGAATCCTACTGATTGTAAATGATATTGTGGGACACTCTTACTAGACTTGGTAAATTTTCATGAGGGAATTCTATTGGAAACTTGGCCCTTACCTCCATGGTTCTAACTAAATCTCATCTTTGTTCTCTAAAAAATGTCACTCAAAAAAAAAAATGGATCATACATAGAAGCCATATTAGTAGAATATGACTATTGAAGTACTAACTCATCCACTATAGGTATTGTAGCTAGGTATTGCATAGTTTATTCTTGGTCTTATTTTGAATAAGGTGGCATATTAACTAGATAGTTAGCCAACACATCTTAGCTTTGTGACCATAATTAAGTATTATAAGAGGGATAAGAATCCATCTCATAAGAAATACTATCTTCTTAGGGTCTTGTACCATTTTTTACTATAACACCACATTATTTATTCCTAGATTGTACATGAGTCCACTACGAGTATAGGAATACATGTTGGGATCCATAATCAATGGTTTATGATTAAAAGTGAAAGATTTGTATAAAATATAAAAAGGATAATGTCTAAAATAGATGACATTCAAATTTGGTCTAGATTTTTCAAAAGGATCAAAAGGTTTATGAAAATTTTTGTGAGGAAAAAAGCTAACATGAAGTATCTAAAATTTCACTATTCACACAAAGATAAGCAAGTAAATGGATCTAAAATCAAAATTCCAAACTCTAAGGTTTAAGTGTTTCAAATCAGTCTAATCTAAGAATTTAAAAGTTTCTAGATATTTTGGCCAAATGTGGCATTAAAATCTAAGCTCAAACAATGTATGTGCTAGGACTCTTTGCTAGAAAGTGTCAAAAGATAGACTTTAAAATAGATGAAAGTTTTAATCTAATAGATTTGAAACACTTTTAAAAAACACTAGGCATTTGATTCTTGGACATAAACTTGATCAACTAGGTATAAGGTATGAAATAAAAGGCACTTTAGAAATAGTTTATTTTCTGACAAAAAATGGTATAAAACTTGGTTTGTTTGATAAACAAGCTAGACAAAAGTGAATAGTATAATTGTTTTAGACTAAAGATAATAAAATTACACTTAGATTGGTTTGAAAATGTAGGTAAAAATTTGGAACTCTATGAAAGAGGGTATATGAATTTTTTTTTGAAATGATTTAGGAAGCATAATGATGCTATACTACCTAAAATGTGTGACAAGAAGGTTTGTTTCAAAATCTCTCTAGGGAAAAGTAATTTTTCTACAATTTTGACAGCATAACATTACTTTTCATGACTCAAAAATGTTGTGGTGCATAAACTCAAAGTGAAAGTGTTTAATAGAAAATGGATTAATTATATCAAATGTTGATAATGATTATGAGTCTTAAATGGCCTTTAACCCAAATTGGAAATTAAAACTAAGTTACTTAAAGTTTAGTGAAAATAGTGAACCCACTTAACACATCAACCCTATGAAATTATCAAGGTGTAATTTCAAATTTAGATTATAAGTGAAGGAATTTAAACAGCTTTGGTAAAGTTCTAGACTAAATTGGGAAACATAACTATACCGAAGTAGATGATATGACTCTCAAGCTTTTGATGAACTTTTTAATAAGGAAAACTGATGATCTCACATGGGCAGCATAACACCTCTTTATTTAAAGGAAAATTTAGAGTATGTTTTTGGTTTGGATTATTTTTTTACACCAATTTTTGACTTTAAAAAAGACTTTAATATAGGACAAGACTAACTAATTAATCACTCTTAGATCCTAAACTAACAAGGTTGCTTGGTATTGTTAGAATCCATTAGTATACATCATTTGAGATTATTTTAAGTGTTCATCCAAAAATAAATTCACGTTATATAGTAGGGTTTTTACATCCCTCCTTCTCTAAAATGATAGTACTATGACATAGACCTTAAGGTTCACCTTGAACCAACAATACTTCCATGGCAAGTGGGAATTTCTCTAATATATAACAAGTTTCTAAACAATCTAGGGGAATGAATTACACAATGACTTTCATGATAAACAATGCAAAAGAAAAGCATGGATTTTTGGTTCATATCCCTTGGCTTATTGTAAAAAGATCTAGTTTTTTTTGTAACCACTACATCCTACTATTCACTCATTGTAGTGTGATGTCCAAAGTGCCACTATGTCCCATGTGTAACTCCAAAGGAGCCAAATGAAGTCAATGCTGAGAGATGAAACCCTGGGTCAAATCTTCCCTAAAGAACTTTTGGAAGGTGATGAAGTCCCCCTTGTAAGACAAGTTTGCATAAAAATAAATAAAGCATGAAATAGAAAGACTTTAGGGTGATTTTTAAGGTCACCCAAACTTTAATGAGTTTTTGGACAGTGCTTTAGATGACTTTATTTCTAAGCCTTGGACTAGGTTATTTGTAACAGGAATGACTCTTGATTCCAAAGGCTCCATATAGGGGAAAAATGAAAGAGCATACACGTAACATTCCTCTTTTTTCAAAAGAAATATTTAATCTAAACAATAATTTCAAATAAGAATTGACAAGTGTGTTCAATTTTAATCCTGAATGAAAGTGAGGTGGTGTTCATTTGACCCATTGGTCTTAGTTATAGACATTGAAAAAATTCACCAAAAACATCTAAATTCTTTCTTAAACACCCAAAACAAGGATCCTAATTGATTTTAAAGCATGTAAAGGTGATTTAAACATGTTTTGAGCAAATATCAATCTCGGTCCTACAAGAAAAAATGTTAGCTTTGAAGCTCTTTTTGGTTTGAAATAATGAACTTTAGAAAACTAGCTCTTGAGTCTATGTTTTTGGAAAAGCAAAGTGACCAACATCGATTATATATAATAGATGATGATTACCTTAGCTAACCAAAATATAACCAGTGTCAGTTTTGCTAACCATTGTTGGTTAAGCCATATAACTGATGTTGATCTTATATACCGACGTTAGTTACTGTGTAAAACCATGGCAACTAAAAATAGAAAAAATAAAGTTAAAAAATCAATTTACAAGAGTTTTAATGGTCTAAATAAATGTTTTAGAGTTAAAAAATGATCTTCTTTGGGTGTGAGATGCATCTAGTCCCATTGGGTGTACCATAATGTGATCTAGGAGTTTGACTCAAGAGAGGATGGTTAGTATGGTTTTAGTTCCAAAATGAAAACAAAATGAAATAAACACACTAAAAACATAACATCTCTAGGCCTAGACACTAGGGAGATCTTAGTTAACAATAAAAAATGATAAACATAACTAAAAAGTAAGGAATAAAAGACAAGACTTCCTTCACCTTCCTTGGATACTCCAAATGACTTTATAGCAGTGGCTTGCTTGGTTTTGTGCTCATGAAGTCCTTGATAATATAAGCTTGGCTACCTCTATCTCTCCTTGGAACCTTTGGCTTGTGCCTTGGCTTGGCTTGGAATCAATTTGGAATGAAAACACTAGTTTCATGAAGCTTGTATAACCAATCTTGCATTATAAATTTGCAATCTCAAGTCTTAAAAATGATGTTGTGAGGCCTCTTATTTATAGATTTTTGAAAATGTCTAGTGTTTCTATGTTATTTTCGCTTTCTACATTCAAAGAGAGAATTAAGAAACTAAGAGAAAAGGTCTAAGGCTTGTATGTACCTGGATATAGTTTTGCGCACCATAATTCAGACGATAGTGAGAACTCCTCTTTGGTTGTGGAGGATGACACCTAAAAGAGAAAGACACTAAAACACAAAAAATGTTAGATGACAAAAGGGTGGACTGCCAAGCAAAAGCTTGGTCCTAGAACCGCTAAGGCTTCTTGGAGAATGAAAGTCCAATGTTTAAAATAGAATATGATAGAGACAGAAATGAGAAATAATAAAAGATTGAAAAGAAAGAACTAAAAGCAAATGCGTACTTGATAAGCTATGATCTGCTTTGCACAGTCGCCGACGTCAGTGATATTGCCGGTGTCGATCAGGAAGATCACCGACATTGGTTATGATACCGACGTCGGTAGGGAAAATGGACAAGGTCGGCTAGGGCAATAGTTAGGGATGAGTTACAGGGCTGGTCTTGGTCTACAAAATGGACTGAGGCTTTGTCTAAGGCTCTGAGGGTCTGTGTGGGATGGTAAAATAGTAGATAGAATCTTTAATAAGAACTAAGGCAGAGGGTATGTTGTCAGAAAAAGGGGTAAGGAGTAGGAAGAAGGCCTTTCAGCCTTTCCAGGAAGCAATTTAGTTAGGTTGATCAGATTGGCCTTAAGATGGTCTGTAGGTCTTTGATAGCTTGTGTTGAGTTGATTGGACAAAGGGTGTTGTCTAAAGAGAGACTAAACAGGTGTCAGAGGCAAAGAAAAGGGAATAAGAGGTGAGAGAAGGCTTTTCAGCCTCTCTAGGAAGAATAGAGAAGGTTGGGTTAAGGATGCTTGGAATAGACAGTAGATAGAATGCTAATATATTTGAAATGACACTGAAATAAAAACAATACAAATACTTAGCTGTGACACGAGTTGGCAAAGGTGCAGAAGTTGTGTTTCCATTGCCACTAGTGATGGAGATATCATGCAATCCCTATGCAGAATGTCTGATGCAAGACCTCAGTGCTTAGAAAATGCTATCAAGAATGCTGATCCCTGCAAGAAAACAAGAATCCAGAGCACACAAGAACTTTGTTTTGCTGGAAGAGGATTCGAGATTCGTGATTAGCTCACCAGAGATTAACAATTTGTGATTAGATTCATTAAAGGTTAGAAATTTGGTTTAAGTAAAACCGACATCGGTGATACCACTAGCTCGGCTGACATTTGACCAACGTCGACGGGTGGAGAATGAGTAAAATATCCACCAAGCCCATTCTCCATCTTCCAAGTGCATGATCCGTTGGAGAATTGTCGAAGGTTGGGCTAAATACGCACGAGAGTTGGTTAGGCAGTTAGAAAGAAGTAGGAATAGGTCTTAGGTGAGTCATAGGGTGGGAAATAGTCCAAGGTGAGGTGTCAGATGAGGTGTTATAGGTGATGTGTCAAAGGGGAGGATATTAATAATAAATTATTATTTTTAAATTAGTAAGTGCATGGTTTAGGAATGGGTTAGGAATGGACCAAAGGGGGAGGATGACCAAGGGTTAGACACGATTTCAGTGTCTACATTTAGAATCAACCTAAGCCATCCATCTTGAGATTGAGATGTATGGTTGAGTATTAATTTAAGTTTTGGAATTAATTTTTTAATTATCCTCATCATGACATTGGAAGAAAGGGAAATTAAGAGGCATGAATGGCATGAATCCTAATATTTGTGGCATTTATGGCCTAAGGATGCCTTCCCAAGAAATGAAGTCACTTGATGATGCAAATATTCAATATTCATTTCCAAATATAAGTATTCAACAAGTTTCCATAGAATTTTTGATTAGGCCTTTATTTGGGTTAACTAACTCTTAATCATGACTAAGCACTTTATGCACAAATTACTCAAATTGATCAAAATGCCTTATTATTGGTCCAAATTTTGATTAAATTAGAATTGGAAGTCAATGTCAGATGTGTTGGAATCATATTCCCATTAAAGATGTTACCAAAAGAAATTAACCAAGGCACATGTATTTTGTAAGATATTTGATAGGAAAGAATAATCCAGAGCACCTAGGTGGAAAATTGGTATTTTGATTCAAAATGATCTAATCAAAATTATCTAGTCCATAAATTGCATTGCCTCAATTGAGGATACCCTCGCCAAAATTTTCACTTGAATACATTAGTTTCAAATCATTTAGCATGTTTTAGTGTTTTTAGGCTCAATTGTGCATTTTGGGTAGAAATTGGTTAAAATCTTGATTGGAGGTTATCAAAGGCTAGATTTAGGTGTCTACAAGAATCACCTTTGAGTGTTCAGACATGATTTCTATCTTATAGTTCATGATGATTCTCTTCTTCATAGGACTTTTCCTATGTCACTATCTGGACCTACCTTAGACTAGTATAGCTTATAAAACAATGCACCTTTTCACTTTTGTAACTTGAACTAATTAAATTATTTTCAAGATCATGTGCTAAACATATCTCAATAAAATTATTAGTGAAATCGTTCAAAAAGTTTCATGAGGCCTTTTTAATGGCCCAAAAACTAGACATTAGAGCCTTGGAAGAGGGGAATGTGAAATTGTGTAGTAAAAACTTTAAGCATGATCATTTTAAAGGGACTAAAAATGATAAAACCAAAGGAGTTTCAAATGCAATAGTTGTAAACTTAATACCTCCATAAAAAATGTCAATCTAATCCCACTACCTCTTAATAACAATCATAAAATCCATTGACACATTTTATTTTGTGGGAGTATACACCTTTAGGATAATCTTGTACGTCTATCATAAATAAGCTTTTAAAATCATATCTATTCAAACTTCCCCTCATAATACCTATTAGTGACTCTCACCCTAAACATATTTATTTTAAGGAAAATGACTTTTACAACTTCCATCATGTACTAGGTCATGACATCAATAGGTATTACTATTTCAAGGGTCTAGTACAAAACCTTATTAATCAATGGGATTTAAAACTAGATAACCCTAACATACCCCCTAATCAATCCACAAACATCTTCAAGCTATCATTCCCTAACCATTCTTCCATGTCCAATTCCATGTAGGCTAATTCAAGATCCACCTTAGACCATGAAACCCATGTAATCAGTACAATCCATTATCAAATTCTTTTTAAATAAGTTGGTAGTACTTTTATCCCTAATCTCTTTATAGGATATGCCTCTGATCCATTTGAATTAAGTCAATTTATCCCAAAAACTTCACCAATCTTTCCATATTTAATTATCTTGGATCTATTTAAGGAAACAATATCTAAAAACATTCAAGATAATCAATTAAAAATAAAAGAGGAAAACACTATCAAAGAATAGACTTGCTTAGACATTCTACAAGATATGTGTACCATTCCTCATGTCATATTGATACCAATGTCTAGCATACCCATCCACTCTAGATTACTACCCCTTGTGGAAACTATCATGTTACCTCAAACCAACTGAAGACCAGTTCCCCTCATTATTTGAGAGGAACTAAATCTTATAGAAATCAATGGAAAAGCTATAGGTATCAAAAACAAAAGCCTTAAGGCACCACAAGGAAAATCCTTATAGAGTCTTCCCATTAAGATTTAATTCCATATAGAAGTTGTCCCTACTACCCATAATCAAATTCAGAAATTTAAGGCACCATTGCTATCGATTCAAACAAAAGCATCTATATTGAGACCCCATCCTTCATTAAGGTTAAAATCCATCATCATAAAATTGTCTAATAAATAAAATATATCATCACAAAGGGATCTTACCACCATGGTTATGACAATACATAATCCTTTAAACCCATACTATCTACAAGGTTTAGGTGTAAGGGTTTATCCTAAGCACAAAGTACCTACTTTAGGGAATATTCAAATAACTAGTTTGAAAGGCCAAGGTTAAAACTCAAAAATAACTTCCCTACCAATGCCTCAAAACATTAAAAAACTATTCTAGATCCATTAATGGGTATTATTCCAATATCCTTAATCAAATTCTCCATACCTCCCTTATCAGTCTACCACCCATAAAACTTGTTAACCTTCATATTTAGAGACTAGTGTGGTATCAAAAAAATAGGAAATGTGCATATCATTGAATAATAGCTCATGATACAGAATGTTGCAATGCACTAAAATTTATGGTTTGAAACCTATTACAAGAAGATGATCTTTTAATGGAATAGTTAGATCATGGACATCCATATATCCAAACTACTAGGGTCACATCCACCTCATAAAGTAATATATTACCAACAGTATTAGGATGAGCTATAAAGGAAGATAAAAACTTTGATTGAGCTTAATATCATCCTCTTTTAAATCATATAAATGTGGACGAGTTTGAGAACATGATAAATCCCCCTTTATTTTATATAGACATGATTCACATAATAACATGATCCTAAACCCAGGGTCATAAGATTGACAATCAAGATAAAGACAAAGTGACAATTGTAAAATCCCTAGCACCTACAACAAATAGTCTTATAGCGCATGACCCCAAACCAAAAATTTCTATTTTAGGGAAAGCAAAAAATAATAATGCCTTAGAATTAATACATATATTTGTTGTAAAAAATCTTCATCAGCTCTTGGTCAAGATATATTTATATGAATTATCCAAAATTCTCCATAGCATCACAAGACTATGATATAAGCCTTATGGGCCATAAAGATACAAGATGATGAACCTCAACCTCTATCATATTTCATGACATTGCTTCAAAAGCTATTATCCATAACATTCTATGATTCAAAAATATCACCCTTATAGCTTGATGACTAGGATCCCCCATTATTTATTACTACCCAAATTAATTAGACTCAAATCAAATGAGTAATTATTGATAATGGGTCCAGTATAAATATCATCTCCTCTCACGCATTTAATAAACTATATTTACCTTAAATGTTTGTATCCCAATACCATACCATTTTATGAACATTCAATGCTATTGTCTCCCTTACATTATCAATAGTAGTCCTTCACATTCAAGTAGGTGTATATGTTCTACCTAAACTATTTTACATAATGGAAGGGGAATTTCAATACAACATACTATTAGGTCATTCCTAGATATGTTCTATGTATTGCATCCCCTCCACCTTGTATCAATATATTAAATTAAAGCACAAAGGTAAAATCCACAATATCCTAGTTGATCCCCATCCATTTAAAACATGCAATATCGTTGTTCAACCAATTGACATTTTAATTCCATTAAAAACACTACCCCACCATCATTCAATGAGACATCCTCTAGTATGATAATAATTGCAATAAGTATTGGAAAGGATCCCATTGATTCCATGTTTTAATAGCTATCAATTAGAGAATATCAGTTATTAACACTTAATACTCTCCCCACTCACTAGGAATATGGGCATCCAAACAAACATCATGCATATTATCCAAATCTAGGAGAATTTATTCCCTTTGGTCCACCTTTCCTCCACACCCATTTGATCTATGGGGGTATCAATTGACCTTATCTACGTCTTTGTAACCAAACTCATACTAAACCATTTACCTCAAATTTTTCATTCCTAGATAAATCCCACTTTGTAAAGACATACCTATAATGGTGTGTTTAGAAGGGTTTTGGCATAAAATGCTATGAATAATGTCCACATGAGGTTACGTTAAGATATTTTATGAAACCCCATAAAAAACATGGCTTTGATCTTAAAAAAATCACAAAACTACCTTAGAAGTTACTCTCATTCTTATCCTTGAAGAGGACATGACATCCTCACCATCTAGAACCCCTTCTTTGATAAATGACATTGTATCCATTCCCCCAAAAAAAAATTAGTAAATTTATTTACTATAGAACCTCTCATGTATTTTCATGATGGGGAGGTCAAAACAATTCCTCTATCTTACTCAAACATGATAGGATAGAATTTTCCTACCATCCCTATTCTTCTATGATAGGATGATGAGTCGATCTTAACTCATATAGGTACAATGAACTCCCATCTACATAAATCCATTCCATTTGAAACCTCTAGTCTATTAAATGAGGCCACCATTGATATTAACATAGGATCTCATGAGAATCCATGAATAGTTAAGGTTAACAAATCTTTATATCCTTAGGAGCACCAAGATTTCACTCTATTTTTTTATAGATAATAGTAAGGTATTCATTTTGTCCTATAGTGGCATGCTCAATATCAATCCTACTATTGTCATCCATAACATTATCACATTCGTTGATGCCAAACCTATAAATAAAAATCTTTGAAAAATGCACCCTCACATTGTGCTCTTAATCAAAGAAGAGTTACAATATCTCTTATCCATTAACTTTATCTAGCCTATTTATTACCCTTAATGGGTATCTAATATCATTCCTATCACAAAGTCATAGGGGGACTATACCTTCATACTAATTTTCACAACCTTAATCTCTCTTATCTTAAGGATGATTTTACTCTCCCTAATATTGACCAATTGATGATTTTAATAGCTAGTCACAAAATTTTGTCACTTATGGATTATATCTCTAGATATAATAATATCATTATCACATTAGAATACCAACATAAGACTTCATTTATTACTCCCTAAGGAACCTTTTCCTATCAATTTATGCATTTTAGCCTAATAAATATAAGAAACACATATTAAAGAGCCATGACTTATATATTCCATGATATCATCCATAAAATTATTTAGGATTATGTATATTATCTCCTTAGTAAGTCAAACTTACAAAAATACCATCTTTCAATTTTGAAAGTAATCTTTGCTCATCTAATCTATTATCATGTCCCTCTAAATTTAGAGAAATGCATTTTTAGAGTATTAATAGGTAAGATTTTAGGTTTTATTATCTCTATTTAAGGGACATAAGTTGACCTCCTTAAGATGAAAGTTATTTTAGAAATTCTACCCCCATCTAATCTATAACAACTCCATAGTTTGTAAGGAAAATTGTAATCTATCCATCCTTTTATCTCCCAATTATCTGATCAATGTTAACCATTACATCACTTCCTAAGTAAATATATCCATTTTAATTTGGACTTTGGTTGTTAGGAAGATTTATATGATCTTAATATCTACCTCTTTTCATCACTAGTTCTCATTTCCTTAAAGAAAGGGTAACCCTTTTTCTTGTATATTTCCACTATGAATCATGCCCTTGGAGCCATGATTTCCCATCATGATGAAAAACATAAAGAGTAGGTGGTTTACTATATCAGTCACACACTTGTTAAATATGAGACATGTTATTCTCACATAGATAAGTTATGCCTAGATTTGGTTTTTGTAGCTTCCAAACTTCTGCATTATTTTCTCAATCACAAGACTTATGTGGTCATGAACATCAATCCCCTAAAATTTATGCATTCAAATCCTTATCAAAATCAATGAATGGCCAAATGGCTCATGATTTTGGTAGAATTTTATTTTTAGTTTATCCATTAAAAAATAGTTAAAGGTCAAATAATTATCCATTAGCTTACTAAGGTGCATCTTGCTAATAATCAACTAGTTAATTATTAACTCCCAAACAAATCCATATCATCCATGTCTCAAATAGATATGCAATATCAAATGAATTTATTCTTTGATGGATCTAAATGTGAGTGTTTTGGGGGAGGATGAATTATTTTGATCCCTCCTATGGGGACACTTATAACTCTATCTTTTAAGCTTGATTTTGATTGCACTAATAATATAGTAGAATATGAGGCTTCAATCATAGGTCTCCAAACCACATTATCCCTAGGTATTAAAAAATTTATTATCTATAGTGATTCCCATGTTGTGGTTAATAAAATTAAGGGCACATATAGACGTAATAATTATACCCTTCAAAAATATAAGACCTTAGCTTAGATCAATTACTAGCAACTTTAGAGAATTATGATATCCAAGCCACTCCTCAATCAACTAACAAGTTTGCAGATACCATGGCTTCTTTGGCCTCATTTATCCCATCTTAATCTCAATAATATAACTTATTTGTCCTCATACATAAGGTTAATCAACCTTATTTTACCAAAATTAGTCTTCATTCCATCCATAGTGTGGAGGAAAATCCATTAAAACTTTAGTATGTATAGATATTTCATCACCTATCAAGGGGGATTATTCCTCCAAATTTATCTATAAATGGCAAGTAAGCTTTCTAGCATCATGTAAAATTTTTTTTCATATTAGGGGGTGTTATTTGTAAACATGGTTTTGATGGTATCTTTCTTTTTTGTATCTAGAATCATGAATCTACCCTTGCTATCAAATAAACTCATGATAGTTCATGTGGGGGACATTTTAGTGGCTAAAATACCACTAAGAGAATATTACAATTAGGTTATTATTGTCCCAATTTAAATTAGGATTGTTATGAGTATGTTAGTAAATACATAAAGTGTTAGAAACACACCAATCTACCACATGTGCCTAGTCAAACATTATAAGTAGCACAAGACTTTTGGCATTTTCCTAGTGGGGGCTCAATCTTATAAGTTAGATTAATCATAAATATTCCCAACATAATATATTCATTATTACAACCACTGAGTATTTTACTAAGTGGGTGGAGAATATTGATCTTATCTCAACCAAAGAAGATAAAATTGTGGAATTCATTAGTCAAAATATTATTTATCACTTTGGTGTTCCTCAAAACATCATCATAGATAATGGAAAATATTTTAAAAATAAAAAGGTTCAAGAGATTTATGATTATTTTAGTATTAAAATAAGCTTTTCTTTGCCTTACTATCCTCAAGCTAATGGATAGGTTGAGGTATACAGTAAAACCCTTGTAAAAGTCATTAATGAAATAGGAAATAACTAGCATCTTCATGTTCTATTTGCCTTATGGGCTTATCGAACTAGTATTCAAACTCATGTGGGTGCTACTCCTTTCTTCCTAGTTTATGGTAAAAAATTTTTACTTCCTTTGGAGGTTTAGTTTTATTCCCTTTGCATTTCCCTTAAAGATATCATTTTTAAGATGATTTCCATCAGGAATAGTTATCCTAGCTCAAACTCTTGGATGGGTGTCGATCAACTACCCTTAACCATAACCATGTGTATCAAGAATCAATAAATTATGCCTAAAATAAACATTTAAAAGAATGAGAATTTAATATTGATGACCTTATCTTAAAAGAGAATCAACATGTCACTAAGATGTAAAAAAACAAGTAGGGAAAATTTTCTTTGAATTGGCTCAGACTGTATATTATCACCCATAAATATATATTTGGGGCATATTGTTTGGCCTCTCTTGATTTAAACTAGAAATAAGAACCTATTAATTCATTGCATTTACATTCTTTTTACTATTAATAAGTCTTGATCACCTTGGTCCACCTAGTTTATTTTATTTTGGTTTTATTTTGATAAAACTATATCCCTATTATTATTATTATTATTATACCAAATAATGATATGTAGATATATGTGGTTATCCAAAATCATTTCCCATTTGAAAAATTTAATATGATCTCCCTAACTCTATTCATAGCATGGTCTAATTGGATAAGCTATGCATATAATAAGAAGAAGATCCAAATCATTATTCTTTGAAATCCCTCCCTATCAATAATTCATTTTAAGATTAAGAGTATTATCTTGTGTAATAAATCTTTGGGAAATTACTCTACGATTCTTGAGGCCAATCCATAAAGAAATAATATCATTGGGATCAAAATAAAAATAAAGCATCTGTAAACTAAGAAAAAGTAATAGACTTATCCCTTGAAGGACAACTATGAAATCTACAAAATCTATAAATATATATATATATATAGAAAAGTGCAGACTACTCCCTTGAAGGATAACTCTTTTGAAAAATCATATCTCAAAATATAGACCACTCCCTCAAAGTATGGATATCATGCATAAAATATCTCAAGAAATCTTCCTACATTGATTAGCTTTCTTTAAGTTAATATACTTCCCACATTGATCAGTCTACATGGAGTAGCATAAAAGGATTCTAGGGTTGACCTTAGTTTTTGGTATGAAATATGAAAACATATTCTTCTTAAAATAATCCACTTTCTATTAAATCGTAAGGTAAGTCTTTAAAATTTTCCAGCTTAAAACCAATATGATCTTCAACATAGTTCACTTAATGTTGTTAGGTTATTTATTAGCAATTAGTTAAAGAAGCACATGCATTAATTTCAATTGGTTTTCTTAGGTCATGGTATGAGACAATAACATGTAATAAAATACTTTGTAAATCAAATTTATGCTAATTAATTATAGATTTGCCACATATATAAAAGAATATCCTAATCTAGTAACCCAAAAAATTATAAGTCTCATAACATGAATTTTGTAATCTATAAATCACATCCATAATAATAATGATCCATAATACGTCATAACATATAATAAAATCTATAATCCATAAATCAATAATGTAGTGCACATCCATAATCCATAAGCATTTTCACATAAAATCCCATAATCCATAATTTAATAAAATCCATAATGACATAATCAAAATAAAATCCATATTAATAATGAACATTTTAATATAGTATCCTCACATAAATCCATAAATCACATAAATCAAAATTGTATCCATAATAATTTTTGGCATCCTAGGTTGCACCTTATTTGAGAAGCGGAGTGTTCAAGTCCTTTTTCTTAAACTAGTTTAACATTGGAATAACCATAGTTTGTGGGTCACCTAAACATGGGTCAAACCTCTATAAAAAGATAACTTCATTTTGGATATATCACCTAAACTATACCTAAGCTAATCCTTGCTTGGAAAAGGGAGAGAGATTGACAACAACTTATAAAAACATGTAAAAAATGAGTTGATGCACCAAATATTTTGATCCTTATATTTTCACAAGACACACTATATATTAAATACTACTAAACATCACTTCATTCATTATTTGATCATCTTCCACATAAGTATTTCACAATAAGGCATTGAATAGATATCAACCTAGTAGGGGAGAGTAGTTCTCCACTTCCACATTGACCAACATACTATAGATGCAATTATAATGACTTGTGAGAACTACCAAAACATTTCATGAAGGTGAAAAAAGTTAGATAGAGGGAAGGAAAATATACATTCACTTAACCACATCAATAAAGTCATAAGACACACTTCAATTCAACTTGTGAAATAAAGGAATTTAATTATTTATTGCATCAAATAGGTATTACAATACAAATCTTAGAAGAGTCTAGTCATGCCAAAGAGAAGAATCCTTTTCAAAGAGATAGATAACTCATCAAGATAAAAAAATTTGTAAGGGACCTCATCAAAATGAAAAACATCATGTCCATGTGTTCTTTTGGCCTTGACTAATTTCCTAAGTGTATTTTTCAAATGTGTAACCAGACTGGCTTGTTTGTCCCTTTGTGATGTGATTGTGGTGGTTTGGTTCTTATAAACTCATGAAAGAAACTATTGTATCTTTAGAAGGCTACAATGAAAGTTTAATACTTTTTTTCCCTTGATTCATGCCCTTGAATACTTGAAACACCATGAGAACCTTATAGCTTTTTCACTTTACTATCCTAGACCTATTTCCAAGCCTACTTCCCAAGGATAAAAAAATTGCACTTTAAGCTTACTTAAAGTGTTTCAAAATCTTTATAAAAAATATTAGATTCTTATTCTCTAAATTTTAGTCCACTCATTCCATCTAAAAATCTACTCAGATTCTCTATCCAAGAAAAAACTTGGTATGTGGGCCAAAATTGGCCAACATCTTTGGCAACTCAGTTGGGTAGCATTCTTGTTATGCTTGAGAGCTTAGACCATTAACAGGACTCTTGGACTCATCAATAAGGATGAATATAATCCATGAATACAAAAAACCTTTGACTTAGAAATATAATTAATTTTACCAAAATAGGGAATAAAAAAATAAAATAAATAAGAGAAATAAATAAAGCAAAAGAAAACAAACTAATATGCTAGTATAACACTTGGAAGAAAACTAGAACAAACTATGTAGAGGGAACTCAACCTTAACTAGTAATGTTCCATTGTATCCTATTAACTAGAATATGAAGATCCTCACCATCCATCCTTGTAATTTGGAAGGCATTATGGTATTTGTAGTTGGATATTATATATAACCACTCCAAAAAGATCCAAACTTTGTATTCCTTCCTAGCTTAGCTATGTCCTCATCCCACTTGAGGACCAAATCTCCTTATTTGAAACTTCATGAAGAATCTCCTTTTTCAAAGGCTCTCTTCACTTTTTCTTGATAACTTTCAATGGCTATCATGGACTGATGTGTTGTCTCTTCCAACTCCATAAGCTCAACATATCTAATCTCCATAAGTTCATTCTCCAACAACTCAAGTTGATGCATCAGTTCTAGGGTAGGAAATTTAAGAGAAATAGGTATTCTTTCTTCTTTAACATTTACCATCTTATAGGGAGAGTTAGATATTTAACTCTTATAGGTGATCCTATCATCCCATAGAGATGACTTTAATATGAGATAACATGACCTCTGATTATCTTCAATTGTTATTCTTATGATATTCAATAGGTTCTTATTAGTGGAAGTAACAAGACCATTTCATTGGGGATAGTAGTTTGATAAATATATGAGATAAATCCCATGTTGAACATCCCATATACTAATCTTAGTCCCATAAAGGCCATAATATTGTCGGAAATAATAGTTGAAGGGACTCCAAACCTAGTAATCAAACCTTTATAGAAATCTAGAACATTGATCTCATTTGCTTCCTTCAATTCCACTAATTTTGTCCATATAGTGAACTAATATATAGTAATTAGTATCCATTTATGACTTGATCTTGAAGGGGGATTAATGAGACCAATAAATTCCAATCCCCTTTAGATAAAGGGCTGATCAACTACAATTGGTTGGAGAGGTAAGGCTACAAGTTTCGCCTACCAAGCTTCTACCTAGATAGAGAAGATAAGTAGAGTAATGGATGGAATGAGTGGACTAAAAGTTGGAGAATAAGAATCTCATATTGTTTATAAAACTTTTGAAACACTTTGAGAGAGATTAAAGTGCAATTTTTTTATCCTTGGGAACTAAGCTTGGAAACAAGTCTAAGATTGCAATGTGAAAAAACCAATAGGTTTTCATGTTGTTTAAAGCATTTAAGGTCATGAATAAAGTTACAAGAAGTATTAAAAGTTCATTGGATCCTTTTTAAAGAGACAACAATTTCTTTCACTGGTCTAGAAGACCTAGACCATCACAAACACATCATGAAGGGACAAATAGACTAGTATAGTTACACATTTAATAAATATACTTAAGAAATTGGTCAAGGCTAATAGACCACATGGTCATGATGTTTTCATGATGAGGAGGTCCCCTACAATTTTTTTATCTTGATGGTTTCTCTATCTTAAGATATAATCTTCCAAAGTTGACCTTGTGAGAGTGGGACATGCATGCAAACATCAAATTTGGGCTTCATTAAATAGCCATTTAAATTAAAATGTTCTAAGGTTAAATGTGAAGATAAGAATTGTCCAAATCATGGAATATTGAGTCAAGATCCAACAATGAGTGGTGATCTAATGAGTAATTATGTCCAAAAAGATGTATGGTGAGTGTTTAATCCTACGATCAAAGATCAATAGTGAGAATCAAGTCAAAATGTCAATGTATCCTAAGGCGAATGCACAACTAATAAATGGAAATATATCAGGTACCTAAATATATATCTAATTGTGCATGGTGACTAATTAGGATAATAGGCCAAAATAGATCAATGGAGTACCTTTAGTCATACCAAAGTAGATCAATGATGAGAGAGAAGTTAGCGGGTCAATGAATCTTCAAAAGATAATGAGAAGATACACAGTTTGAGTACCATGATAACTACCAAATAAATTAATAGAGTGCATTCAATCCATGCAAAATTAGATTGATGGTGAGCATAAGGTCAAAAGGTCAGTAAGATCTTGAGAATGAATGAAGAGCTACCAAGTGGCACATTCTTAGAAACCTATATCAAGATCAAGGGCCAATATCAAAATTCAAAGCCAAATATGGTTGAGGTTGAACTAGAACAAATATTTCCAAGGGAGGCCATAAAGGTAAACACGTTAGTTTCAAAGGGTTTGTCACCAAAACTAGCAACGTGGATAAGTCATTAAAAAGGTGTTGTTGAAGCTAATTATAACCCTTTTTACATGCCAAAATGAACCAACAGGGAGTAATCAACATTGAGAAGATTAAAATAGATTTATTAAACTATTGTAACTATATCAATTCTAGAATAAGATTTCTAATTAGTTGATCTAGCCACTGTAATTATAAGGAGCATCAATGCATACCGAAATAGATTGAAAGGACTAGTATGATTGTTATGTTTGACTTCTAGAAGTAATATTAGGCATTATGATATTTTCTAATAACATCAATGCCTAAATGATGAGAAATCTTGGTCATTATTCTCCCTTATCTATCATTCTATGCATAATCCCCATCTCTCTCATGCCATTCTACTATAAATATATTTTTTTAAGCCTTGAAAAGGACCCCTCTCTTTGGCATGACTAAAATCTACCAAGATTTGTACTGTAACACCTATTTGATGCAATAAAAGATTGAATTTCTTTAGTTTTCAAGAAAAATTGAATGTGTTGTATGACTTCATTGATGTGGTTAAGTGAATGTATATTTTCCATACATCTGTCTAAGTTTTATAAAATTCATACAATGTTTTGGTAGTTCTAACAGGTCATTATAAGTGTATACATAGTATGTTGGTTAGTATAAAAGTGGACAATTGCCCTCCCCCACCAAGTTGATATCTACTCAATGCCTTTTTGTGAAATACTTGTATATAAGCTGATCAAAGAATGAATTAAATGATGCTTAGAAGTCTTTAATGCATCCTATAGTATTTCCTATGCAAATATAAGAATTAAAATATTTGGTGCATCACCTCATTTTTTACATGCTTTTATGAATTTTTGTCAATCTCTCTCCTTTTCCAAGCAATAATTAGTTTAGGTTATATATCAAAAAGGAATCCAACCTTTAGAGGTCTGACCTAAGTTTAGGTGACCCACAACATTGAGTTAGTCCCATGTTGGACTAGGTTTGAGTAAGAGGACGTAGACAATCCCCTTATTAGGTAGGGTGCAACCTAGGATACCAACAATAATATAATAATTATCCACAAATGTTTATAAAAATTTTATCCACCAAATCCATAATCTAAACCCATAAACATCACATAAAATCCACAAATACATAATAAAATAATGCACATCCATAATAAGCATAATCCATAAACATTTTAATATAAATCCACATGTACAAATCATAATCTATCATAACATTTAATAACCTAATTACATAATCCATAAATAGAACCATATGAACATCACAACTCATAACCATTAAAATATATATATATAATATGATTAAAGTGTACATAAAACATATCCATATACATGTATGTGGATCTTTGTCTAGTATAATTAATAAATATAATAAAGGAGCTACTCAATGGAGTGTATCATGCTCAAATGGATACTCCCCAGAGCTCCACCATCATCTCCACTCTCATCCCCTCCCACATATCCTCTTTTATCCCTATCCCTCCTTTGATCCCTCTTATGGGATACACTCCCCATGATAACTAACTCTATATGAGTCTACCTGGAAGACTTATTGTATGCTACTACAAGAGTAGAATAGCATGGGATATCTTGATGAAAATATAGAAAGATCTACTTATAGTATCACATCTCCACCACTATCTCTCTATACATATCAATGTTCACTATATCCACTTACCATGTGCTAGGATAAAATATCCTTGTAACTATCTATATTGATGAGACTCAATCACCCTCTATAGGCTATCCCTATCAATGCTCACTATATCCACTTAGTAGTAATCTTGAGCCTTTACTGCTTGATCATAGCTTAGTTGTAATGAGTCAAACTCCACCTATAATATATCAAATCTAGTTTGAAGTTTGTCTTACTCAATCTACATCATACTAAGCACACCCTTCAATTTGTCCACCTATCTCTATAGCTAAATACACTAGGCCCTCAATGTATCCCTCTCTATAATGATATCTAAAATATCAATCTCCTCCTCCTCTATCTCCTCCTCTCCCCCATCCTCTCCCCTCTCTACTTCATCACCCATCTCTTCCTCTCCTCCTCCATCCACCATATCGAGGTCACACCACCATCTACTACCTTGTATCCCACTACCCTACCCACCATTCTAGGAATGCTAGAGTTCACCCCACATCTGATCCTAGCACCTCTTCCTTCTCGACCCCTATTGGCACATCTATGGTGCTATCTCTAGGAGTGTAGGATATATCTATCTCATCTATATGCACATGGGTCCCATGGTATGTCTTGGATCAAGTTGAACTATCTCCTCACCCACCTAAAATAGAGGTACTCCAGGTACTCCATCCTCCTCCTTGTCACCCACCTCTCCTTTTAGATACTTGAAAGCCCTTCTTCTACTCCAAACCATGTATGAAATTTGAGATACGATCTCCAAATGATATCTCCATCTCATTACCCCTCCATGACCCTTAGTATTACTTTAGGTCCTAGATAATGCCATCTATTAAATCTTTATCTAAGTCCTCTTTCCATTGTAGGAAGTCCATGTTGTAATCATTATTGTACCATTGTATCCATGGGGTACCAATGGGATGCACCACCCTAATTTGTTTGTACACCTGGCACTACATAACTACAATAACATCTAATCTATACATTTTGTGGGTCCTCTAACCCTATAGCTCCCTATGAACCTATGTTAGTAAGGTAGATTCCCAAGTAAACACTATCTTATGCTTTATCATATTAATAATAATACCTATTAGGCTCTATCAGAACCTACCTCCTATTGATTATGGGAGTGTATATTAGGAAACTAGTAGTAGCATCATGGTTAGTACACCCCTCACTACTACATTAGCCTCATATATAGGATCAAATACAAAGCCACCAATAATAAAATTGATATCCATAACATCCCACCATATAGGCATACCAATGCTACACCATGTCCCTACTCATTTATAGGTACTATATCCACTCCCTACATAGGAAGTCAGAAAATCCTATAGATATCCTCCTCTATAATCATCATCTCTCCTATAGGTATCCAAAACACCCCAATAACACATCCCATCACTCTAGTAATGTGACCAAGAAACTTGTGTCTTGATGAATGCATCAATAATAGTGCACTCCTCCTAGTATTACAACTTTTAGATGTGCCCAATCATTGTCTCTAAGTTGTTGTCACAATCTCTCCAATAGAGGTGATATTTGATCCTGCATTTGTATCAATGTCTATGCCTATTACCGAAATCCATTATAAGCCTTAACCTTTCTAAAAATCTATTTAGCCTAAACCCTAAACATTATACTCTAGACTTTCACTTTTTAAGTGAATCGACATTGATCCCTTATAGAACAACATCATTTCATTAGGATCAATGAAATTTTAGGTGAAATAACATCAATTTTTATTGAATCATCATCGATTCATTAAAATCAGCACTAATTCTATGACACCATCCTACCCTAATCTTAGCATCAATCCTAATCAATAAAATTCAAAAATTAATAAAAAAATGAGGCCTACCTCATCCTATAATCATCACCATTGCCTCAAACCACTACTGATAGCATCCATTTGATCTCACATCACAATCATCATTTAAAATTCTCACATGTCATTTTATCTCACATAATATAAAATTATCCCTTTTCCACATCAAACTTTCTTATATACCTAACTTTGGATGGATGCTAATCTATTTTGGTTTAATGTTGATTTGGTAAATTGACACCATTGTATTCTAGATCAGTGCCAATTTTCCTACTTTTTCACTACTTGTAATTTACATGCAACCAATCTTGATCCATAACCTCATTTTTGTACCTTACCACACCCACCCTATTATTTTTTCTATATAATTTTAGGTTTGTATATTTAGACTCCCTATTGGTTCCACAACTTGAATAAGGCATGTCCTCTTTTGGGGATCTCCCTTAAATGGGGAGAGTGCATTTTATCTTGAGAACAACTATCTATAGGTAGTGCACACACTATATAACACACCAGATACTTCAGTTGGCCATATCTTACAACTTGTTCTTTTGTTTAGCCTTTGTTTAAACCCAACTATTCATAGTTTTGGCATTTTATTATAGGATTTGCCTCAGAAAATCTCTACCTATATTACCTTACATCTTGTTAGTGAAAAATATACACTTCATGTTATGCATCTACACTCTTCAATCTCATTTTTTATCTACCCATCCCATCCACTATTCCATTTTTCAAACCCATCACCCACTCTTCTTCCTACATTAACTCCCTATTTTTGGGGGTATACCTCCTCACATAAACATGAGGCATTAGACCTCTCTCAATTTTTGTCTCATAGCATGTATTCTATACTACTCCACAAAAAGTGGAAAATGTAGATATTATAATTTCATATACTATATATGATTTTTTAGGTGTTGTAGGCCCTTATTATTATTATTATTATTATCTTATAAATATCCCTATCCTAATATTTTATTTATTTACCATTAAGTACCTGGTAATTTGATATTAAAAATTACCTTTTTACATCCCTAACCACTTAAATATATTTCAACATAGAGAATCCTAACCTTTTAACCACTTTATCCACATATAAACCCATCCCCAACAACTTCACACTGACAAAGCCAAATTCACCCACATTTAAAACAAACCAACATGAATAAAACTTCCACTACCAAATTGGGTGAATCGGTGCTAATTCTCTAATGATTGACCCTAATTCTCTAGATCAGCATCGATCTATTTTTACTCAACCAACCCTTTGGCTTGGGGTCCATAAAATCTAAATCTCAAAATCTTTCTTGAATTTTTGGATAACTGAAGAGACCTTATCACCACTTTACTATAATTTTATTGCATATAGTTTACATCCATCATTACTAGCCTAACAAACTACTTACATTTATGGGAAATAATTTAACCTATTTATAACTTGGTTCAAGGTAAGTTCTATATTATTTATTTCATTTATTATTTATACTTATGTGATTTCTTGCTTATCCCACTCGTAGAGCTTAGTATAAATTCTCATTTCTAGTATCAGTATCCTCTGTCATCATTTTAAGTCTCTATTTTAATTAAGTGTAGTTTTAGATAGAATCAATGCTGATTCATTTTGAATTAGCACTAATTATATAGACTCAAAACCAATCCTTTAGTATCAACATTGATCCAATGCACTTAGTGTTTAAAACCCAAGACTTTTATCTCTAATTTAATTCATTCTATTTTTTTGTCATTTTAAACATGGCCTTGTTATGAAGATGACTCTATTAAGAATTACGCATGATGTCATTAATATCACTAATCTACCTATAATATCCCAACACCTTTTTACTGATCAAAGTGACATAGCCTTCAAGTTAGCACTTTACACTATTGTTTACTCTCCCTTTATTAAATCCATTGCTGACCAACGTGATGTTATAGAAGAGGATGTGAGTACTGCTGAAACTTATTGGGATGAATATTTTGCTTACATTGATAGCTTAAATGAATATTAAATCATAATCATTATTTTTATCTCATCTTTATATTTTTTAATTCCAATGTTGATTTATCCACTTAATTGTGAAAATAATGAGCTGATATTGACTTGAAGAAGTTCACAACTTCTTGGGACTAGTTTTTAACCAAGAAGCTAACCCATATATCTATTAATCCATTTTTTCCAAGTTTTTTATTTATGTGTAAGTTATTCATCTAAGACAAAAATAAATTCCCTCAATCTTTGGATTCAAGTGGTGTGCAATCATCTTCGTATCTATAGGTATTTATCATAAACCTTGATTTTCATTGATTTTTTCATAAGTTAAATAAATTAAAATAAAAAATACAAAACTACTATAACAAAAAATATTTTGTATATAATGAATATAGATCACCTAATTCCACAATACTTATTGTAGATATTATAATTTCATATGTCCATGACTATGATATATATTTTTATTTACTTGCTTCATTTTCAACTATGGATGTTGGTGATGTAGGAATTTCCTATAAGAATATAGGCATAATATATTTATAGGAGTGTACCATGTGGCCCATTTATATAGGGATTCATATAAATTCACATTAGAGGACCATGATAGAGGCCTTGTCATGGTGACCTTATTACATGTTTGGGAATTTGAGCATATCATTGATATCCTACTAATTAGAGGACCTATTAGGGGGTGGGTCCACCCTTAAATTTTTTATAGAATAGTTGGTTTTGTGTAAGGTCCCATTTTACATAGTGCTTATGTTTAGAAACATGGCTATGAAATTATGACTTATATATTCTAATTATGGAATTATGTGGTTAAGTCACATATAGCCGAGGTGTGCAAGGATTTCATGAATACTCTAATGTGTTGTGAACCATGAGAAAGACCTATTATCAATCATGTTTTTAATACTTACTTATGAAATAATGATGCTTACATTTCTTTATGCAAATGTTTATTTATGAAATTTGATATTATCTATGAAATAAATTGACTAAAATCATGATTGAATAATTGCTTCTAAGATTATAAAATGGTAACTACTTATGTATTGAATCATATTAAATTAGATACATATATTTTGATATTAAATTAATGATTGGATATGATCAGTTAATTTAAATTTCTTTGTTTCATTAAACTCCATAGCTTTGTCTATTAGGTTAGAGGAATTTGATGTGTGCATCGAGTGTGTAAGAATAAAAAAAGGTCTAATGAAGTAAAGAGACTAAACCGAGCATGGTTATATCAATAAATAATTTTAAACCTTATTAAAACCCATGCTATGTATTTGGTTTCCTAGTTAACCACCTAGTATACATTGTGTCTGATTGGCGGCCAACATTTAATCCAAGTTGGTGGAACTTATTGTCACCTAACCTAAAGATCTTGCAACCAACATCTAGAATTTATAGTAGATGATTATGATAACTTATTTTTATTTAATTAATACTAGAAAGAAGTGGGAAGAGGTAATCAAGTCTTGAAATTAAGCATAAGAGCATGTAAATTTGTCATGCACCTTAATGGAACATAGGAAAGAATGTCCATTAATAAGGTATGGGTTAGTAAGTGGTTGGTGGTTGGTTGATTTTGAGATGTATATATTTAGGAGTTTAACTCCCTTATTTTGTGAATTTTATCTAATTCAAAAATTATTATACTTAACATAGGATAATGATAAATAGAAAATAGGAGTAGTTGGTTAGGAGAGTCGAGTCTAGATAACTATAAGATAGTCCCCAATCAGTCTGAAGGTTGATATGTGGGGTTCCTTATAACCTATGTTTTTCTATTAATTTGGAATGAAATTATTATATTATTAATTTTTCTTATTTCTTTTCAGAAAATAAGACCACTTGGTTTATTCTACCTATTTTATTGTTTACACATGGTTGTGTATTACTCAACATGTAATGATTGCCTATTTGAGGGAATTAGAGAGATTGTTCTTCCATATTTTGAATGAAACGATTCTGGTTATTTATTTTTTCTACTAATTAATGGATAATAAGACCACTTAGTTTATTTTTCCTAAATTATTGTATTTACATGGTTGTGTATTGGCCACCATACAGTTCTATACCCAGTTGAGGGATTGGGATAAGTTGTGTTCCTCCATGATTGATTTGGATGTTTCATATTTTTATTGAAGTGTATTAATGTCATCCTAACATATTGAAATATTTGTCTATGAAAAACATCTTCATGATGTAATAATGTCAAGCCATCCTATGTGAGGCACGGTGGTAAAATTCTTGACCCTCTTATGAATGTCAAAGTGGAAGTTCTTCAGCCCTCTCATGATGAGACATGATAGTATAACTCGTTAAACTTCTCATGAATATTATATGGAAGTAATAGAGTGAGATATCCTCTTTCTATTCCAACAAATGGTGAGATTTGTAAATGTTAGGTAATATTTCCTCCTAGTTTATATTTATGAATACTTAGCTTCACTTGTTTGATCATTTGAATGTTTGTTTGCTTGTATTTGGGATTGGGAGTCTCCTTGCATAAGAAATTGGAATAATATTGTATATGTTTCATGGTACTTCCTTTGTGTTAATATAACCTAACTTAGATATCCATCCTTGCCTTTACCAAGTTATATAAACATATTCAGAGTTAAGAGTCTTGAGCTCGATGGTGTCTAGAGAAATAAATTGATGATGATAAAAGGTTGGGTGGTGAGCCTTCATTGTAATGGATAATAGATTCTCAGGAAAAAATGTAGAACATAATTGAACACTTTTTGGTTATTATATAATTTATTAAACCAAAATATGTATCTCTAACTTATGATAAAAATGAATGAATATGATGTATTACTAATGTTGTATTAGCTAGACTTTTTATAATATTTTCAGTAAAAATAGAGTTTGGATAATATTATAACTATGGGTTGAGTCTTATATTTTCTATTATTGAAACCTTAGTGTTAATCTAAGACATAAAATGTTTATGAATTCTTAATTTATAAGATCTTGAGAAAAGTCATGTATGTATCAAAGTCTTTAGCCTTTGAGTCACTTTAAAATAAATAAATAAATTGATTCCATTGATTATATCTTATCATGAGTGACTAATCTATTAAGCATTATGCACATCTATTTATTTGAATGTGAAATGTTAATGGAGATTATATAGATAGATATGAGATTGTTATTGGGAATAATAATTTTATCTTGTTAAAATGAACTTAACATTGATGTTTTCTATTATTATTATTCCAATCATGAGTAGAGTCTTATGTTGTCCTTGTGTTTAACCTTGTTTTATAAAATGAGTCATGTCTAGTTATGTCCATTTATACTCAAACTCATGGGAAGGAGTCATTTTGTAAAAAATATTTATGGATTTATGGCTTGTCCTACTGAAGACTATGAGTTATTGATTAAATCTTTGATGAGAACAATTTATTTTTTATACATGTGTCTCTCCTTTTAAAAACTATTATGGTTTAATTTTACCTACATCTAGCTTGTGTAAGGATGAGTAAAATTCATCTATTTAATGATGGATTATCATTAGAATAAATATATAAATAGTTCATTGAGCCTTTGATGTTGTTATAGATTAGATGGATGTCTTATGAAAGAATCCCCTAGGATTTTAAACTTGAGTTGTTGCCTATTTCATGTATTCTAAATAACTAGGTCATTATTAAAAATTATGAATTTTAATTAATCTTATAACTTTGAATTATTTTTTAATGATCCATTTATTTAGAGGCATTCACTTGAGTAGACTCACATTGTGTTCATTTGATAAATAAACTAAACCAATGAGTTTATTGGTTTAGAATCATGCTTCTTACTCTAGTAGACCTTTTTCTTCTTTGTGGATTTGATAGCAACAACATAATTATGCATATTTTACCATTTTATGTTTCTAATTATAGATCCATCACTATGTTTTAATTTAGATCATTCCTTGTCGATTAATTTTATGGCTTGCCTTAGCTACTTTTACTTTGAGTTTCTTTTTAATTTTTCCTTAGATACATTTAAGAATTTTTTAAATTATATGGATGAGGCCACATGGCATCATCATAACATCTTAAAGGATTAAATGGAAGGCTAAGCCTATAATGCCTTGGGGTTTTTTATAACTACTAAGTGGTAATGTTTAAGAGTGAGAAAGATCAGAGGGACTAAGTCATTAGGGTTAATATCCCAATGCCTCTATGTTATATTTAATCAAGTTGGTAAATGTACCAAAGGAGTATGCCTTTATTTTTAGGACCTTTTGCTTTGATTTTTCTTTAATCAATTTTCTTAACTTTATCAAGTGGTTTAGAGAGAATCAACATGTTTCCATCCCACTAATATAAATTAAATAACAGCATGGTTATATATAATGTTGATTTTATGATAATAGGCAAGTGGGATGTTTTTATATGGCATCATCTTGATAACCTTTGAACCTAGAGAGGACCATGTAGAGAGTAAAGTATCTAGGTTAGTAGGCAAGTAGAGGTTGCCACATGACATCATCTTGGTAACCTTCAAACCTGGAGATGATCACACAAGGTGATTAGAAGGCCTAGGGAATGGAAATATTAGTTAATTGAGGGTAAAACCTTGATACCTATATAATTTTGATGATGTAGGTAACTACCAAGTGGTAGCATCTAATGTTCTAGAATATAGGCTTAAGCAGTCTCAAGGTGGACATGTGGAATCTACTAACTTAGGAAACTACCAAGTAGGAATTTGATGGTTGTATTCACATCATTAATTCAACCCTTATTTGGTATAATATCATGAAATAATCCTACATGTTGGAAAAATGAATCAAGATTGTGGGGTTTTGAATTATTGGCTTATATATATTAAATTCTCATGGAAGTTATAAGTTTTGTTTTTCATGATTGAATGGATATTGGTATCTATCCATGATCACATGTGTTATGCTATGTTATTATTATATTTAAATAAAAAATTGGGCATGATATTTTGGTATCAAATAATAGGATACATCACTAGGATATTTGGATAATTAAATTATTTTTAGATTTCTAGTTTTTACATATTTTTTGATATTTTTCCTATTGGTGTGTATAATGATAACAAGATGTTGATCACATCATGGTGATGATACATTTTGTGAGAATTATCCTCCCATTTAGATAGGATTGAATTAAATAGGACCACAAATCCTCTTAGCCATGCAATAGATGTTAGATGTCTTATAAGAAAGATTACTTATGGTTCAACATGAAGTAGAAAGGAACTCCCCATAACATTTCCAAGATGATGAAGAATCAGTTAAAAGAGAAAGTTATAGGTCTAAAATTGTTCCCCATCACCATTATAAGGGTGATAGAGGTTTACATCATCATTGTGAGTGGTGAGATAGATGATACTGAGACCACCCTCTTAGGCCTATGGCTAGAGACCTAGTTCAAAATTTTATCAAGTTGCATCCTCCCACTTTTGATGGGACTCAAGAAGGATTTAAAGTAGATCTGTTGGAAAAAATGAAAATGTGTTTCACCTTATATGATTGTGAATAAAATGGGAAAGTATAATTGGGCACCCATATTCTCATAGATGTATCAAAGATTTGGGAAAGGTGAGGAGAAAAAACTCCACTTGACATATAATCCCTCACTTGGGAATTATTTGAGGAGAGTTTTATAGCATGATATCTATCCATTAGATATGTTCAAAATAAGGTAGATGAATTTCATGACATTTTATAAATAAGTGTAACAATATGACTATTATTTTATGTACTTAGTAAGATATGTGCAAGGTTACATGGATGAGACAATCCAAGTGAACAGGTTCATTAGAGGCCTAAATTTGGATTTAGTTAATGTAGTACACATTTTAACTCTAAAAAACTTGGCAACATAACTTGAAAAATCCTACTTGGTTGAGCAGTCTCATCGAAAGACTTAGGATGCCTAGGATAAATTTCATGGTAAGATTTAGTCACAATGTGACTCAAGGTCATAAGGTGTATAACATTCACCTAAGTCAGGTTGGAAAAGAAATCAATTCAAATTTATGACCCCTCAACAATAATAATATGAGAGTAACCATTATAAACATAAATAGAGTAAGAATGAATTAGATCAATACAACTAGAGACAAGGTAATGCTAAACCTCAGGAGTATTAGTAGTTTGAGATTGCATGAACCCAATAGTCTGATCAAGAAAGACCATTAGGGTTAACTAATTCTTTCAAACCTATAAAAATTGAATCCTCTTTAAGGTGAGACTAGTGGAAGGGTGCATGTTTCATGTGTGTATCTATATATCATTATGAATAATATTTCCCTCTTGTACCATCAACTACGAATAGGTAAAAGGCCCCATTATCAAAGTAAACAGTGGGTGTTATGGGTTGAGGTCATAAATTTATACAATGGTGGATGACCACCAAGCTAAGTACTATGAAATAATCATTGAGACCATAGGTAAGATAGGAGGAATTTCAATTTATTTTTTGATTGATATAGGAACATCAAGCTCCTTTATTTCTCCTTTTATCATGGACCATTATGGGATGGTGGTTATTAGGTAGTTGGAAATTTGGGCAATTGAGTTGGCCTTTAAGGCTAAGATGTTCATTAGATCCTTAGTGAGTAGTTTCATTTTAGACCTTGATGTATATTCACTATGGTGGACTTGAAAATTATTCCCTTAGGCACCTATGATGTTGTCTTGGGTATGGATTATCTTTAAACTCATAAATCCAAGTTAGATTGTCATGACAAGGTTATTGAGTATGAATATGACCTTGGGATGCTTATGGTATTATCTAGAGTCAATAGACTCATTTCCTTTTGCATGATCACTAGGATACAACTCAAGAAGAATGCAAGTAATTTTTTTAAATTATTTCCTATAATGGTAATTTATAGGTTATATGAGCTAGATAAGGCTTTTTTAGATGACCATCCTCTTTTATGGGGTTTTTGTGATGTGTTTCTAGATGGATTGCCAGGTATGCTCCTCCATGGGAGATTGGTTTTTGTATTTACTGTATACCTAGGGATGAGACCATATTAAAATCACCATATAGAATAACCTCCTTAGAGTTATGTGAACTCAAGTTTCATCTTAATAAACTCTGGGAGAAAATATTGATTCATCCTAGTATTTCCCCATGGGGAACACCAATCATTTTTGTGAAGAATAATGATGGATCCCTTTGTTTTTTCATTGATTATCACCATTTGAATAAGGTAATGATTAATAATATTTATCCATTACCTATAATTGATGATTTGTTTGATCAAATATAGGGATCTATGGTGTTATCTAAGATTGATTTGAAATTTGGATACCATCAGTTATGTATCATAAAGCTTGATATTCATAAGATTGCATGTTGAATGCACTATACACATTATAAATTTATAGTTGCAATAGTATTCTTGAGTCTGAAGAATGGATTTTTTCATTCATTTTTGGATCAATTCACGTTTTTATTCCTTGATGACATTATAATCTATTCAAATAATGAAAAGGAGCATGTAGACCATTTAAGGTAGGTATTACATGTTCTAAGAGACAACTAATTATTTGGAAAATTGGATAAGTGCACATTCATGCAATCTGAGGTGAAATATCTTGGGCACATCATTTGAGGAGAAGTAATATCTATGTACCCTACCAATATTTGTACCATTATGGAATGTCCATCACCCTCTAATTTTATAAAAGTTCTCAACTTCATGGTATTAGTAGGATATTATATAAGATTTATAGAGAATATATATCACATTGTGAATCCCATTACTTCACTTAAAAAAAGGGGAAGAATTTTATTTGTACAATAAGGTATGAGAAATTTTTATCTACTAAAAGAGAAACTCATAAGTTTACCAATTTTGGTTATGCCTAATCATATGAGAGAGTTACTTGTTTACACTAATAAATAGAAGGAAGGATGAGATGTACTCATGCATGAAGGAAAACTTATTATGTATGAATCTTATAAAATCAAGGATTATGAGATGAGATACCCCACACATGATATGGAATTTTTAACAATCATTCGTTCTTGCTTAGTATGGTGACATTTCTTTCTTTACCATCATTTTGTATTAAATACAAATCATTTGAGTTTGCAACATGCATTTAGTCAACCTAACTTCAATGTGAAATTAAGGCATTAGATGGAATTATTATGAAAAAATGACTAAATTTTTTAATATCAAAGTAAACAAAAATGTAATTGTTGATGCATTAAGGAGGCACGATGAGATGGAAATAGTGAGTTTATGAATTGACTTGAGAAGTTAGATTTTAAAGAAGCTTCATAAGGACAAACTCTATACAAAAGTAAGATATTGGATTATGGTATGAATCTAAAAGGTAAATTTTAAGTTTATTCTCTTTATCACTATGGTTTTTATTCCATAAATGGAATATATATGTTACCTTATTTGGTGGCTTACATGAATGTATTCTATCTATGTCACATAGAGATCCTTACCAAGCGTACATTTGGATGAAGAAAATTCATGCTAAGTTGAGAAAATTATATCATTGGGCCAATATGAGGCATGATATT
This sequence comes from Torreya grandis, assembly GCA_037957365.1. Lineage (NCBI taxonomy): Eukaryota > Viridiplantae > Streptophyta > Pinopsida > Cupressales > Taxaceae > Torreya > Torreya grandis. The sequence continues at coordinate 536,275 of JARHVA010006697.1, read as the reverse complement.
TATGATTTTATAGCTCATTTTATGGAGTGATAGAGGATAAATTCCAAGCATCAACATCTAGTAGGATTATTATATCCTCATGAGATTTTGAAATGGAAGTGGAACACTATTTCCATGTAATTTATTATAATATTACCTATCTTGACATATAATTATGTTTTGATAATGGTAATAGTGGATAATTTAACCAAATTAGATAGATTTTCTCCCAAAAGACCACTTACAATGACAATTTAGTGTAAAAGGTCTTTCTAGATGACATTGTTAGATTGCATAGGATTCCCCATAAGATTATTTCAGATCAAGATCTGGTATATAATTCTTAGTTTTAAAATTATTTATACAAATTGATAGAAATTTAGATCAATTTTAATACTTCCTGACAACTTGATACTGATGGATAGACTGAGACAATCAATCCATCCTTATAATACATGTTGCGCATATATGTTATAGACTAATAATCCTACTGGGAAGACTATTTGTATCTTATTGAATTTTATTACAATAATGAATATCATAGTTCCATTAATATGACACCTTTACAATATTTTTATGTCCAAACCTATATAACCCCATTATGTTAAAACTGACTTGAGGATAAATTCATGTTTGGTCATGCCATGTTAGAATATATGGAGTGGTAAGTGATTAAGATATGACAACACCTAGAGACTATAAGGGAATAGAAGAAGAAGTATTATGATGTGAAGAGAATTGATCAAAATTATAATGTTGGTGATGAAGTTTTATTGAGGTTGAAACCTAATAATATACCCATCCATTATGGAAAAGGGTTGAAGTTGGCACCTCATTTTTTTAGACCATTTGCCTTGTAAACTATCCTTGACACCTAGCCTATCTCATGTTTAATATGTTTTTTATGTCTCAATTTTACATTATTATTTTTCTTACATTGCTCATATATTATATTGGATGGCCTTTTAGTTCAAAATTTATGGGTTTATGACTTTAAATCCCATCAAAATTTTAGCGTGCAATGCATTGGGACTTTGATACAAGGACCTAGATTAGGTCAAGGTCCAATGGGAGATATATGATGAATCACTATCAACATGGGAGGATGTCACACCTTTGAGGTTTTGGTATCCTCACCTAGTTTAGAGACTCCTAGGTATAAGTATGCATACTAGAAGGGGGATGTAAGGCACCATTTTTCATAGTGATCATCTTCGGAAAGATGACTATGAAATTATGATCTATATGTTCTAATTATGGAATTATGTCATTAAGTCATGTCTAACTAAGGTGTGTAAGGATTTCATGAAGACTCACATGTGTTGGGAACCATGATAAAGACCTAATATCAATCACTTTTTATCTGCTTATGAAATAATGATTCTTACATTTATTTATACAAATGTTTATTTATGAAATTTGATTATGTAAATGACATATATTTACTTAAATCATGATTGAATAATTGTTTATAATCTTATGAAATGGAAACCAAATATGTATTGAATCATATGAAATTATCTACGTGCATGTAGATATTCCATTAATGGTTGGCTATGATTAATTGATTGAAATTGCCTTATTTTATTAATTTATGTAGCTTCAATTATTAAGTTAGATGATTTTGATGTGTGCATTGAGTGTACAGGAACAGGGCCAATTAAATAAAGAGACTATGCCAATCATGGTTATATCACTACTCAATTTTAAAACTTCTTAAAACCCATGATAAGTAATTGTTTACCTATTCTACCACCTATTAGATGTAGTGTTTGGTTGGTGGCCAACCTTTAAGCCTAGTTGGTAAAACTTATTATCTCCTGACAAAGATCTTATAGCCAATGTCTATAATGTATAATAGATGATCATAATATATTATTTTGATTTACTTGGTAATATAATAAAGTTGGAAGAGGTAAGGGAGTCATGGAACCAACCACAAGAGCATGCAAAACTACCATGCACCTTAATGGAACATGGCAAAGAATGTTATTTAATAAGGCATGGGTTGGCAAGAAATTGGAGATTGGTTGATTCTAAGATGTCTATATGTAGGATTTGAAAACCGTTAGTTGGGACTTTTGGCTAATTTGAAAATAATTACACCTATCATAGAAGAAGGAGAAGTAAAAAATAAGAGTATTTGGTTAAGAGAGGTGAGTCTAGATAACTAAAGGATGGTGCCCAGTTAATATGAAGGTCAATAGGTTGGATTCCATATAACTTATGTTTTTATTATATTCATTGGAATGAAATTATTATATTATTTCTTGTTATTCTTGATTTTAGGATAATAAGACCACTTGGTTTATTCTACATGTTTTATTATTTTCCCATGGTTGTGTATTAGTCACGATGTAGTGCTTGCCCATTTGAGGGCCTTGGAGAGATTGCTTATCCTTAGTTTGAATGAAATTATTCTATTTATTTTTTGTGCTCTTGCTTAAAGGAGAAAAGATCACTTGGTTTATTTTGCCTACCTTATTGTCTTGCCATGTTTGTACATTGGCTTCCATATAGTTCTTTGCCCAATTGAGGGGTTGGGAAAGGATATGTTCCTCCTTGATTGATTTGGATGTTTCATATTTTGATTGAAGTGTATTAATGTTGTCTTGAAATAGTGAAATTTTTTCTATGAGCAACATCTTCATGGTATAATAATGTTAATCCCTCCTATGTGGGACACAGTGGTAGAATGTTTGACCCTCATGTGAATGTCATAGTGGAAATTGGTAAGCCCTATTATGATGAGAAATAATAATCTAAATTATTAACCCTTACATGACTATTATATGGAATAAATAGAGTGATATATCCTCTTACTATTCTAACAAATGGTGGTCTTTGTAAATGTTTGGAAAGCTTGCCTACTAGTTTATATTTTTGAATGCTTAACTTCACTTGTATGATCATTTTAATTCTTCACTTGTATTTGGGATTGGGAATATATTTAGGTATGAAATAGGAATAGGAATATATGGGTTACATGGTAATTAGCTTGTGTTAACATACCATTACATAGATATCCATCCTAGCCTTAAACAAGTGATATAAACATGCTCAGATTTGGGATTCTAAAGCTCAAGGGTGTCTAGAGTAACAAATTGATGATGATAAAAGTTTGTGTGGTGATCCTTCATTCTAAAGGATAAAATATTCTTAGGAGAAAACATGGAACACAATTGAAGATTTCTTATTTCTTCTCTACAATATTAAATTGAAATGCGTATCTCCCACTTATGATAAAGATGAACTAATATGATGTATTACTAATGTTTTATTAGCCAATATGCTTGTAATATTATTGGTAAAAATATATTTGGTATAATATTCCAACTATGGTTTAAGTCAAATTTTATTATTATTAAAACCTCATTGTCAATCTAAGATGCAATTATTTATGTTTTTTTTTTGTAAAATGAGTCATTTATAGTTATGGCTATTATATTTAGACCCTTAGGAAAGAATAATTTTGTAAATAAATCTGTATGAATTTATGTATTGAATTATAAAATATTATTGGTTATTGATATAAATTTTATAAGAATAATCTCTTTTTATGTGTGTGTCTCTCCTTTTTTAATCTATTATAGTTTAATTTTACTTGTATCTAGCTTGTGTAAGGACTAGTAGAACCTATTTATTGAATGATGGATTGTAATTGGAATAAAAATTAAAATAGTTCATTGAACCTTTGATGTTATTGTGGATAATATGGATTTTTTATTAAATAATCCACTAGGATTTTATAGTTGAGTTGTTGCCTATTTTATGCCCTCCCAAAACTAGGTGGTTTGATAAAACTGATGAAGTTTAATTATGATTAGAACTTTGACATAATTTTTAGTGAGACATTCCTTTAGATACATTGGTTTTACTATAATCACCTTTTATTAATTTTATAAATCAACTAAAACTATGAGTTTATTGGTTTAGAATTATGCTCCTTGCTCTAAGCAAAGTTTTACTTTTTTAAGACTCGATAGCAGCAACATAGGCATGTATAGTTTACATTGATGTGTTTATAATTAAAAATTCATCTATGTGTTTTAATTTATATCATGCCTTAGATAATTATCAATCTCTTAATGGATTTTTACCTTAGTTTTTTCCTTTGTCGATAAATTTGATGGCTTGACTTTGTCATTTTTGCTTTGAGTTTCTTTTGGATTTTTCATTAGCCAAATTTTGAGATTTTTAAATTTGGTTAGATGAGGCCATGTGGCATCATCTAAATGTCCTAAAGGATTAGTCATAATGCTAAGCCTCTAATTCACTAGGGTTACATAGAAATTCATAGAAATAGTGTTTGAGGGCACATAAACTTGGGGGGACTAAGTCATTGTGGTTAAAACCTTAATGCCTCTGCATTTTACATAACCAAGTTGGTCCATATCTCAAAATATTATGTATTTAATTTTAGGGCCCTTTGATTTGATTTTTCCTTAGTCAAATTTTATGACTTTTTCAAGTGGTTTGGAGGAATCCATGTGTTTCCATACTACTAACCCAAGAGTGACTATAACATGGTCAGATCTATGGTTAGTGTCAAGCTAGCAAGTGAGTGAGATATTGCAATATGGCATCATCCCAACAACCCATAAAATTAGAGAGGACCATGAAGAGTGTGAATCCTCTTAGATAGTGTGTAAATAGGATGTTTCCATGTGTCATCATCTTAATAACCTACAAACTTAAATATGACCATATGGGGTTCTTGGAAGGCCTAGGGAATAAAAGGATTAACTAATGGGGGATAATACCTTAATACATCTACCATTATGATGACATATGGAATGACTAAGTGGTAGCACCTGATGTACTAAAATTTTAGGCTTGAGCAGACCCAAGTTAGACACATGAAATATATTGAATCAATTAACTACTAATTATGAAGTTGATGGCTATCTTCATGTCATTAATGTATCCCCTATATGGTGTAATATTTTGAAATAATAATGAGTGATGGTAAAATGAATTAGGACTATGGGATTCTATATTATTAGCTTACATCAATTAAAATCTAATGACAATTGTAAGTTATGTTTGTGTGATTTAATGGATATTTATATCTATCCATGATTGTAGGTATTATGTTTGGTTTCATTTTACGTCATGCCTATATTTTAGAAGTGAAAAAATGGGCATGATAGTTTGGAGAGGCATTGGGACTTGAAAATGATGGTGTAAATTTTGATCCTTAATAGGTTCACACCCATTGGTATATTATGGAGGCTATATCATGGGTATAGTAGGTGTCTCAATGATGCAATAAATTTGGAATGCTTTCATGTCAACATGTGGTTCCTTGACCAAATTCCTAGGGTTGTGGAGAGGTTTTAGTTTGAGAGGATGATACACAATTTTAGCATCTAGTAGGATGTAACACTAGCCTCATACTAGTATGGCATACTAATTTTAGATTGTGACAAAAAAAGACTATGAGATAAACTCATCATCCAAGTGATAAAACTGAGCCAAATGGTGTAGATCTAGTGTTATTTCCTATAGGGGATGTGGATCCTACACTTATGATAATAGACATGGATGGTTTAGGGTGTACTACATTATATAATTATTGGTGTATAAGTATCATATGACTTATTATCTTTCTTATTATCATAGATCTATTCATTTTGCCTCCATATCAGGGATGAGGAAAAAGAGTAGGTGGAGGAGATAAAGGAGTAGGTTAGTTTGACCCTTAGCTAGCTCCACCTGATGGTATATGTAGTACTTTAGTCACCCATGATTATATATGTGTACTTATAGTTATTTTCCAGTTTGTACTTATTATATATAAATTAAAAATATATTATGTATTTATAGTGAAAGTAATGATTATTAAAAAATAATGGTAGACATGTATTTTCATACTTTGATGCAAGATATCCCTTATGACATAGTCAACAGTGGGTTGCTACACATTTTTAATCATGTTTCCATTATTACCATTATTTTTACTATAGTTTCCAATGAATGAGACAATATGAAAGTAGAGATGGAAAGATGAATAATGGTCATGCATGAGAGTGATCTATCAAAGGATTTATTATCTCACTGTAATCCTATATAGGTAGTGTACACATAAAAGATGGTGGAGTTTGTAGTTTTTTAAGAGTGTGTGAGGTGATATAGATCTCAATCATGTGAGCATAGAGTATATGATGGATCCTCTACTTATATATCTCATAGACATAATGATAATGATGATTCAAATGCATTGAGGGATGTCACCATGATTATTGACTAACTCTCACTATATTATAAACTTTGGTCCACTATATACTATGAGTTTTATTGGTTCGTATCTCATGATTTTTAATTGTTATTTTTTGCATATGGTTTTTATTTCCAAATTTTATTGTTATTTATTTAATGTTGCATGTTTTCATAATTAGTTTATATTTTATTGAATAAATTTGTATTATCATGGATTAGATGTATTCAATGATATTATTCAATATTAATTTATGGTATCCTTAACATTAAACACTAATTACCCTATGCACTGGGTAATAATAAATTATAATATTTTGAAGTTAATTGTTTATATTTTTGTGGAAAAAATTAAATATATTTTTATAAGTTTTATGTAATAGTGTTAGTTGTAATTTAACTTGCCCTTGATTTGTAATCTCTTGATTCACCTTTAGCATCCATACTTGTTCGGAAGGAGATGTAACTATATCCAAATTATAATTTACTTTATATTTTTAACTTTTCCTTCTATAAGTTATTTCTAGTTAGAGATTGAATGACCATTAGTTTCATAATGGGAATAACCTATGATAAATTAGTCATGGTATAATTTTCACTAGAAGATCTTCTATTAGAAATATCATCCACAAAATTTTGTTGAACAATTGGTTCCTTTGAAAAAACACCTTTGTAAATATTAGTATTCATCAAATCAATAGTATAATTAGATGGATAAGGGGATCTTATTGACTGAGCATAACATTTTCAAAATCTAATAACCTATCTATTTACAATTTGTTTAATAGTTTGTTCTAATGGATAAGAATAATTGTACCAATGTTCATTAATACCATGAAAAATATAAATGGTTTTCCTTTGATTTTCTTGAGATGGTGAGGAGGATGATAATAATTATGATGAAAATTAATTACCTTGTTATCTAATCGTGTTTATAGAATATCATGTGGTCAATCTCTGAAATTGTCAAATCTTAGTGGTTACTGCTTATTGAAGATAGGATTATTTAGTTTGTTTACTAGTATATAAAATGATTATTTCCATTTATTGTTAACCTTAACTTGAATTTATTTTATTGTAAATTTACCTTATCTTCCTTCTCTATAACTTATTATTATATATTAATATACTCATGAACCTTCCTTGGATTTAGATTAGGTGTTAACTTCTCCTCTTATGTAAGATTCTTGTAACAAAGAACATGAATTAAATAAAAAATGTCATAAAGAAGATTAAGTTTGAGAGGATAAATGAGGCCTCTATAAAATATGTATTGTGTTTCTAAATTTATTGGTTGATATATAAAATGGTGCATACAAGTCTCAAACAATATAATGTATTAAAGAAATGGCCCCATTTTTACTTGATAGAGAGAAGGTAAGAATTGATATGTAATTCTTGGTCCCTTATTCTGAATGTATAGCATTAAATGTATCTTATAAATCAAGATAAGATTTTAAAGACCCACTAGGCAAAGAGTGAAACCAATCCAAATATTTTCAATTACAGTTTTTTGAAAAACTTTTAGTAAATGTTTAGTTTTGAGATTAGTCTTTTTATAGTGTAATAATAAATAATGTTATTCTAGAATCAATTTTGTAAGGTTTTTATTTTCCAATGTTTTAAATCTCACTACTAGATCTAATAGTGAGATACAAAAAATCATAAAATAACCTTATTACTCATTTGATTATAAAATAATATTATTTACTTTTAGTAAAATTTGACTACCATCATACATGTCCATAGAAACTCTAAAATCTTTGAGATGTAGATAAGGATCACTATTTCCATCAAACATATCAAGTGTTGGAATGTGGAAGTTACAAGTTATCGATGCATTTATAATAATTCACATAATTAGGGTTACATGTATGGAATTATAATAAACCCAAGAATGGTATGCTTTGATTTATAGGGTTAGGTGATGAATTTTGTGTTTCAAGGCACCCAAAACATGCATAATGCATATGAATTATTGGGAAGACATGTTGATATATTTAAAAGGTTCATTCAATGGTTGAATCTTATTTTATTAAGTTTACATAGGCACACTATTAAGAATAGGTGAATGAGGTATGTGATTTTTTTTTAAATTAGGCATAGGTTGAGGAAATTTATCACACTCATGTGCAACATCATCTTCTATAGATTCACATTTTGAAGATGTATCATTACATATTATGTTATTCTCATCACATTTGATCTCAATAAAAGGTATATTAAGAGATATTTTGACATTGCATTTCAAGAGAAGATAAAGGATCACCACATATTTGTATCATTTAGCATTTATAGAGAGATATAATGGATTTAAATTTATTTTTTCATGTCTAAAGATATGGAATAAATTTCATTTTTTACACATTTGTTTTCCATATCTATAAATATAATCAACTTCATATTATTTTTCCATTTTTATAGAGAGAAGGAACTTCACATTATTCACATTATTTTTCAATTTTTATAGAGAGAAGGAACTTCACATTATTCACACTATTTTTACATTTATATATAGAGAAATAATTTCTTGTTCTTTTTCCATTTCTATAGAGAGAAGGAATTTCACATTCTTCACTCTTTTTCAATTTATAGAGAGATAAGGAATTTCATAGTGTATATATTTGTTTTTCATATCTAGGGAGAGAAAAATCCATTTTATACACATTTGTTTACCATATCTATAGAAATATAAGTAACTTCACCTTACCCACATTATTTTACCATTTCTAGATAGAGATAACGAGTTTCACATTATTCACATTTTTTTCCATTTTTAGATAACGCTTATACCTTTTATAATGGTTAATTTTATTAAATGATGTGGGAAATTTTATAGATAAATATGGTGTACTAACAAAATAATATTCACTTTTCATTTCATAAGGTATGATAGAAACATGTATATGTTCATTGTTATTTTGATCATCTTATTCTATTTTATAGTTTAAATAAGAATGCTAATAGGATATAAGATAAGGATGCTATTTTATTTCATCAGTAGTGGATTGATTATCTTCTTTATAGTCTTCATTATCATACCAAACATCTTATTTTTCATCATTAGAATCATACTCATAATTATAATTATAATTATAATCATGATAAGTATATTCTTCATCTACATAACTAGTGTCATTAACTACACATGTTTGATTATTCATCCACTCATTACGATACACATAAGGAATGGAGTTTATAAAAAGTAATAATTCTAGACGATAATAGTCACTAGGGGTTTCTGATTGATTACCCATTTTTGTAAGCTATTACAACATAGGTAAGGCTTAATCAAAATAAGTTAACAAGCATGGGAAAGCTAAGTCTAAATATGAAAAGATATTTTATTCATGGAAATAAAAAATAAAATTAGTAAAACCCTGAGACAAAAAATATGAAATAATTTTTTTTTGTATAAGGAGATCATAAATGAAATTTGAAACCCTTTGGAAAAAATCTAAATCCTTAGAAGTATGGTTTGATCAATATTTAGGTTGACCAATATGTTTTATCCTAATTTGGATTAATGAAACCCTAATATAATAGAAATGTTCTAGAATGATTTCTTAAAATTATTTTTCATAATAAATATAAATGTATATATTAAATATAGTAATGAAGATACACTAAGAGGTGATAGGATTCTTATATTTTTTTTCATGTGGATCTAAAGTCTAATTATACAGATTTTTTATCTCAAGATTGTATCATTTATTTATACATGATTTGTCTCTACTTGTTTTATTCTAGTTATTTATGATAGATTTAATTGGTATCGATAGTCGATATCAACTATAGTGGTCAAAATTGACCCAACATAGAATGAAAAATTATTGTTATCCTAGGTTGATGTGATTACATATTTAATTTTTATTTTTACCTTTATCTATTTCTAAAATATCATAGAAGCACATGTATGTTCAAAACCTAGTTTGTACAAATTATTCAATATGAAAATGTGTGTGTGTGTGGGAGGGGGGTGTTAGGTGAATGGGTTGAGTTGAACTGACCTTATTCAATCCCCATATAATAAGAGCTACACTAAATTTATAATAATAAAAAAAAGGATAAAAATTAAATTTAGTTCTACCTATAATGCGTGTACACACACACACACACACACACACACACACACACACACACACACACACACACACACACACACACACACACACACACACACACACACACACACACACACACACACACACACACACACACACACACACACACACACACACACACACACACACACACACACACACACACACACACACACACACACACACACACACACACACACAACACACACGTGTGTGTGTGTTTGTGTGTGTGTGTGTGTGTGTGTGTGTGTGTGTGTGTGTGTGTGTGTGTGTGTGTGTGTGTGTGTGTGTGTGTGTGTGTGTGTGTGTGTGTGTGTGTGTGTGTGTGTGTGTGTGTGTGTGTGTGTGTGTGTGTGTGTGTGTGTGTGTGTGTGTGTGTGTGTGTGTGTGTGTGTGTGTGTGTGTGTAAAGCTATATTAAACCCTAGGTAATATTTATCCTATTTTTCCATTGGTATAAGCACGAAAATTTTAATTGACCCTGTTAAATTTGAGATTTAGCTGACCAATTATGTAAGTGTAATATGTAATCTTGTCTAACTCTTGAGAATGAAATGTGTTTTTCTTTAAATACATTATATATATATATATGAGTATTTATATTTGAATTAATGATATAGTGGCACAAAAAATCCAATAAAATATTATGAAATGTGCAAAAAAATGGTAATAAAGCAAAACATGCCCAAAATAAATTAAAAGGGGACTGGGTTTTAGTTCTACTATATGTGGTAAATATCGATTGTCAATACTGATAAATGTCAATAATAAATTGAGGATTAAAATACTCCAAGGGTGATAGGGAGGTCAAATATCTATGTTATGTAATGTGAATTTGGTCATGATATGAAAATGGTGCCACACAACCTATATAATTAGTAAAGTAATGAAAATATCAAAATAAATTCACCACTAAGTACTTAGTTTGTGGTTTGATATTTATACATGTAATGTTGCAAAAAACTATTATCAAAGAAGTTTGATACTAAATATGGGTATCTATAGTTTAGGTTATTGAGTCATGCATGATAAATGTGTGTATAGCTTGTCATTATTAAGTACTATAGATTGAATTTTAATATCTATAACAAGTTTCATTCCTCATATATACTATGCCCTTAACCAATAGTGGGTTTTGGGATATGTATGGAAAACTTGTGGCTATAATAACCTTTAATTAAGTTAAATAACCATTTATATAACTTCATATTGGTAATAGGGTTAGGCTAGGGTTTTTATAAATAATAATTAGAGTATACATAAAAGCTAGTGATTAGTAGTTTATCATCGTATTGTGAATTATATTATTATTATTATTATTGTAAAGTTATGGAGGTTACTCCCTCAAAGTTTATTAGTAATATTCTTATTTATTTTGTTTTTATTTCAATAATATTGGGATCTATTATTTTTATTTTTATTTAATGGTGTTATAATTTCAATACAAGTGGTATAAAAAATTTTATTTGGGAAAAAGTGTGTGAAAACCCTAATATTAAATAATAATATATATTATGCAAACCATTGTAATTTTTCCTAGATTTTTTTTAATTGAAGTTCACTGATCATTTAAGGACATTAAAATTAAAAAATTAGGGTTATATTATCATTTTTCAAAATTTATTGTAATTTTAGTGTTATTTGTAAGTTCACTCTACAAGCTATAATTTGAGTTTTTTTTTAATATTTTTTGAAAGTAGGCAAACATATAGAATGGTTATATTATTTCACATTTTGTATTTTATGTTGAATTAATTTTAAAATTGGTTAGTCAATGTTCAAATCAAGTGGGACTTCTAGTATTATTTTTTCCTTATTGGATGACAAAGTGCATAATCTATAAGATAGTAAGTGGAATAAAGAGTCTAAAATGGAAGATATGCACAATGAAATGAAAAGAAGTGTGGATTAAATACATGAGAATTAAATTCACTTGCATATTTAAATATGATGTTTTTAGTATCATAAATAAATCAAGGTGTATCAAAATAACAACCCAATATTAATCTAAATATATCACATCCTGATTTCATTGATATCACTACTTTTAGGCCTTGAAACCTTCTACCGAAGGTAGACATGCATAAGTTCAATAGAAAGGATTCACTCAACTAGAACAAACAAGTGAATATTTTATTGATTTATATCCCATCTATGTATAAGGATACTGTGGCATATCAATATCTATAAAGTGAATGATTCATTTGTTATTAATGAATGTGTGATCAAAATAAGAAGGTGTTTAGTATCACCTAGTCAATTTTTACATAGGAGATGTACATGCAATAAATTATTAGTTATGATGGTGAATTACTTAATTTAATTAGAAAATATAAAATAAATAAGGTCAACTAAATACCATATTAATTAATTACAAAAATTATCTTTGCATGTGGAAACTATTACAAATAAGAAGTTGAACAACCTATTTCTTGGTGGTCTCAAGGACCAAATTCAATATGAGGTATGTATTTTTAATCCACTTAATGTATATGATTATATTGTCGTGGTATGCATGGAAGAGGAAAAAATCATATCCAAAAGGAGGCAAACATTCATTTACCTCAGATATTATATCACCTTGACACCATTATTACTTTAGCCTACTAGGTTGACATGTCAACAAATTGAATGAAAAAGGGGAAATTGTTCATGTTTTAATTGCGATAAAAAGTGAAATTGAGGACATAAATGTGTAACAAGAAAGTATTCTACATTTAGTGTGATAATTAATAATAATATGATGAATATGTAATATGAGAGGCTAATTATAATCTAGGGGAAGAACTAGACAAAGTCTAACCAACTATTTGAGTAATTAACACTCTAAAAGCCCTAAATGTAGTCAAATCTTTAAAAAACATAAGGTGAAATTATTGATCGACTTAATTAGTACTCAAAACTTCATCAAAAATTAATTGGTTATGTACTTGAATTAATTTGTCTATCCATCTCTAAAGTTTCAATTCATGATTTTTGATGATTTAATAGCTAGTTATCATAGGAAATGCCATATATTGAGCTCTTAATGGGAGAATATATAATAGATAGCCATATGTAATCTATTATTATGGGTGGAAAAGACATTGTGTTGGGATTATAATATATAACTACCTTTGTAATGATTGAGATTAATTTGTAATAATTATTCATACATTTCCATTTTGAGGGCATGAAATTTGAACTATGTGGGTTACATGGAAAACACCCACAATTAGTGAGTTCTCAGCATATTCAAAAGATTTTTAAATGAGAAATGTATGGGTTTTTGGATAAACCATTTTTAATAGAGGAACATATAATATAGAGGTATACATCACTAGAACTATGAGATATTGTGAAGGATCATTCAATAGTTTTAGATGATATATTGAAACAAATTCTTCCACAAATTAGATCATGATCATACCATTAAATTAGTTTCAAGGTGCCAACCATTAAACATCATACCTTATAAGAACTCATATGTCTATAAGAATGAGATTAAAAATATGGTACATGATATGATAGAAGCAGGTATTATCCATCATACTTAAACTAATTATTCTTATCCATTTGTGATGGTTCATAATAAATATGACACTTAGTGCATGTTTCATGATTAGAGGGAACTAAATAAGTACACCATCAAAGATAAGTTCCCTATTCATGTAATTTATGATTTGATGAATGAATTATATGGTGATATTCATTTTACAAAATTCAATGTTTATTTTTATTATCATCAAGTTAATATTAAAGATGATGATATTTATAAGACAAATTTTAGAACTTATGAGGGCCATTACAGTTATTTTGTGATGCACTTTTTCCTCACTAATTCACCATTTACATTTTAGAGTTTGATGAACTCAATTTTTGGTCATTTCTATTAAAAAATATCTTGGTGTTCCTTGATGACATTTTAATATATAATCAAATAAGGGAGAAATAATTACATCCTATGAATCAAGTTTTGGATATTATTGAACAACACTAAATTTATAAAAATCCTTCCTAATATAATTTTATAGTTAAGGATGTTGAGTATTTGGGCCAAAATTTTTCATATGAGAGCATAAAAGTAGATCCTAACAAGATCAATGTTATGGTAAAATGGAAAGTTACCAAAACCCAAAAAAAATCCAAGGATTGTTGGGGCTCATAGGGTCCTATTATCATTTTTAGAAATAAGGAAACATAGCCACACCACTTGAAAACTTATTGAATAAGGACTCCTTCCATTGTAATGAGGCAACCACCCAAGCATTTGATAAGATAAAATAGGTTTCATGTACCACTCTAGTTATAATTACATAAATTTCTCAAAAATATTCATTATGAAATGTGATTATTTAAGTTATTACATGGAAGCAATACTAATGTAATAAGGATGACCCATTGCATTTGAGAGTCATCGGCTCAAAGGTAAGAATTTGTTAAATCATATTTATGAGAAGGAATTATCGCCACCCTTCATGTAGTAAAATAAAAACAACCATATATAATGGAAATACACTTTAAAGTGAAGATAGATCATGATAGTATCATATAATTCTTAAAATAGAATTTATCATTAGAAAAACAAAAAAATGGGTGCCTAAGATGTTGATACAATAAAGGAAAGGAAAATGTTATTATCGATGCATTGTTTAATAAATACGAGTCTATAAAGATAATGTTGTGCAACATGACCATAATTATAGGCCAATTTTATGGATGAAGCAAGATAAAAGTGGTGTATTACCCTATTTTTTTATGATCCTTAATAAGATAAAAACTAGTGTGTATTGTGTTGAGGCCAACATCCCACTATTTTTGAAAATTAGGGCCCTTGAGATGTCTTATAACCTTGCCATTAAAAAAACCTTGTTGTGCTCTTAGGTTTTTTTAGAATTTGAAGATCATCCAATCTAATAGGGTAGCATATTATGTGTATAATTAAGTTTGGTGTGCATAGTGATGCTAATGTTTTACACTATTTTATGATAAATGTAGCTTCTATAGAGAAAACACTAGTTTTTTGCTAGGAAAGGAATCCACCATGCTTCTACTCATTTTTGGTCTACAAAATTTAATCTTGGACCTCCTTTAGTAGAACCCTAATTTTGAAAAATCATTTATTTGAATTCAAATTTAGCAGGAATAAGTTGGTAGGAATGTTCGGTGCTTAAATTATTAAAGTCTAATTTTATACTAAGGCTTGGCCACATTTATTAGCATAAACCAAACCTTAAGATAAAATTAGACCTAAGTCCTTATTTTTTCCTTGTAAACATCCTTATTTATTCTAACTTTGTTTAAAATGGTTTTATGGGGTCCCTTTTTTAATTTCCTACTTGAGGCCCTTTTTAATTAATGTTTAACCTAAGTCTTAATTGTAAGACCCCCTTTGTATTTATTAATGTGAGTGGGGCCTTATAATTAAAACTTATCCTAGGTATTTACTAACTTTAGATCCTAACTTTACTTTTTCCTTGATCACAAATCCAAATATTCTCACTTAATCATGGGATTCAATCCAATAGAGTGAAGAAGGCCTCGACTTTGATATATACACCAAGGCACCTTACAAAGATCAATGATCCTAACTTCATCATGAGATCTGATCCAATGGTGTGAGGTGAAGATTGAAAGGTCAAAGCTCTAAGAAGATGATAAGTGGTGATCATTTCCACTAAGATTTTTTAGTAGAGGGTCCCACTTAGTATGTGATTACTTGGATCTTCATCCAATAGTCCTTGCTTCTAAAGATCTAATGGAACACATTGAATCCAAGATCCTGGGAAGCCCTAAGAAGATGCCATGTGGTACCCTCACATTCAACCATAGGAACATCAAAAATATAAAATTGGCATTCACACTCATATCATTTTATGAAATTGAGGACATCTATGACGTTAACAAAACCATCAAATTTAGCATAATCTAACATTTTTGCCTAGATATGGGGGGGGGCATGTTTTGAATGTTTTTAATGGGTTTCACACTAATATTTTATATAAAAATAATATTTAAGAGTTTAGCTTAAGTTTTATTTAACCCTCAAGACTAACTTAAACCTCATGCATCTTTTATGATCCTACGACTCTTGCTTAATCATACCAACATGATCTAATGCTATGATATATTCAAATAAGACTTAAGGAGCCTAAGTGCTGGACATGTGGAAAGAGCCAACAAATTATAAATTGATGGTGTGATGATATACCGGGTAGCATAATTAAGGGACTTGATCTTATGAAAACCAATGAAATAACAAACCTAGGATTATGATCAATGATTGGTGTTTAATCCTTAGATCTTGATCCAATGGAGTGAAACCAAAGGTAAAATTCAAAGGCTAATGGCAATTTTTCCTTGAAAATTTTATGAAAAATGCCACGGAATGACACAAAATGGATGCCACATATGACCCATATAAGCAAAAGATGACAAAACATAGATTTTGTCCATTTAGAAAAATAAAGGTATAAATACATAAGTATTAATCAAATCAAATACATGAATCAACCTAGGTATAAATCACCTCCATCATTAAAACTCTTAGAGATCCTAAAAACTTACATAAAATAGGAAGATTGTGAATGATCAAATCATAGTTAAACTTGAAAAATAATTATAAGTACAAGAAGGACAATCCTAATACTTTTGTAGAATATGTGTTCAATATTTTGAAAGACTGAGAAACAATAACAATAGTAAGACAATAACAGAGGGAAAAAACAAATATTTACTTATCCATAAACCACCTAGGTAGGGTTTTCAAGGACATATAGTTGGACATCATGTCATTTGAATAATGGGAGTAATAATTTGTCTAAGATATTATTTTACATAGAAGAGATGTAGCCCCTCACTGAAAATGAGAAGATAATTGAGGAAGTCAATATCCAATACAAAGACCTAGTCACTATGCAATCGGTCGGTCTTCACCATACAACTGGTAAACTTGAGGTAATTCATTATATCGACATACTTGTTCAAATTTTTGTTGAATATATGGTGGATGATGAATAGATTATAAAGGATGGAACATCTACTAAAATTCCATACATTTCCCTTGTATCATTTGAAGGATACTACAAACTTCCATGGTCCCATGTCACTTTGTTCTGAATCAAGAATTAGACCACTTAGAATGACCTTGACAACATCCTAAGACCATGACTAAACTAGGGAAAGCATGTATTCAAAGATTTCCAAGGAAGGATTTGAATTTACTAGTTTAGGGAAGGAATTAGGGTTATTATGACCTAATTTAATAAAATTTCTAGGGTTGCCATAACCACTTACATCAATCCCACCTAGGTTTCCTATGTGCACTTCTTAATAGATCAACAACTCACCCCTCCTATTAGAGACTTGATAAGCATCCCCCTGAATCACCAATTTTTGCCATCAAAAGGAACACTAGAAAACAATTATTCATTATGTCCTACTTTATTTAAGCCTTTCTCACTTCCACCCAATTCCTTAATTTCAAAAACTCATCTCTTAGGGGTAGAACCATTGTATCCCATCATTATTCAAAAATGCATATTTTCAAATATATGAATCATATGCAATCTATTTATGATTGATTTCATCCCACCTTAACATATAACATTAATGGATTCCCCATTCTTAGAGTACACACCTTGATCAAAAGGTATGTGGAGATGATGGGGTATATTTGGTATTACCCTAATTGCATGGTAATTAGAATTGATGGAACCATGTCCTCACCATTTAGACTACTTGTGTATGTCCCAAACAAGCTAGTTGAGAAATAAATCACATTCCATCTCCTTAATGGGATTGATAGAGTATGTAAAGAAAAGAAGAAAGTATTCTCTACCCCTTTCCCCTGATAATTTTTAAGACCACACTACATGACTAGAAATAGGTTGATGTCATGTCTAGGTAGAGAGAGGAATTTTTTTTCAAAGTAAATTAATTGAGGATGTGGGATCCCAAATGGATAGTGAGGGACCATTTTAGAGACAATAAATTTCTTAAACTCATGTATGATTACCAACCTAGGGTTTATGATTACATATACACCAAAGCAATAAACTTTGAGGAAGAACTAACCAGACTCAAAGAATGTAATACCAAATTGGAACATAAGCTAATACATGAAAGAAAACTAATAGAGGACATTTAGAAAATGCACCCTCTTTAGTATCATTTATTTCCTTTCACCTTTATACCATCTCAAGGACCTCTTTAAGATAATTTTATAGCACTTCAAGACCCTGGTAAATAGAAACAAGAAGAAAAGTTGGGAGAAGTGGCCCCATATTCAATCCCTTTGTACAAGCCACCATCTCTAATAGAATTTGTATACATGGTAGATTTTGATCCATATGAAATAGCTGAGGCTATTTTAAAAGTTCTTGAAGATGCCTATGGCTCAGATAGAGAGGAAACACATGAAGACCCTGACACTTAAGTAGGAAAAGTTATAGAGTCTCATGAATAAATGGAGGGGATTGAGAAAGATAAGGGAAAAGAACTTGATTTGGCCTTAGTTCAAAATGCAACTTAGAGTAAGAGGAAATCAAATTTATCCCTTATCCCTACTAGATCCAAGAAGCCAAATATTAAATATATCTATCTAGCCCAGGATATAAATCCATTTAGTGATGAATTCCCCATTCATGGGCCAGTCATTCCAAATTGGTTCATATATAAGAAAATCCAAAATATTCCCTCCATGGCCCGTTCATGAACATTGACACAAAACATTAAAATTGATGTGCATGAAGACCTTCAACTATGGATTCATGAAATGATGAAGGAACAAGAAGAAAGAAGAATAGTGGAAGCAAACGATTCTGGGGACAAAAAAATGGATGCTATGAGGGAGTCTAGTGGCACAAAGGTGGAAATTTTAAGGACCACAAAGTTAATTGAGCCCACCACTAAAGTATATTTCAATACAGACACTTTAGGAATAGAAAAGATCACCACAAAGAAGCATGTAGTGGGTATAAAGGGTTCACCTTTCAAAAGGTGTAACCATTTATAGGCCTAACTCTAGTGGGAGGATAATAATTGGGAGATCATCCCATTCACGAAAAGGATGTGGAGAGCCTAGTTAGATCTCAACCATCATAAGTAATGGTAGGAATTAAGGGATTAAAATAATAGATTACCAACTTGAGGAAGGAGAAGTAAAACCTTGAAACCCACATCATCCTCTTAGTCCTTGAGGTGATGATTAAGATGTTAAGTAGATCTTTTTTTGACATGTTTGAGGCCCTAAAGGATATGAAACTTAGGAGGGATGCCTTGACACAATAAGCTGAAGCAACTAGAGCCTTGGCTATCCAATGGTATGAATTAGAGGACCAAATTATCAAGCTAATGAATATGCAAGTAAGAAGATAGATCCCAGTCTCTATTACTATTAGCCTAGGACACTTGAGTGCAATATTGGGAATTGTTATTGATAAGGTAAAAACCTTGAGCACTTGGTACAATAATATCAACAAAATTATGGAAGAGGATGAGAGTTTAAGGAATAAAATTGAGAAAATCCTAAGGACCATGCTAAGAGAGCCTTCATAACCCACTACCACCAGGTTAATAGATGATGAAGATTTTAAATTAATGAATAGCCACTCCCACCATTCAATAAATAAAGGGAAGGAGTAAAGGCCAATCTAGTAGTGATAATTACAAGATCTTGGACATCATCTATGATATAGGAGAATGGATTGTAGAGGCTATAAGAATCAAGGAGGCTATGCTTAGGAATGATAGAGAGTTTAATAAGCTTATAGACCAAAAATAAGGATGTCTAATGAAGCCTATAGTAGATTTGGGACTATTTAATGAACAACATATTAAGGCCAAAGACATCTTCCAAAAAAGGTAGATGTATGGCCCACCACCAGCCTAAGAGAATATTATATCATTGTATCACTTGTAAAGTTGAATATTATATTGTGTCTACCTATGATAGTCTATTATCACAAGCACTTATGGGTCAGTGTAGTGTAAAGAGTCATTAGTATTCTATAATTTCATGAAAGGACAACTGTCCTTATTTTTCATACATATGTATTTGAGAAACTAACTGGGATATCACCTATGTCCTCTATAAATAGGTAGTGTCACCATTTTGTAAAAGGAGAGATTTTTGAGCAAAAATTGTATACTTGGAACAATTAGTATAGCTAAGGAATTATATAAAGTTTGTCTATATGGTTTTATTAACGGTTAGTAGCTTTTATCTTAATTGCTTGTCTACATCTCAAATTTGAATGGTTTCTCTAAATTATAATTTACATTCTTGTTACAAGGTTTCTAATCTATGCTACGCTAGATTAGTTAAAAACGTCATAAGTTATTTCACTTTTATTTTTTCTACATCAAAGATGTGCATTGGATATCTAGGTGTAGTAGTAAAACATTAAATCATAATTGGTTCTTACTTGTATTTTAAATTTATCCTTAAGTTCACCTAGTTGTAGTGAAAATTGAACATTAGGTATTTTGCATTACACACTAGTTTAAATGCATTTTTAGTCAACTAAATTTTTTTCATAATGTTTGAGATAAATATCAGCAATCACATTCACTTCCTTTATACCTTACCCTTCTTTTTTATTCCTTTTTTTAAATAACTCACTATAGTTTAGATCTCATTGTCAAATATCCAGTTAGATTAGTGTAGCTTAGAACTTTGATCAAGATTCACTGGAATTCACAAAGGCTTGGATCAAGGTGGCTCCCAACCACCAAATTATATAGATATTGTGGAATAGTCTACCTTACTTTATTGCTATTTCACCATAGGTACCACAATTGCCAAATACATACAATTCATGCTCTGAATTCTTACGATTCTAAAATGAGAAGTGTTCTCTAAACACTGAGAGCACCTATGGTACACTTAGAGGCATCAACATATTATTCACATTTTATATGTATTATAATAAAACACAAAGCTGATTGTAAAAGTTAAAAAAAATGATTAAACATTCTTACTTACTAATTATGTAAAGTATTAATATGGATGAGATGTTTATTATGTTTTAGATTAAGGTAAAAATAGGTTTTGAAGGGACCCCAAAACCCTACACTACAAATAGGAAAATAAACCATAAAGCACATCCAGGTTAACAAAAGAACCTGCTTACAGAAAAGTACCAAAACCAGGATTTACAGGGACCTATAACCAACAAATAAGACCAAAAAAAATAGCAGACAAAACACTGATCTAAAAGTTAGCCAACTAGATCAACAAGCTGAACAACCTCCCAGACAAGTAATCAAAAAACCAAAAAAGTGACCAGTTTACTAACCCCAAAAAATTAGTCAGGAACAAGGACCTTTAGATGAATCTTTTAACTTGTTTTTTTTTGCATGACCGAAGATTCATAACTAGAAGGGGGAACAAAGGCTTAGACTTCTTTCTCCTAATTGCTATCCATCCATCCTCTACCTTAGTTGCCTCAGCAACCCATGCCTCAGAATATAATGATCTTTAGATTCTAGTAGGCATAAAATCCTTATGAGAATCAAACACAGTCTAGCTCTTAGAAAGATCCTCCAAAATAGGGGAGGAGACCACTACCTCCTCCTCTGGCTCAGCTATATCACTAACCACAGCCTCTACAAGAGTTTCCTTAGAATGTTTCACCATTGATTCCTCTTCATCTTCCATTTTAGATTGTGAAATTTCCTCATTCTTAGACTCAGAATCAGTTGTTGCTTCCAGAGGTTGTTTGTCTATGTTTTGTTCAAAGGAAACTTTAGGCCACCAAGAAGGTGAACGTCTGGGATTAGAATTCCCAGCAACACAATGAGCAGCAATATGTCCCATCTGGTGGCATTTCCTACACCAAAATGGGATCCCCTCATAGTCCAAAATTTGTGTCTAGGTACCTCTTTAGGATTCAAGGCAAATCGCCTCAGGAAGGCCCTTAGAAAAATCCAGATCTACTAGAATTCTTGCACAAGTTGAGTGGAGAGGATTCACAGTATCTTCTTTATATAAAAAATCCCCTATAGCATTTCCAATGGTTTTATAAACTGCCTCTTGCCTCAGGTGTAATGAAATATAAGGTAGTCACACCCAAATTGGGAACTTAAAGGATTCTGAGAGTGGATTAAAATCCTTATGCCAAGGTTTGGCCATAAGAGGAAATTTGCCCTGCCAAGAAAAATTATTGTGACACAATATAGACTTCCTATCTTTAGGGCTTTGAAATATTATTATAAAAAAACTCCTGGCGCAAGGAAGGATTTGACCATCTTTAATATGCATCTAGTTCTTGGAAATCTAGTTCTTTAGGTCTATAAGAGGGGGCTAGAAACCATAGAAATGAAAAATTGCAACACAAGAGGAAAACTGTTCTTCCAATTGGAAGATTTTTTCCACTAAGTCAGGGTCTAGAGCTACCCTGATAGGTTTTAAATCACTTATCGGTGATACACGAGTAGGCCCAAATGATGCGTGAGGCAAAGCTCCATGTATATCCACTTCAAAGGCCACCACATCCATGAAATTTCTTCCCCCAGGTCCATACCCTGAACTGGGAGCAAAGGCAGTACTCACGGCCGTAGTATCTCCTCCCCCCACAGAAAAAATCACTTTAGGGGCATACAGATCCCTCCCCTCACTAGCAGAAGGATCCCCATCTATAACGGTAGTCACAGCCACACTAGCCACCGAAACCACGATAGCCGATTTCAAATTTTGAACGAGTGCCATTTATCATAAACCTTATGTTTATTATGTTATTATACTATGGAGTTTTGAAATTAAATGTAGGTAGAAATAAAGGTAGGACATTTTACTATGATTCACTTACATCAAGAACTAGAGTTATAGTCATACATTGACAATAATTTTAACCTCCCATCAATAGGATCTTATGCTAACAACCAAAATTGACATTTTTATTTGTGTAAAATGTATTCTTTTCTTTTAGTAGAAGTTGTTATGGTTGCTTCTCTTATGTCTTTGTGTTTAATCCATAGGTCTAACTGTGTGTGTAATAACCATAAATCTGTCTCATTATATTAAATCTTTAGGTCCACTATTGACATTAGGTTTAGGCCTAAAAGGGGGAAAAGGTTGCTTAATTTGACTCGAACCACTACTCATTGAAAGGTTAAGAGATGCATACATATCTAACACTCTTGAAATGGAAGTCAAATTAGATGTATTTCTCCCCATTAGGTGAACATAAGCAATATTTATCCTTTAATGTATGAAACATCTAATATATATTTTAATACATGAAAAATGACAACCTTAGCTTAGGGTTATGGTGCTTCAGACTTGAATATGACCTAAATATTGTGATTGATGGAAAAATTAGAAATAATATGGTAGTGGCTTTGAATGTGCTAGTGTTTCAATATGCCTAATAGATGCTTTACATATGGGTAATAGGATTAGACCTATTATTTTATATGAGAGTATTTGGGTACTTTCTGATGTTAGTGGCATATGAAACACATACTTCAACCCATAGTTTTGATTTAAATTTGAAATATGATCATTTATTGGCATTGGAAGAAATAGTTTGGTTTGGATGGTACCAAAATTAATGTATTATTTGAGTCTAACAGCTCTTTCTAAGAGATAATAAAACTAATCTAATGATCTAGAAATGTTTGATTATGATGATTAACTAGTTTGGCATAAATTTGGGGAATAATTGTAGGTGACACATATAAATTATAGATTATTTGGCCATGGAAATAATTTGGATATGAGATAATGGAAAATAAGAGTCATATATGTATACACATAATTTAGGATTAAATTAGGTTAAAACTTACATTTCGAAGTATTTAATACCATATTTTAATATCTATAAATGGCCTCCTTTTTTATAATGTTTAAGTGAAATACAAATATTGGTGTTAAAGTATAAATATATTTACCTTAATGTGTACATTTTTTTTGGATATGATCTAAATGTGTGGATTATTCCAAGATAATTTGTAAATGGGTGAATTATGTTGCCCTATAACTTATTGAAGATGATGCCTCCTTATTATAACATTGGATAATTATGATTTTTGTTGAAGAACATGGATAATGGATCCTATTGTCTAACCCTATGGATAACTAGGGGTGATCCTGTCCCAATTTGTGTAACTAAATAAAGGCCATAGGTTGGGAAGACAAATTTACCAACATTCATTGAAAAAGGAGGTAGTACCAAGGCCATTTAACATTGAATAATCTTCAATTGCTCTAACCCATTTAACTAAAATTGCACTAATATTTTTACATTAAGATGATATATTGATCTCATAGATTAATGTCAATGCTATTAATGGTATTGAATCTAAACTATATTACTCACTTAAACATGAATTGACCACTACAGACATACATAGAGATTCAAGGGTGATCACTTCTAGGTACCATAAAAAATATTTTAAAATAGAAACTAAAAAAGTGTGTATGTACATGAACAAGCTTCATTCCCACAAATTTATGCCAACATGATATAGAATGTTATGCATCTATATGCCATATGTAGTGTCAAATATTTGAACTTATATCTCATGATCATGTAAATGTGTGTATATGCATTACATATGCTCCTAAATGTATTTGAATATGTGTATTTTTTGAACTTTTAACTCACGTCCTTGTAAAAAATGTGCATATTCATCCAAATGTATATAAGTCTAAAAACATGTAACTCAAGTCTCTATAAAGTGAGTATTATGCCCCAAAAATATGTATGAAATTTGTAAATATATGTCCCAATTTGATATCTGAACCACTATAAAATCTCAAAATCCTATTAATTATGTCAAAATATAATTTTTATGCTCATGGATGATAGGTATCTATGATTATCCCACTGATATAGCCCCATTTATAGGGGAGGGACACAAGCTAAAAGTCACTCATATCAAAATAAAAAGGTAACTATTTCTTGTTATTTATGAGATATAATCATGTAGAATCATGCCATTAAGTAGATAATATGTCATAATAGTAATGAATATGTCATAAAATCATGCATTAAATATATTTAATTTAAGGCATTCAATTTTCAAGTGAAAATGTATATAACAATTAGGCATAAGTTAGTAACCATCATTGATAGTAGCAAAAAATAAGACTACATAATAAAGGTATATGTTATGTATCATGGCATTGCACACAAATGGGGAGGTGCATGATATGATTCATGACACATGCAAACTTATTAAACTTAGATAGTTTAATAGATAATGTCATGTCCATGACACATATAATGAAATAACACATAAAAACATAACATGTCACACACAAAGCCAGTAAGGACATACAAGGGACAATATATGTCACACACACAAAGCCAAGGGATGAATATAATGGACAATAAATATTGAAAGCAAGGCAAAGGGTAGAAGAAAGGGATAATATATGTCACACACACGAGGTGAAGGGACAAAAAATGGACAATAAATATCTCACACACAAGTCCAAGTGATAAAAATAATGGAAAAGTAACGATCAACCTATTATTAAAGAGGAAGAATAAATTAAGCATAGAACAAGTAAACTAGTCTATGCCATCCAAATATGTTAATGTCATATCATACTAAAGTAAAATATCCATTTAATCACTATATAGACTATGACTAATAATATAAAGAGGCCACATACACTTTCATGTTCTCCTAAATATATCTTGAGTTTGGGTTATTTTAATTAATTAAAAAATATGTTTTAGAGTATATATACAAATATGTAGTGAATATACATTTTTCCTTTTTAAAAAAAAAAAATTTAAGTATTTTTAGGATTAAATTTTTTTTTATGGCAGCCAATGGGACATAGTATTATATTTTTACCCATGTGTAATTAATAGATATATATCAACATGGTAAAGAGAAATTTCATATAATTATATAACTTGTATCAATGTAACTTATGGATTTAGATGTCCCGAATAGTGTTATGGTCTATGCATTTAGAAAAGTCTAACATTTATGTATCCATGTACCATGTATATCGATATGTCCTACATATCACTCACGTATATTTTTAAATTCATGTGCCTGTGAAAAATGATATGTAATATACCAAACAAAATATGTGAAAAATGTAACCAGTAATCATGTCATGCTTAGGTAACAATTTTTTATTTTTGAGATTATTTGAACAAATGTGTATGACAGTTAAGGAATCAATCAATGTTACATAGCCATAAAAGGTCATAGATCAATAAGTATAAAATTACCTCATTTGGAAAGTGTATTGAAATTATTTGTATCATGGTTGGTTGATAATTAGCTTACTGCAATCATGCCTTGCTTTTGAATCTTGTATTATAATTCCCAACAATCATCTTTATGATGTCCATATATCATATGATAATAAAAATAGTATTTGGGTTTTTTTATAAGACACACTAAAGGTAAAGTAATTGAATTATTTTAGAGTATATCTCTTAGATATTAACTTGGATTCTTATTAACCTTGTGAAAACTTTTTGAAGCATTGATTGTAGATGTATTTCATTTTTGAACCCATAGTTTAAAGGAAATATTTTGAGGAAAAAAGTTATTTGATGTAGAGGTAAAGGTGTAATTTACCCTAACATACTCGGGATTATAGACATGTGCAATATTATCCTCAAGTGATGCAACTCTTATATATAATACTTGAATTTTATTTTCCTACCATTGTGAGCTAACAATGCAACAAGTGTTTGTATTATGATCATGTTGATTATATTGAACTATTATTTTTAATTTACCCACTCTAGAATATGGTTGAGTAAGAACCTTTGAATTATCATTTATCTTTGTATATAAATTATCCAAATACTCTCCAAGACTAATAGGTGTAACCATATTATGAGATAATTACTCATTTAGATCAATAATAGTGAAATTTATCTTGTACAAACAATCATCTATATTCTCTTACATATCATTATTATCATAATTGTGATCACATCAATCTGTGACTACTCAATTAGGATTTTTTGAATTTACCAAAAGAGGGAGATTTGGAATGATTTACTTTTACTCAATATTATCTTGAAGTTTTTATTTTTCTTCATGAATATAACTAGCTAGTTCCTTCTAGTCTTATTTGCTTGATTATCCTATCTCATATGTATTAATTGATCTAGTAGAATAGACTATGAAGTAGGTACAATAGATAACTCCATAAAATATAAATATAAATTACTTCCATTAATTTATTATGTAATTTTACAATATTTTAAGGGATAGTTATTTATTGGGCATGTATACACATATCCATCATGCATACATTACACACACATATGTAGTATAGATGTTGTTACTTCAATAACATGTATCTAAGGTTGAGATAAGAGAAAATTGTAAGGTGCATTATTAGGCATGACATGAAATAGATCAGGGAAAAGTTTTGGGTCCTACTATAACATCCAAAAATATTAATCCAAGTATCTCACATGGGATATCATCAAATCATTTTACACTTTCACCTAATTTTTGAATAGTATTCTTATGGACACATATTTTTTGTAATAAATTTATGATACAAATATTCATTCATGATTGGGTATATGTCAATACAAATTTAATTGCCTTGGTTTGGAACTATGATTGAATGAAAATGGTAGATTTTTATCTATTATTTTTTTAGTGGGTTCGTATTCATTTTCAATGGAAACCAATTCATCACTATCATTTAATGTAATTATTGGCATCAAATTTTGCACCCTAGGACAATCTATTCAGATCCTAAAATTTGATGCAACATTGAATCATCTCTCAAGTTGTGGGGAACTTGTAAGAGAGATTAATCTCTATGGTTGAAAGGGATATATCCCTATATTCTTCTTTAAGATGCCTATCACCTAGTATATTGTTTATTCATGAAAAGAGTTAGAAGTTTTGCATGAAATAGAAACTACATTAAAGAGGTGATAAAACAAAACAAATTCTATATAATATCACACTCCTAAGTAAAAAAACATTCCTAAACCAATTCTAGGCATTGAATGACTCTAGCATAATTGCTTCAATATGAAGGTAGCATACATAGGATAATAAATAAGATAACTGATCTAGGGTTAGATTACACACCATAGAGATAATTACTTGCTTGAAGAAGAGTAAAGTACAATAAATACACTTCACATGACCTATTAAAATTATAAATATTCATTAAACTTGAAGGATAAAGGGAAGTAAGGATGATACTATCACTTGGCTTTACTATTCATCACTCACACAATTAGACAAAATATTCATAACTCAGAATTAGTCTTGTATTCAATGTTCAAAGATAAAATGTAATCTCATATTATTAGGGCTTCACCATAATAGTTATGGTCACTTTGATTTAGTTGCATTTAGATGTTATTCACATGATTCAATTTTTTTGGGCATAACTTTGGAGTCTTATAACACATACTTCTTTCACCTTTTGCCCCTCAAAATTGGCATTAACGTTATATGTGGATAGGGATATAAAGTGAACATAAGAGGATCCTTAAAAACCATCATAATTTCATTATATGAAAACCACCAAAACACTTAAGAGCTCTTTTTGTCTATTTAGGGACTATGAGTCCAATACATCCTAATCATCTTTTTAAAGGAAAACTCTACTTTACATAGCATTCTAGCCAACATAACATTTATGCCATGCCCCTTTGGGTATGTTAGATCCTAAAAATGAATTAAATCATGTGTTTAACCATTAAAACCTCCATACAAACCTCCTAAAGCTATTGTATAAGGAAACTATGAGTGTTATTCTGCTGACAAGGTAGTGAACAAGAAAATGGACAATTTGATTTGAAGGGGTATTGATTTGATCACTCAAAAGGTCATTAAATGAAAAAAGTTGATAACATTAATAAAATAACACTAACATATCCAAGGAGGTCCTTCCATGTTGTAATATCATAGGCATGCATCTATGACTATAAAATTGAGAAACAAGCATACTTTGGGAAATCCCCTCAAGGACATTGAGAGAAGGAGTTTTAGGTGATGAAAACATCATGGAGAGTTTATATTAAAACCTAAAAACACTCCATAAAAACCATAGAGATCCATATATTTCTAAAAATAAGAAACATATGCAAACCTATACCCCACTTGAATGCAAGTACATAAAAAACTATATGAGGTGTAAGTGACTGTTCATGAATGAGGGGACACAAATATAAGATTTATTATTATGGATTTTAATTATAATAAGAGAACTATCCACCCCAAAAATATTTCCTCCTAACTCTACTTGTACGACTCATACCAAGTGCTTGAATTTGACTTTCCTTGGCTTGCCAAGAGAAAATGGAAGAAAATAAGTTATAGATGGAATTTTTGATATTATATTTGAAAAAAAAAATTAAATTGGTTTGGGGAGGTTAATATTCACTCCACACATTTTTTTAGCTACAAGTGAACTGAAGAAGTCTCTACAAGTGCCCAAAGGGGCCTATTTTTAAGGAAAAACTACCATTTCTTGCATATAAATAACTTTTTAACTAACACATAACTATTCCTAACATTATTTTATCCCCTCCATTTTTATATTCACTTTGGTGACAAATATTATAACTCCACCATCCATACAAGTCATTAATTAGGCTAGAAAAAAGTGAAACTTAGAGGCCCTCAAACAATAATCTCCTCTATTCACACACCCGGTTACTTTTACAAGAAGATTACCCTATGATAGGGATAAAATATGTTAACATTTTTATGCATCAAACCTACTTAAAATATTTTTTTATGGAATCAACAAAACTTCCTAGGATTGGTTTTTTAACTTTTAGGGACTTTGTCCTTAAAACTCAAATTCTCAACCTTGAAGTGGTTTCTCAAGGCTCCCAACAAGTCTGATGATTCAAAAAAGTTTTTCATGATATTATTCAATTCCAAAAACCTCAAAAAACCTTCCAAATGTGTCAAATCTCCTTCATACCCTTGGATTCTCACTCAACTAGAACTCTACTCAACTTCTCACATCACACTAGGACCTCCTAGAATACTGCACTACATCATCAATTTAAGACCACAAAGGGACTAGTCTTAGTGGTATAAGGTTACTGAAAGGTCCAAGAGAGTTTTTTGATCTATCTAGGCAAAAAAAAATTATGTAGTCTAGTTTTATCCAACACTACCCTTCACCTATTTGACCATCACCCTCCTAACATTTACTCACTCACTCTTTGTTATCATCTAGCCACTCTACCCATCCACCTAGCCTCAACCATATACAAATATAACACTGTCTCCAACATAATCTAACCATAGGAACTTTTTTATCATATGCATAAAATTATATGAGTTAACTATTGATAGTCATGGTGACCACTGATGGTTAGGTGTCTTTCCCTCTTTAGGTATTAGTCATCAATGGTCAGACTTGACCATCAATGATTACTATGGGTGTTCTTCTAGTAGAACACATAAAACCATAACTACCCTAGAAAATTCTGAAAACCTCTAATATTTCTAAAAAATAAACTTAATACCAAAACCCTAGCCTAGCTCACCTACTCCACCCTATCAAATTCTAATTTTACCCAATAATTTTCCTACATCGTACAAAACCCCTAACTAAAGCATAACCCATATATTAAAACATAACCTACCTTCAAACCCCTAATAAAATTACCAAATCAAGATATCCTATAAAATTAAAATCACCCCCTAATCAATTCTAAAACTACCACCATGAGGTCAATCATAGGCCTACTCATCCTCATTTGTGCTTACATACTTCTTACATCCTAACTGGTCCCTTAGGTCCTATCGATCATGCCAACTCAGTAAATCCACCTTAGCCATCACAACCAACAATATCTTTCCCAATATGCTATATATACAACATTAATTATTCAAAAAATTATAATTATTTAAAAGTGATTCAATTTTCACTTTTATCTCATGGACTTTTAAGGTTTCTATTTTGACCATTGATGATCATGGTGACTGTCGATGGTCACCCTTTATCACCATAAAAATTGATGTCATGAGGCTCACCTTTTTCCACTCACCTATAAGTAGACCCTCTTTATTGTCAAAACCAAATTACACCTACCCATGGAGACTACCTTCTCCACCTACCCCAACCACCTCATCATCTCACCATTGGTCCATTTTGGATCAACTAACATATGTTTTACTATGAGTTTTGACTAGTCCTTTGACTGTAGTGACAAAATTTCCATGTTGACCACCTTTTTAAGCTTATGTCACCTCACATTTACTTGACCTTCTTATTTCTTCTCAAGAGTACTTCTTACCTAAAGTACTCATGATAGTTGACTAGTTTATGTTTTCATGAGGAGCACTTCCTACCTTGGATACCCACTAAAATAAAGACATCACTTAGGAGAATTACATTTATGAGTGTTCCTAGACACCATGCCTAAATGTGGTCATGTGTTCCACTTGCCACTTTCCCTTTTAGTATCAACCTTTATTTTTATGAACCATTGTAACCTAGTCTTTATGTGATCTTAGATATCGCACCTTTTAGCACACTTTGTGCACCTTTTTCACTTTGATGCCTAACCTATCACCCCCATTCATGATTTACACCTTTTTCGTCACCTTAACCCACCTTATCAAACCTATACTTGATTTTATTTTACTTCATCAACTACTAGTTTGAGGGGGAACACCTCCTCTCATACTCAGGGCAATCAAACCTTTTACTAATAATCCATATTGTTTTACAACTTGTTAATTCAAAGCCACATAATAAAAAGGACAAAAATGTAGACACTATAAATCCACACACCATGATTTCAAATGTAAAAATTCCCCTAGACTTCCTTAGGACCCCCTGGGACCAATCTAACCCTTCAACCCCTAATTTAACCTAACCCAAGTGAGTTTGACCAAACTAACTTGACCTATATTTTACCCACTTTCACCCTTCACTCTCAATTGTTAATGGTCAAGATGACTATCAATGGTCACCCTGATCATTGATGATTAGGATGCACCTCTTTAACCATAAACATGTAAGTCATCCTACCTTTATTTTATATAAATATCTTATCTTAATCCATGTGTGAGTTATTAAATTAGTGAGTTATAATTAGAATGCCCAGTTAACATCTTGTTACAACTCTCTTGGCTTGCTTATAAGAAGAGAGGAGTAGGAAGGTGAAATAATATATAATTATTATCAAGAACTTATACATCTATATTTCATTTATTTTATAGGTCAATCATCATCATCAATCTATCCATCATATTGGTGATCCAAATTTACACCACAACTCTACCAAAGTACCAAGTACTGTTACTCTACCAAAATCATGTCAAATTCCAGGAACAAGTCAACCACCTTAATTAACCACCTTATTAGCTTTATACAAGATAAGTATTTTTTATTCGATATTCAATTACTTTATTTGCTTTCACATTCAACTCAGTACCAACCCATATCCTAAAATCCAACTTTGTAATCCTATTAGTGAGCTATTTATCAACCCAAATCTTTACACAATAATCACCAATGCTTGTCTCAGCCACCGATGGTTTACCTAACCATTGGTTACCACCCTAACTACCAATGATCACCTTAACCATTGATGTTCATACCAACCACTGATGGTCATTGTGGTAAAAAATAATAGTAAATTATTTCCACCTACCTACCCTTAACAAATCTAGTTTTTTGTGTCCTCTCCTATTCAAAGAACCCTATTTGATTTTTTGAAGCAAACCTAAGCCATTTAGTATTAATGTTGACATATTTATCACTAATTTATTCATTTCTATTCTATTCTCTTTGGCAATCATTTTTTGTGTTTAATTTTAGTATATTTTGATTATTAATGCAAGTACTTTATATTTTATTTTATAAACTTAATTGTTTAAAAAGTGTGGATTGACATACCCTAAGGAAGATATTGATTATAGGATCTAAATAGCACTATAAAATCCACTTAGTTATCTATCTAACCAACCATTTGCTTTAGTGTTGTCTTATTTGTAGGTCATCCTCTTAAGCTAAAGAGGAGTTCTTCACAATCATCTGATTCAACATGCACATAATCAAATAGGTTTTTCAAGCATACCCATTTTAGTTTCTTTTTCACCCTTTCTCAAAATATAATTTTAAATTCACTAAAATAACCAAGATTAAAGGATAGATGTGTAATCAAACACTACATCTACTAGTTGGCAAACTAGGTAACTAATTACATGTCTAAGAAGGGTTAAAGTCATTTTAGTGATATAACCATGCTTGGATTATTTTATTTCCTTCATTTTCAATTTTTATGTTCCTACACACTCAATTTACACATCCAATTCTGCTAACCTAATAGCTAAATCTACCAAAATCAATAAATAAAGGCACTCAATCAATTAACCAAAGCTAGTCATTCAAGGATTATCAACATCCACATAGATAGTTCATATGATACAACACATAAATAATTATCCATTTCAAAATATTAAAATAAATGATTCAAACATGATTTAATTCAATATATCTTATAGACATAATAAATTTTCTTAAATCAATATTTTATAAATGAATTGTAAACCTCACACTTTCTTAAGTAAGCAATCTAAAACAAGATTGATACTAGGTCTTTATCATGGTTCCCAACACATGAAAAACCTTTGTAAATCCTTTCACGTCTTAGACAGACATGTATTAACAACATAATTTTATAATTAGAACATATAAATCATGGTTTCATAGTCATATTTGTCAAATATTAACACTATGAAAAATGGGGCCCTAGACTATTCCATTTACTACCTTAAAATAATTGAAAACATCATTTAGACATCCCTATTTACTTATTATTTCTTATCAACCAAATTCTAGTAGTCTCTATCCTTCTAGAATAAAACCACAATAGGAAGATAGGGTCATATTCTAGCCTTGTTCACTAGTGTGGTCTTTTCCCCCACACTTCAATGGTAATTTTTTAATTTGATACATTTCATATTACCACTCACATGATTTTGGAAATGTTAGTTAATGTAAATATTATAAATATTCATATATAAGAGAACATCAGTATCATTCAAACTAAATCTACTAAACACTTTGAAATTCTACTGCACATTGAGGAAAATGGCCCTAATATTTATTATTTAAATTTGTATTTATCATAATAGATATAGGCCAAGTCTAAATTTATTTTATTCTAGGTCAAAGGCACTCATTATTAATAAGTCAAGTCAATATATCTAAATTCATTCATATAACATATATCAATATTCACATACTCAATTTAGGAGGGAGAACTACATCAGCATGAGGTTATTTTGGGATATGTAGGCATCACTCAAATCACATATAGTTTTATGACGATAAATTGGATATTCCCCTTGATTGATTCCCCCTTTTGTATTTTATCTGTATTTTATTCATTGTGTAAGAGATAGAGTTTTAATTTTGTAGGTATTCCATGCTCTAAATCAGCACACAAATAATCAATAAACCCTCTTACATAACTACAAGCACTCATGAAAAAAATAAGATAATCAACCAGGATGCAGTCATGGTCAAAAGACAAGGTTACAGTGCTATTCTATCCTTATTCTATGGCCTTATCCCACTATAGTTTAAAATTAAAATTTCAAATACAATATAGTTTAGGGCTCATTACAATCAATTTTCAAAAATAGTCAGCCCACACATTCAACATAATTATAGTTTGAGATAAATTTGGATATCCACTTGTTATTTTACTATTTATATCCAATTTCAAATTTTGTAAATTACTATATTATGAATTTAGGTTATTTATATCTCAATCATTTTTCAAAAGTCTAGTGTCTTATTTGATTTCATTGTTAAATAAAAATGAACAATAAATATTTTTGGTGAACCTATATTTTATTTGAATACTACTTAATCTTTTCATAATTTTGTGTTAGGATTTCATGCAAATTTTTGTAAATTATAGTACTGAAAGAAAATAAAATTTTAACTTAGATATAAATCTAACACTATGAATCAATATTAGTAAACCTTGGATTTAATTTAACACTAAATAAATTATCTTATCACCTTGGATAACATCTGACATTGAAGCATTTTATTTCAACCTTAGATTGAAATTTGTTGAGCTCTATACACAAAAATGTTTTTATTTGTTAGGGATTAACTTTTACATTAATAGTTATATTTGATATTTATCGAGAGGTAAATAGTATTTTATGTGAGTTAGTTATATATGGGTAGAATATATTTGATAATCATAATATTGTTACAATAATATTATGCTTATAAGTTTGAGAGTTATAAAAGGGAGTCAGGTGAAAGATTTACGGAGTTTGTATCTCCCTAATTTTAGGAAATAGTTTTCCTATATAATTGTAATCACCTATATGGTTTTAATATATACTAGAATATTAATTATTGTGTTTAAAATTTTATCTTTTCTTTTGGTTTTAATATATAGTGCATGAGGTGAATTCTTTCTCAAATCTACACCAATGTTATCATCTAGTATCAGAGAAATATGAGATTCTAAGCATTGTGAAGGGCATCCACAATTTCTAACCCCTATTTGATGAGAAATTTATTATATTATAAGGTTATTTCTAATATTTTATGGTTTAGGTAGTTGTGGAAGAGTGGTGTGTTAAATTATATTTGTTGTAATCATATTTAAATTATGTAGTCCATGCATTGGTTGTACTAAAACATTTGAATCAACCTAGAGTTTCATTAAATTCTACATTCCCATGACACCATTTTGGTTAGAATATCTTCCATCATTTCTCATATGGTAATTATAGCTCAATGTTATTCCAAAGTTTGTATCATATGATTCAATATTATATTTTAATGCATATATCTAATTATTCACAATGCTAGCCATCCTTACACCATTGTTTGGTCTATTGAATTCATTGTATTATGCTCAACATCATCTAATATATATCCCACTTATATTGGAATTATATTTAGAGTTCCAATGGAATTCAATTTAACCTTCACCTCTTACATTCTACATAATTTTGACAATCTCTAAAGACTAGGGCAATGGTTGTATACATCAAATAATATTGACCTAGATGGATTGGTTCTTAATTACTTGTCTCTCATCCTGCACAAGTTATTGAGAATCAAGATCCAATGATATATATGCTACAATTATAATTCATTCATCTTAGACTTTTTTTGAACTCACCATTACCCACAAATCCCTAGCTACCTCATTATTCAACTCATTCTAGCTACATGTGCATCATCATCCACCTCATATCTCCATGAGCAGACCCAAACTTGGCCTTATATGCATTGAAAACATATTTATCCACATAGCATTGAGGATCTATTTATTTTACTAAGGTTAAATAATAAATATTCCTCTTCTATTATTTATATTTGTCTCATAAGTTTGATCTTTACTTATGCATTGGTCTTATCAAGTCAATGTGTCATATATTTAGGATTGACTCATTAGTGGATTTTATAGTCAAATAAAATTTAGGTAAAATTCCATGTTTTAAAAAATCATTTTACTATAGTTTTATAATAGTATATTTTTATGAGTAAAAAAATCTTACTCAATAGTTTTAATTTTAAATCTCTTTAGGATTAGTTTATTATCTTTAATTGAGACATTATTTTTTTGGTTGATAATTAAAAGAGTTAAGAGTTAGAGTCATTGTCAAAAATTCAAAAAGTTTCTTATACATTAAAAATTCAAAAATTTCAATTATGAAATTCAAGTCCATAATTATTTAAGTTTATGTTTGTCAAAAGGCCATTAAAAAATGAGTTGAAAAGTCATTGAGTTAGATTGTCAAGTCAAAAAACCCATCGTTGTAAAGGATGCATAATCTCTTGTATGCAACATCCTAAGTCAAATGTCTCAATTTTTATGGCGGGGTCTTATATTCAATAATGACATAATATTCATCAAGATATCAACTAAGTAAGTAGTTTCTTCAATTGAAAGAAGGAGGAAATGGAGGTTGGAGGTTCCATAGCCTCTCATTAGTCACCAGTGATGGGGCCCAAGAAGATTTGGTGACATATATAGTGTGGTGTGTTTTTTCATAATTTTCACTATATATTTACAAAATAAAAATAAAATAATATACATGTTCAAGATATGTAATTTTTGTGAAAATTATAAACATAATTCCCTAATGTGAAAACATTATGAAAGGGTAAAAAGAACCAATGTAAGTCAGTTCATGGATCTTGAAAAGGTTTGTGGTATATCCAAAAAACCAAAAGAGGTGAAAAATTGATGGGTCCTATTCATGTCAAGGTTTGTGGTAAACCTATTAAACCATCAGAGGAGTTAGCCTTTATTTTTATCAAGGCCATGAGCTAAATAGGTCATGCCATAAGGGGTGAGCATATTTTAGATGAGAGTGTGAATGTTTTTTCACCATCTAAAAACTAAGGGGAGGGAATGTTAGGGATTAGATTTTATATTAACAATTATATTTGACATTTACTAAGAGGTAAATAGTATTTTTTGTGAGTTAGTTATATATGGGTAGAATATATTTGATATTCATAATATTTTTACAAAAATATTATGCGTATAAATTTGTGATTTATAATAGGGAGTTGGGTGAGAGGTTTACGTAGATCATATCTCCCTAATTTTAGGAAATAATTTTCATATATAATTATAATCACCCATATGGTTTTAATATATATCAAAATATTAATTATTGTGTTTAAATTTTTATCTCTATGTTCAATTTTAATATACAGTGTATGAGGTGATTTTTGCTCAGATCTGTGCAAACATTTTCATGATTTTATTTTTTATTTATTTGATATATGTTTTTTATAAAATATGTTTTGATAGTTTTGAAATTACTTAGTGACTATCATTACATGATAATTGATTATCTATTTTATAGACACCATGGTGTGAGGTATATAGCTCAAATACTCAAGCCATTATATAATAGTAAACACTAATTTTAATTTCCTCATACCTCATAATATATTTGAAATGCCTAGGGTCCCTTGTTTATACCAAATTAAGTCTCTTTTAGCCATTTGATTTTTGGTTCGTCTTAAAGGAACATATCACCTAAATAAGTTACTCTCATCATACCCTTGGAGAAAGTATAGTGTGATACATGCATGGCTTAGCCTTTGTAGTTAGTGCTTTGAAATATTGGCTGACACTAATCTAAAAATAAGTAAGTATATTAGGAGCCAACATAATCAATCAAACCCTTACCTAGATCACATGTATACCTTAATATTTACTTGTATTTTTTTTCTTAATTGTTAGCTCTTTTTCACAATAAATATTACTATATATCACTAGAAATTTTATTTGTTCCATTTACTATATTAAAATTGGCCACATATATCATGGATAGAAAAATTTCATTATTCTCTACTCATGATATTCCTTCTACTTATGATAATGAATGGAAAAATTACAACAAGAAAAAAATTATGGAAGAAGAACATGTGGATGATTATGCTTTTGATGATGTAAAAATGAATAGGAGATTTTGTTTTGATGAAACTTAGGAAAATGAATTTATAAAACCTAACTCACCCATAGATTATTATTTAGTCACATCTCTACATTCCTCCTTGGATTTACTTTTAGATTCTACTTAGGATATTTCTTTATCATCTTACCTAGCTAATAATCTAGAGAAAAAAGAGAATTCTAAAATTGACTATCTTCTCTCTCTTAAATTATCTCCTACCATAAAAAAGTAGGAACCTTATCCTTGAATTATTAACATATTTTTCCACCTTACTAATGTACTTTATGACTTTCCTACACATAAAATAAGCTTAAAGGACATAAATTTATCATTATAACCACCAAATATTTTTAAAATGGGTAGAAGTTATACCATTACAATCCATGAAAGGTGATGATATTTGAAATTTTCTAATAACATATATTATTTCATGATTTGTATTACCTTATGAAATTATAAAATATAATGGTTCATTTTTTAAAAACAAAACAACAAAAATATCTTATGCTCACTTTAAAATCTATTAGACTTTCACCACTCCTTACTACCCATAAGAAAATG
Organism: Torreya grandis; assembly: GCA_037957365.1. Taxonomy (NCBI): domain Eukaryota; kingdom Viridiplantae; phylum Streptophyta; class Pinopsida; order Cupressales; family Taxaceae; genus Torreya; species Torreya grandis. Next base: position 497,025 of record JARHVA010006697.1, on the reverse strand, counting down.
GTCAAGCTGAAATAACTAATAAAAAAATAATTATGATCTTAAGTAAGACTAATTCAAAACATTAAACAAATTGGCATAATCAAATCATCTCCATCTTTGGGAATATTACACAAGTGTACACACACCAATTAAAGCTACACCTTAATTTATTATTTATGAAACTAAAGTCATACTCCCTCTTGAGATAGAAATACCCTCTTTACAAATCTTATTAAAGGAAATTATAAAATTTAGTGAACATTAAGAAACATGTGTACATGAATTGAAATTTATTGATAAAAAATGTATACAAGCTCTTAAAAAATTTAAAGGTTTATCAAACCCATATAAAAATAAAATTCATGATCATGAATTCTAAATTGGTGATCTTGTACTTCAATAAAATTAAATTAATACCAATTATAATAATTAAAATAAAGGAAAATTTAAACCCACTTGGTTTGGTCCATTCATAATCACTAAAAATATTAGCACATGAGCTTACCAATTAACCACAATTGAAGGAAAACCTATCAAAATCCTCATTAACATCATGAATTTATGTCATTTATTATACCTAGAAAGATCGTTTTTTATTTAAAATATTTCGAAATAGTTTCAAAATTTTCCATAAAATTTATCTATGTCAAATTGATCACACACATGAAATTCATTCTAGGCATGTGGAACCTCTTACCCTTTCAATATTATCATTGGTGTACCAAAGACTATAGATCTTTCATCTAAGACATTAGTAACATATTTTAAGCTTGGTAGTTGTATTTTATGTCTATAATTTTCCATTATCCTATTCAAATAATAATAAAAAATGTTCAAAGTCAAATGAGATGTGATCACAATCACTTGGAATCTATTTCATGTGCTGAAGTTTAGGAGAATAAGAAGGTTTGGAAGAAACTATGTAAAGGGGGCCTCTTTAAATCTATGAATAAGATTAAGAGTCATAACGATGAAATATCAAAGTAATTTATTCTTTCATGGAATAAATATATAGTTAGGATGAGGGGTGTAAAAATTTTAGTTACTAACAAAATTATTGAAAAAGTTGCTGGTATGTCCTGTGAGGGGGTGAAAGCTTATAAATATAAGATATGCAAACTAGAGCTAATGGAAAAGTTTTTTCAAATGTATGTTGTGATAAAAACATATAAAAAAGGATTTATATGATAATATCTTCCTTGATATTAGATAGATATTTGTCTATAAATAACGAAATATTTAACCCTTGAAGGTAAGCATATGCTAATTTTATCCCACCATTTTTTACTTCTCAATAACTTTTGTGGGTATAAAATTAGTCTATAATTCTACCTTTTAAAGTCCTTAGAATCCATATCCCTAACTTTTTAGTTAATGATAAGAATGAAATCATTCACCATATCCTTAGCCTTATACTTTTTCAACATGGTGAAACCATATGTGGGAAGAATATCCCCCTAACTGATGACTCCCCAACTAAAGACACATTAGATTATTAGACCCCTCTTGAAGACACCATAGCTAAAAAACCTTTTGAGGATTAATCTATCCTACCAAATAAAGAGGAAGGGTCCCCTACCCATGCCCTCCCTAAACCCTTCTCCCCATTTTATATCCCCATCAAGTCTCCTTTCAAGTGCCCCATTATATTTTTGCCTGCCTCCCTAAGTAAAGAACCTAGAGCTATTACCATTCCCTAAAATAGGAGGATGTCTCTAGGAATATGGAAACTAGTAGAATGGTAGATTAAAACACTAAACATAGTAATAAACTATGTGTATTTATAGATAAATTAGAAGATATTGGGAGGGATATGACCTCTCTCATAAAATATTTAAATGACCTTAACGATGTAACTATCGAGCTTAAGTAGGAATTATATAAGGAAAAGGAAAAGAAAGTCCATCTACCAAAGAAATAAAGCAATGTTGGGTTGGGGTAGGAACATAATGAAGACACTCATCCTAATATAAAAGCCAAAAGGAATAGAATCCTCCAGATTAAGTCTAAATATGCTCTCTTGAAGGACCCTCCAATTAAATATGAGGAAGAATTAACCAAGAATTTCTGTTGGTGAATACTAAGGATATAGATCAAGTTGCCTCATAGGATAAATATAATTTAGAGAGGGTCTAAGTTTCTATCTAGGGTTGTTTTTATTTTATTATTTTGTCTTAGTTTATATTTCCTATTAGTTTACATTGGTTTAATTGAAATACTTCTATTTTTCATCCCATTGGGATTTATTCTTTGACTATGGGTTTTTAATTGTTTTAAAAAAATGATTCCTAGAGCCTTGTAAAATCAACTTTATTTTACCTATCAAATTAAAAAAATTCAAAATATTTTCAAAAATTCAAAAATTATGACATATAAGAATGTTTAAATGTTTACATCTTATTTAATTCCATATGTTATTTATTTCCTATTAAGTAGATGTCATATTTAAATTTTCAATACACAATGCTTTTCATGAAGTATGTGAGTGTGATACAAGATGTGTTATTACATGGTTTTTTTAATGTGAGGATTCCATTTTTACCCAACAATATTGCTAAGTTTGGGGTCATTTATTTGTTCTCTATGAACACTTCAAAGGATGTATCTATCCATAACCTCTCTTCCATATTGAGATATATATAATATAATGTTTTTTTAATGACTCATACTTTACATTATATTACAATAATGACATTGATACAGATGGTTGATATAGATTAATATCATTTTATCGATGCTTAATTCATACTTTATTACATGATAATTTAGGAATTTCTTGCTTATTATGTGTGTCCCTTGGCCTTGTATGCATAATATATACATTTTATTAATTTTATGTCATCATCATGACATTCAAGTGTGTCCCTTAACCTTATGTGTTTACACAACATTCACATATCCCTTGTATGTGGCCTTTGGTCCTTATTTGTGACATATGCTAACTGCATAAATCTATATGACATTAATTTTATGTTCATTTCTTGTTACTATGGTTCCATGAATCATGTCATGTATTACTTCTATTTTTTATTTAATCTTGTGCAATTATATATATCATGCACATTTTGCTTTTATGATTTAATGTTATATCTATCTAATATATGTTTCATGTGTAAGTTAATTATATACTAAATACTATGATGAAATACATTTAAAATGTTCATATATTACTACATGATTACATATTTCACATATTTTACAATTCAATTTTGAGATTAGTGACTTGTAGTCTATGTCTCTTATCTCAAAAGGGGGAATCACAATGGGCTTGTCTCTAGAATTCAAGTCTTCATGAGTAAAAAAAATAAATTTATGACAATATATAAGTTTTAGAATTATAAAAAGGTTTAGAATTTTTATATTATTGGGCATGTGACAAGCATGTGGACTCATTCCTATAGTTAATTTAATATAGTTACACATGTACTTGATGCATATGGATGGGTATGTGCAAAAAATTTACAAGTTTTAAGTTTTAAAAGTTACAAGTTCTATTGACAATCAATCTCAATTCATTAAAGATACAAGGGACATGATATTAATTCATGTTCATGTTTCTACATGGAAATTTTCAAACTTTACTAATTCAAAGTTTTAAAAGTTAAAAAGTTTTAAATATAAGCTAGATCCATCTACAATGGTGTGATTCATCTCATTTTTAAAATAGGCCATGGTAGATCTTAGTGAAACTCAATTTATATGGTTGCACTTTAGTGAGCCACATTTGGTGGTTGTACCCACTTCTACAATCACATTTGAGTCTAGATGCACTTGACGTATATGGTGTAATATAAGGAGATATATTTGGTGGTTACACCCCTTCAATTATTCTCCAATATTATTAAATTATAGTTTAAGCTTACAATATTTCCAGCTCAAGGGTTTTCAAATGTTTTTAAATTGATACTTTATCACTCTCAATTCACCATAAGTTCAACATTTATCCAACTTCATGAACAAGGGGGAACACACTTATCCATTTTTAAAATTATAGGGAAATTATATTATATACTATTTCAAGTGTATTCTTTAATTTCTCTTTTAAAATTTCATTTTTTTATAAATTCAACATTAAAATATGGAAAATGACTAATTTTATTGGCTTTGTTTCAAGTTTTCATTGAGGCATATTACACAATCAAAATTTAGATTAAAATACAAAGTGTGTATAAACACTTAGGTTCACATCTCCTTTAATTTATAATTTCACTTTATTGCATCAATATAATAAAAGATGAAAATGTAGACACTCAAATTTAATTATGTGTTTGACAATGTTTAATCTTGACATCCTTACCTTGTTTGGACTATTTTACATTACATTAGCTTTAAATATTTATGAAAAATTATTTATTCCATTCAAATCAATGAAAACATCATTCAAACATCCCTATTCTACTTATAGTTTCCTATCAAACAAATTGCAATAGTCTCTATCTTTATAGGATAATATCACATTAGGTAGAGAGGGCTACAACCCATCCTTTTACACTAGTGTGGCCTTTTCCTCCATGTTCTAATAGTAAATTTTAACATTTTAATTAATTTAATATTACCTATACAAAATTTTTAACAAGGTTGGTTAATTAAAATTGGAAATATTAGTCTCATTTTGCTCAATGTGTAGTAAAACTTTTAACAAAGTTGGTTAATGAAAACATTCCTCTATATAAGCACATAAAGGTCATTAAAAATACATATATAAATCAATTATAAATTCTACTACAAATTGAGAAAAATGAGACTAATATTTCCAATTCCAATTTTTATTTATCCTAGCAATCATAGACTAAATCTAAAGTTATTTTATTTTAGGTTAAGGTCACTCATAATCAATCATTAAAGTTAATCTATCTTATTACATTCATATATAAAATATCAAGATTCACACTCTCACTTTAGGAGGGAGAACTAAATTGATTGAATCCATTTTTGGATATGTAAGTAGCACTCAAACCACATAGATATTTTTGAGGATATCTTATCTATTCTCCTTACTCGATTCTATCCTTTGTATTTGATATCTATTTGTTTTATTCTGTAAGAGATAGGGTTTTAATTTTACAAGTATTTTGTGTATTAAAATGACACACATAAATAATTAATGAACCCTCTTAGACAATAACAATCACTTGCATAAAAAAATAAACCATATAATCAACCAAGATGTAGCTATAGTCAAAAGATAAGGCCCTAGTGACACTATGTCCTCCTAGTGTAGCCTTGTCCCAATAAGTTTAATTTTTTTTCCTTTGAATGTGACATAGTTTAAGGGTCATTACATTATGTTTTCATCAACAATCAACCTACACACTCAACATAAATTCAATTTGTGATAGGTTTTGATATTTAATTGTTAATTTAATATTTATAGATCATTTAAAATTATATAAATTATTATATTTTACACATTTAAAACATTTTTCAATAGTTTAGTGGTTTATTATATTTCATTGTTAAATAAAAAATAACATTAAACATAAATACATATTTTTTTAATTTAAGCTTACTTTATTTTTTTGTAAGCATTAAAAATGTTTTTTTTATAAATATGTAGCATTTTATTATTGATGTTTATATTTTTAAAATAACTCAACAACATAATATTCAATGGTCTTATGTATGAGTTCATGAAATATACATTTTGTGGCCCTTTGATAGGTGGCTCCAACATTATTCAATCCAAAGGGAATTACTATGTAACATAATGTCCCCTCTAGAATTTTAAAGGCCATTCCCCCCTTGTGATTAATAGCTAATTGATTTTACCTAAAAAACCATTCATAAATTAGATAATTCCATAACTGGGTATGGATTTGACAATAATATAAATGCTATGCAATGGAAAATCATCCCTAGGATGAACCTTATTCAAATCCAAAAATTTAGTACAATTCATAATTTTCCCATTAGGATTACTAATCATAATAATATTATAAATATAAGGTGATAAATAATTGTGTTTTGTAAATTTTTTATCAATAAACTTTTTAATCTCATCTATGACTATTAGGGCCACATCCATGTGCATTTTCCTAATTTTTTGCTTAACTAGTTTCACATCAAGGTGGAAACCAATATTATGTAATGATATAAAAAAGTTTATGCCTAGGATAATGGAGTGAGACCATACAAATAATTTAATGAAATCATGCAATATATCTCTAAAATATTTTTCCTCTTTAACCCTTGATAATAATTCAAGAACGACTAGTCGTGGCCTTTAGTGGTGCCATAATTAAATTGAATATTTTCTCTTCATTTAAGAGCAGTGAGTGATATTATACATATTATGCCATTTAGATTATATTTTGGACATATAATTATACATATTCATCATGTGAGCATTCATTATCTCAAAAATATGCATGCATATTTATTTTATAACTAAACCTTTTCTTATGATAGAAGGAAAGTATATCCTCATATTTCATCAAATATTATATAAGAGACTTATCATTACAAAATCAATCTAATGTTTAAATTTCTAACTAGACCATATCATCAATGATCTTTGGATATATTAACTCTAGCATTTATATGCGATTGAATTATTTTGCATGGTCTCATTTTGATTTAAGGTAATGTGTACAAATAGTAGCTCTTTTTGTCCAACAATCCTTATTATGAGTATTAAGATACCAATAATTTTATTTGAAAGGAATATTATAGTCCTCCTTATATACTAATAATTTTCTTGCCTATATGAATAGATGGAAAAAACAAGATTAATAATGTTATACCCTTAACCTATGGTTTGTCTATGGATATGTGTAGATAATGTGTGACCTACATCACTTTTCATCTTATCATGTCACATTTCCATATGTTATCATATCCTTTTAGGGTTAGGATATCGAGTAACCATATCCTAAGTATGGTATATAGGAGGGGGTGGTTAGTACCTAAGGTTCAAATTAGGAATTATAGTCTTATCACATAGTTTTAGAGGTTTACCCTCAAAGTGGAATAGTCTTATTTATCAAGTATTATGCTTGGTCATCAATTATTGTTGTGGATATGCTTATTATTCTCTTTTTATTGCACTATGTTATTGTTAATATGCTTGTGGTCTGTACACACACACACACACACACACACACACACACATATAAATAAAATTGTGAATTATCTTGATCTATCTAAATAATTTCATTACAAGTGGTATCTGAGCTTTGATTTGGGAAAGGTTTTATGGCATAGTTTTTATTTTCTACATATAACATATATGAGCTGAAGGATGAAAAAAAATAACATATGATATGGGAAAATAATATTTTCTATTAGTGTAGTATTTCTTGAGGTTTTTTATAGGAAAATAAGAAACATTGGATTTTATTAGAACCCTTATGAAAATCATTAGTTATTAGATTATTCTCAATAAAAATATCATAGTGGTATTGTTTTAGCATAATTTGTTTTTGAAACCCTAATAAGATATAAATTAGTAGAAAAATATTTATTATAAGATATGGAATTCAAGAATATATTAAATATAAAATATAGAAATTAAATGCAATGATTTGATAAGTGGCATAAGTGAAATATAGTATGTAAAAAAATGGATCAAAACTTAGATTGACTTGTTGATCATTTTATAGTGACTATATTATGAAAGTGGAAATTAGACTAAAGTAAGCCTATGATTTGTCTAGTTTAGGAATCATATTTTTGTTTATGCATGGTAAATTTTGTTATATTTAGGTCAGTATCAACTATTCATACTAACCTATGTTAGTTCATACTAATGTTTGTATAAATGAGGAAATTTGACCATATGATCACCTTCACCTACCTATAAAATCTTTGTATGTGTGATGTAAAACCTCAATAATGCACACAACTCTAGGAATAAACCTCCTTCACCTTGAAACCCTAGGTGTGCTTTTAAGGGATATAAATATACAAAATATGAGAAAAGCGTAATGGGTTGAACTGAATTCAATCACCCATATTTGATGATTGAATTTTGGCTACATATCTAATACTTTGAGAAGGAAAACCAAGTGATATGTAGTTATCCCACCTAGTGTGTTTGTGCAATTATGATCCTTGAATATATGTATGAAACTAATGATTTAGATTTTATATTGAAAATTCTTACTTTTAATTGTATTTAATATGATTCAGACTTGTCTTGTGACTAATATTAATGATATATTCAAAATTTAGGAACAATAGGATAGATTTTATAAATATGCAAAAGTGTATAGATGTGTACCAAATAAGTCTCAAGTTCCTTTCAAATTAGACATTGATTTTAAATGTATGATTATAATTGGGTAATTTATCATGATATTAACATTAAAGGTGTATAGGTTGACCCTAAAGAAAGGTTTGATTATAAAATGTATCCATTTTTTGGAGAAAGTTGGTTCTAACTAGATCTAGTCACTACCAACTAATAATACTAACTAAAACTGATGAAACTGACTTGTATTTAGGTATAATGAATTAAATATTTGGAAATGTTTGTGTAGGATATTAAATAGGTTTTAAAAATATATTTATTTTCCTAAAGGGTTGTAATATTAGAATGAAAGGGTCAAACTCATAAAGTACCATGTAGGTATGAGAAAATTATGGATTAATGTATGCATGGTAAATATTTATAAGGCATGTAATTTTAAATTAATTAATATAAAATTTAGTATCTATAAGCATAAGAATATGATACACTTTTTTGGGACCTAAAACCCTCCACCTTAAATTCTAAAACCTAAACTCTGAAATCCTTACATGGCTAGTCCAACCAATTAAGGCCACATACAATGGAAAGAAACTCTAGGAAAAATACCTAGAAAGAAGAGCATGGAGTATAAAACATTTAAATCAAGGTTTTTTATATTGGTCACCCAATTCTAAGTAGATTTTCAAATAATTATAAAAAATAATATGTAGATGAGGTCAAAGGTGACATGGATGTAATCAAGTTAGAGTTTATCACCATCAATGGGACTTTAGAAAATCTCTTAGATAATTTTTAATAAACACCACCATCCATTAATTATCCTTTGTGACATTTATGTTCTCCCAAAAAAAAAAAAAAAAAAAAACATAAATACTAGTTTGAGGAACATGCTACCAAAAGTTGAAGTGTACAAGACTGATGGTAAGGATTAGGTCACTTGTATAAACCATATGGAAAATTTTATTAGATCTACATTAGACCCCATGTGCATATAATGTGGTCATGGTATATATGTATTTATAATCAAATCAATTCATTCTTTATAGATTTTTGTCCTTAAAATATAAATAAGGGACTCACTATTACCTAGTCAATTTTTAATGATGAACTATAGATGCAATCGACAACAGTGTTGCATAATTTTTTTCATCTAGTTAATAAGATTATATTCAATAATTATAAAACCAATATTTAAATATGGATGACATGAAATAATATAAATTGAATGAATTATTATTAGGTTGGATCAAGGACATCATCCAAATTGATGTAAGCATATTTAATCTAAGTTTTATATTAGAGAACATGGTCTTCACACACATAGTATAAAAAAGAGATCTGGTCAAATGGAAAGTTGTTACTAATGGAAGAGAGCACATTACTCCAACACAATCATTCCCTCAACCTACCAAATTGACTCAAAAAATTTAAGAGAGAAAATATAAATGGTTATGTTTAAATTTTGATATAAAATACAACAAAAGACATAAATATATTGAGAATAAATTATTATACATTGAAGGGGATAATGAATATGAAGAGGGTGATGAAGTATCGAGTGACGATGATGAGAAACTAGAGGAGGAAAATTAAAATTTATAGATAATTATTTTATTTTATGAAATTTTAGGTATTAGAACTCCATGAACCCTCAAGGTTATAAATTTCCTTAATAATTTTAAGGTGACAATATTTATTGACTCAGGGAGTACACATAATTCATCAGCAATAAGTTGAAATCACACTTGAATTTTTTCATTTATCTAACTATATAATTTTAGGTCATGATTGAAGATAGTGGCATGGTTAGTTGTTCAATGAAATTCCATAGCATAAAAATTTCCATGGAAGACTATATGATATACTCTCCTATGTTTTATATTTTAATCTATGGGAATGCCATAATTTTGGAAGTCCAATAAGTCACAACCTTGGGCATGATAGAGATGAATTTCAAAGAGTTTTTCATGAATTTTAATTATGAAGGTAGGGAATTAAGAACCATGTATATTTATTATAATTTATATACATCTACTTAATTTTAATTAGATCCAAAAGATTATAAAAAGGGGGTAGATGTGTTTGCAACACAACTATTTTCCTTAGAAGTAAACTGATAAAAATGTTGACACAACCTTATTTATAAAATATTATTTATAAAAAAATATATTATTTTTATAGAAATAATAAAAGGACTACCATAAAAAGGAAACATGATCATTCTATTCAATTTATAATAGGAATTCAACTACCAAATATCAAAACATGCAGGTACCCATATGTCTAAAAGAGTGAGATTTAAAAGATGGCACATGAAATGTTAGAGATTGGTATTATCAAGCATAATCAAAGTTTATATTAATATATTATATAATGGTGAATAATAATGATGATTCCTAAAGGATGTGACCAAATTATAGATAACTTAACAAGTATACCATCAAAGATAAATTCCCTATTTTGATAATTGTTGATTTTGTAGTACAATTTCATGGTGGTGTGTAATTTTAAAAATTGGATCTTAATTAAGGTTACCATAGAATTTGGATTAGATGTGAGGATATAAATAAGACAAATTTTATAACTCCTGAAGGCCATTATAAGTATTTGGTAATTTATTTTCATCTCATGAATGCACCATCTACATTATAGAGTTTTATGATCATTGTCCTTAGGACTTTTTTTTTGGAAATTTGTCTTGGTATTTTTTAATGACATACTAATTAATATTAATACATGGGAATAACACTTATGTTTGAATTAGGTATTGATAATTATGTAATAACATAAAATTTTAGCCAATCCTTCCCATTATGCTTTTGGAGTATTGGTGTAGATGATATTTATGTATTATATAACACCTTAGTCTTGTACACTTGGAAAACTATGAACTTGGTTGTTCCTCTCAATTATAGTCTTTTCCCACTTTTTGAAGTATCACATATGATATATATTTTTCCCCGTGGCCTATATATTGGTATGACTACTCTTATTATGACCCATACCATTTATATTGCCCAAAATGCTTAATATATGTTTATCTTATGCCCCTACAAGTTTTGAGCATGTACCTATTTTTTAACTATTAGGAAATAAGTGTTAATATGATACTCTTACATCAATGGTAGTGTTCTACCCTAACACAAGTGTATAGTTCCTTAAAGTCATCTAATTTTAAAATTAAATTTATCCTAATGGTTAGCCTAAATTATTTAATGCAAGTTATTTCTCTAAGAGGATTCGTATAAATATAAGATCAACCCTCATTCATTCCTCATCTAAAAAATACCTAAGGCAATTTATCAAATCATTCAATCAAGCACTTGATAAATCAAAGTTTCCCAATTTTATCATATTTTAATATTAATTATAGGTATAGCACATACACAAGTCAAAATTACTAAAGGAGCAACCTAAGATACTAATTTTCTAAGTTACAAGGTAGGTCACTATTGTACTTTCTTTCCACATATTGTGTAATTCACACATAATCCAACATGTAGGGGAGAACTAAATCAATTTTAGGCCATATTGAGAGTATTGGATATGTAGTTACCACTCATTTACATAGGGGTTTTTACGGTCAACTTGGAATAAAGTGCCCAATAACCCATTTTTATCAAGGTCACTACAAAGATAAAGAGCTAGGGATTTACAATTTCATGAGGAGCAATAGTTTATGACCTAGATTTGAATACAATAGTGCGAAGATGCAAAAAAAACCAAAAACATTAAGGTTGTCACATCCTTTTATAGTAGGTATTATATATAAGACATCTACATTCAGTTTAGATAATAGCATCAGTGATAATGTCTAATTCTAATGCTAGTGTCCACTACTCCAAATGCACCTAATCTAGAATTTGGCAACTATTCCAAAGTTTTATTCCAATCTACTTCCTATTTGTTCTAGATCCAAAATTGTGTTAGCATCAAAACTATCTAAGTACATCATTTATTTGTCATTTTCATATCTAGCATAGTAATACTTATTATTTTTATCCTATCTTAGTTTAATGAATTTGGCATATGTTATATCTAAATTATACTTATATTTAAATTATTTATTCATATGGGATTCATTTACATAGGTATAATGGATATTAATATATTAAAACATTGTGAAATGGTATAAAAAACCAATAATACTACACCTAAATCCTATAATCCTAATGTTAGGTCTTGATATTTTCTCAAATATGAGTACAAGGGACAAAGGTTGGGTAAAAATGAGCAAGGTATAACCCAACCCAATTCTCCTACAAATAATAAAAATATATGTATGAAACTAATGATTCATATTTGATACTATAAAATTATTATTTTGAATTGTATTTGGTATGATTCAGACTTGTCTTGTGACTAATCCTAATGATAGATTCAAAATTTAGGAAGAATAGGGTAGATATTATAAATATGCAATAGTATATAGATGTGTACTAGATAAGTGTCAAATTCCTTTCAAATTAGACAATGATTTTATATGTATGAGTGCAATTGGGTAATTTATCATTCCAGTGACATGATAGGTGTTTAGGTTGACCTTAATGAAAGGTTTGATTTTTAAAGTATTCATTATTGGGAGAAAGCTAGTTTTGATTAGATCTAATAATTATTGACTGATGATACAAATTGAAACTGATGAAACTGACTTGTATACAGGCATAATGAATTGAAGATATGGAGATGTTTTTTTAGGATATTAAAAAGGTTTGGAATAGATAGCGAGATTCTTAAAGGTGTGTAACATTTAAATGAAAGGGTCAAACTCATAAGGTACCATGTAGGTGTGAGAGAATTATGGATTAATACCATATTTATATGCTTAATTAATACATAATTGTGAGTTGATTAATATAAAACTTAGTATCTATAGGCGTAATATTATGATACACTTTTTTGGTCCCTGAAACCCTCCACCCTAAATTTCAAAAACCTAAACTTTGGAGCTATTACACGGTTGGTCTAAATAATCGAGGCCAGAAAAAATGGAAAAAAACACTAGGAAAAATACCTAGAAAGGAGAACATGAAGTGTAAAATTTTTAAATCAAGGGTTTCTACATTGGTCACCCAAATATACGTAGATGTGAAAAGCATTCTAAAAAATAAGATGTAGATTTGGTCAAAGGTTACATGAATGTAATCAAGTCAAAGTTGATCACCATGAATGGGACTTTAGAAACTCTCTTGGATAATTTTTTATAGACACCACCATACAATAATTATCCTTTGGGCCATTTAGGTTCTCCCAAAAAGAACATTCAAAACATAATACTCATTTGAGGAACACGCTACCAAAAGTGGAAGTGTGCAAGTTTGATGGTAAGGATCAACTCACCTATATAAACCATATGGAAAATTTATTTGATCTACATGATATCCCATGTTCATATAATTTTTTCATGTTATCTATGTATTTATAACCAAATCAATTCATTTAGTATAGATGGTTATGTGTTTAAAATATAAATAAGTCCCTAAGTATTACCTAGTCAGTTTTTAATGATGAATTATATATGCAATCCACAATAGTGTCAGATAGATTTTTTCATCTAGTTAATAGGATAATATTAAATCATTATCAAACCAATATTTACCTATAGATGACATCACATAAGATAACTTAAATGACCTATTCCTATGTGGGATCAAGGACAACATCCAAATTTATGTAAGCATATTTAATCTAAATTTTATATTAGAGTCCATGGTCTTCACACACATAGTATAAGAAAGAGATCTATTCAAATGGAAAGCTTTCTCTAATGTAAGAGATCATATTACTCCAACACAATCATTCCCTCAACCTACCAAATTGACTTAAAATTTTGAAGAGAGAAAATTAAAATGGTTATGTTTCAATTATGATATAAAAGACATAAATATATTGAGAATAAATTGTTCTACATTTGAGGGTCCAATTAATATGATTCGATGATGAAGTATCAAGTGAGGATGAGGAGAATATATAGGAGGAACATGAAAATTAGTAGTTAACTATTTCATGTCATGAACTTTTAAGTATTAAAAATCCATAAACCCTCAATGTTTTGAGTTTCCTTAATAATTCAAAGGTTAAAATATTTATTGACTCAAGGAGTATACATATATTCATCAACACTATGTTGTAACCAAACTTGAATTTTTTATCCAACTCTAGAATTTTAGGTCATGTTTGTAGATAGTGGCATAATTAGTTGTTCAAGGAAATTCCATAGTATTTAAATTTCCATGTGAGACTATATGATGTACTCTCCTATGTTTTATATTCCTATCGGTGGGAATGGCATAATTTTTGGAGTCTAATAAGTCACAACTTTGGACATGATAGAGATGAATTTCAAAGAGTTTTCAATGAATTTTAATTATGAAGGTATGACATTATGAATTATTTGTATTTCTTATAATTTCTATGTATCTAATTAATTCTCATCAAATCCAAAAGATTTTATAAAGGGAGGTAGGTTGATTTATAACACAACTATTTTCCTTAGAAGTACAACTAACAAAGATTTCTACAAAACCTCATGTAAAAAATATTATTGAAAAAAATTCTATTATTTTTGGATAAATGAAAAAATTACTACCACCAAAAAGGAAAATTATCATTCCATTCATTTTATACTAGGGATTCAACCACCAAAGATCAAAACGTAAAACTAACCAATGTCTAAAAGAGTGAGATTGAAAAGATGGCACATGAAATGTTAGAGATTAGTATTATCAAGCATAATCAAAGTGTATATTCATATCCTATGTAATAGTTCATAATAATAATGATACCTAGAGGATGTGCCCAAATTATAGATAACTTAAAAAGAATACCATTAAGGATAAATTCCCTATTTTGATAATTGTTGATTTTATAGTACAATTTCATGGTAATGTGTAATTTTAAAAATTGGATATTCATTCAGGTTACCATAAAATTTAGATTAGAGGTAAGGATATACATAAGACAAATTTTATAAATCATGAAGTTTATTAATAATTTTTGTTAATGCATTTTCATCTCATGAATGCACCATCTACATTATAGATTTTTATGAATATTTTCCTTAAGACTTTTTTTAGAAATTTGTATTGGTATTTTTTGATGACATACTAATAAATAGAAATACATGGGAATAAAACATAAAAAATGTGAATTGGGTATCGATAATTATATAACAACACCAAATTTAAGCCAATCTTTTTGATTATGCTTTTTGAGTATAGGTGTAGATGATATTTATGGATTATATATCATCTTAGTCTTGTACACTTGGAAAACTCAGAACCTAGTTGTTCCTCTCAGTTATATAATTTTCCCACTTTTTAAAGTATCACATATGATGTATCTTGTGAACCTTAGCCTATCTCTATTATAACTACTCTTATGTTGATGACTCATACCTTCTATCTTTCCAAAAATGATTAAAATATGTTTATCTTATACCCCTACAATTTTTGAACATGTACTTATTCTTAACTACCAAGAC
Organism: Torreya grandis; assembly: GCA_037957365.1. Taxonomy (NCBI): domain Eukaryota; kingdom Viridiplantae; phylum Streptophyta; class Pinopsida; order Cupressales; family Taxaceae; genus Torreya; species Torreya grandis. Next base: position 481,372 of record JARHVA010006697.1, on the reverse strand, counting down.
ACAAGTGTCAGTCCCAAATTACTACATTGATTGTAGTAATCTACCCTGAAACAAGTGTCTAGTGCCTTAAAACCATCTAATTTAAAAATGAAATTTATCCTAATGGTCAGCCTAAATGTTTTAGTGCAAGTTATTTATCCAAAAGGATTCGTATAAATATAAGATCAACCCTCAATCATTCCTCACCTCAAAAATACCTAAGTCAATTTATCAAAGCATTTAATCAGGCTCTTAATAAAGTAAATCTTCCCAATTTTCTCCTATTTTAATATTAGTCATAGGTATAATGCATACATAGTTTGAAAGTATTGAACAAGCAACCTAAGAGCCTAATTTTCCAAGTTACAAGCTAGCTTGATGTTGTACTTGTTTTCCACATATTGCATGATCCATACACAATCCAACATGTATGGGAGAACTACATAAGTTTGAGGCCCTCTTAGAGTATTGTATATATAGGTATCACTCACTAACATAGTGGTTTTTGGGGTCAACTTGACATTAGGTTCCTACTAACCCATTTTTCCTAAGATCAATATGAAGATGAACAACTAGGTTTTTAAAAATTCTCAAGGAATGATAATCCATGACCTAGATTTGAATACACCAGTATGAAGATGAATAGAAAGCCAAAAGCATCAAGGTTGTCACATAATTTTATAGTAGTTATTATATAAAATACATGTACATCTAGTTTAGATAGTAGTATTAATGATAATGTACAAAGATAATTATAGTGTCCACAACTCCAAATTCACCCAATATATAATTTAGTGGCTATTCTAGAATCTTCTTCTAAACTACTTCCTGCTTATTCCAAATCCAAAATTATATCACCATCAAAACTACCTAAGTATATTTTTTTATTTGTCATTTCCATATCTCACCTATTTGTATTTATTATTTTTATCCTATCTTAGTTTGATTAATTTATCATATGTTATATCTGAGTTTAACATTTAATTGACCTACTATAGAGATAGTTTATCACCCTTGTACCCTAGACTATATCTATCCCCTTCAACCCTATATTATTTAATATATATTTTTATGGTTAAACATTTGGTGAACCCAACTTTTGACCTTAAAACCCCACTTACTTTATGGATTTTTATTTCTCCTTTTTGAAACACATTCTATTTTTTATTAATCTTAAAAATAAATTGTTCAAATTTACAAAGAATCAGATCTTCCATTTTTAGCAATAAAGTTAGATATGGATATATTTTTTAATTATTTGATTTTAAAATAAATTTTAGTGATTTTTACTTATTATATCTCATGCTTGATTAAATCAATCTGATCTATAATGGGTTCCAAACTTGCATTCTTGCATACTCCTTGTTCGAATGTTTATAATGATATTTTACCTATTACTACAAAGTGCCAAAGGGAGTGCATGAAAAAATCATACTACCCATTTCATATTACCACCAAATCCAAGGATATTAATTCTAAAATTTCAATTTTAGACTTGATACACCATTTATCCCATTACAAGGATGTCCTTCTAAATGCATTGCATATGACCATACTGCCTTATAACGTTGAACCACCATATATGGCCTCTATCTTAAATTTCATAAAATGGACTAAAAATAATATATCCTTTAAAATGTAGGATTTAATACCTCAAAATATTATAAAAAAATATTTTACACTCTACATCTAGGTGTGTGTTTGTAAAAAATGATAAAATAAGTTATTGGGGATAATGGTTCAAGGCTAAACATTTGAAACATATCATTTCTCTCCTTAATTGGAATTATAAAATTAAATTTGTAACCATCTAATATGAGTATTAAGTAATTTAATAATATTTAATGATAAGTTCTGAGACAAATAACATTAAATATTAGCATGGCCCGCTATACATTACCTACTTTATGCCAAGTTATGCCAAATGATTTGAACTATAAAATTCTCTTAGGATGGACTTGAATACATGAGATGTATGTGGTTCTCTCTATGTTGAACACATGATTAAAATTTATTCATAAGGGATTCATTTACACATGTCCAATGGATACTAATCCATTCAAACATTATGCAATGGTCTGGCAAACTAACAATACTACTCCTCAATCCTATAATCTTGATTTTGGTTCTTGATATTTTAATAAATATGGGTACAAGGGAAAATGGTTGGGTAAAAATGAACAAGCCATAGATCAACCAAACTCTCCTACAAATAATACAAACAAAAAAGGTTTAGGTTTCTCTAAATAATCTACAAGAAACACACATATATGTCTTAGTACAACTTGTTTCAAAAATGCCAAAATATAATGTATGAATACCTCTACAAATAAGCTTCAATTTTTCAACCCTCATCTAATTGATAAGGGTGCTTCCTTAAAAAATTTGACACTGGATGAGTTCTCCAATGATGAATTATTACTAGAGTACTTAAGGCCATATGAGGATCTCTTATACTTCTATCATAGGAATACATTTTCTCATGCCAGTTATGTTCATGCTTACTTTGGTGAGAGTGATGATACCAATGTCCAACATGATGCATAAAACACTATTTATACCACACCATTTATCACAAAAGAGATATATATTTTTTAAATGAAGAAATAGTCAAATATAAATTTAGAATGGATAAGGACCCTCAACCAATTTTACTTATTACAATGATGGAGGATGATGAAGGAAAAACATATTGACAAGTCCTCCCTAATTTTCCCAAAATTTTTACTTGGGATTATTTAGATATGACTCGATTTGATCCATCAATTACAATGCATAACCTATTATTGGACCCAAATACAAAATCTATAAAACAAAATAATTAAAAAATAATCCTAAGGTGGTATTGTTGGTAAAAGATGAAATTAAAAACTTCTTAGATGTCAAATTTATAAGAGCCATTACACATTCTAACTTGCTATCCAACATTGTCTCTGTTATAAAACCCAATGGTGACATTTGATGTTTCATTAATTTCCATGATTTAAAGAAGGCTTATCCTAAAGGTTATTTTACATTACCAAATATCAAGATGATTTTAGATTCTATAGCTAGATATGAGACATCTTTATTTATGTATGGATTTACAAGATATAATGAGATCAAAATTAACCCCATAGATAAAGAAAAGACTACATTTACTACTCCTTCAGGTAAATTTTATCATATAGCCATGCCTTTTAGATTAAAAAATGTAGGATCCACATATCAAAGGGCCATGACTCATATATTTCATGATTTTATTAAAATAATTATTGAGGATTATGTTGATGATTTACTCATAAAATATGAACATCACTAGGACCATGCTACTGATTTGTAAAAAATATTTGAGTGCTTGCTAAATTCTATTATTCAATTAAATATATAAAAAAGTGTTTTCATTGTACCTTTAAAAAAGCTACTAGGATACATTATTTCTCAACAAGGCATTGATGTTGATCCAAAAAATTTAAAATCCATTGTATAAATTACACCTCCAATAAATCTATAATAATTACAATGTTTTTAGGGCTGAATTTAGGCTATTAAACATTAAATTTCTTAGTTTGATGATAAAACAATTCCTTTTATGTGTTTACTAAAAAAGGACACAAAATTCATATGGGATGATGTGTGTTAATAATTTTTTTTATAAAATCAAAGCATATTTATCAAACCCATGAGTATTTATACCTCATTTTCTAGATAAATCACTAATTATTTACATATCAACCACCCATGAGGCCCTTAGGGCATTATTAACACAATTTGATGATAATCATAAAGAGTGTGCAATCTATTATATCAAATGCTAGCTACTCAATTATGAATGCAAATATAAAACAATGGAAAAACTATGTTTAGACTTAGTTTTTTCTATTCAAAAGCTACAAAATTATTTTCTTAATAATAAGGTTCATGTTATAATTAAATAAAATCCATTAAGTTTCCTTATGGATAAAACATGCCTAGCTGATTGCATCACAAAATGGGTCATGTAGCTTATAGATATTTATCTAAAATTTGTAGCCCAAAAGTCAATAAAAGGTCAAGTCATAGCTGATAAATTAGATATAACTCCCTTACCAAATTATTTTCTATTCACTGATGTTTTTTTTAATGAGTTAGAGGCATATAATATATCTTCTAATCTATGGAAATGTTCTTTGATGGATCAAAATGTAGAATAGATGTGGGTGATGATATTGTATTTTATATCCCTAAGGGTGAATACATGCCTTTATCTTAAATATTAGTCTTTTATTGAACTAAAAATATAGGTAAATATGAGGCCTTGATCATCGAATTGCCCATATCACACAAACTTCACATAAGAGACATCCATATTTTTGGTAATTCCCAATTGGTTTTTAATAAAGTTATTAATCATTACCAAATTAAAGTAGAGAATATTATGCCATATAAATAAATGGTAGATAAAATAACATAAATATTTGATATATTTACTATTGATAATATTACATATAAACATAAAATCCATGTATATTCCATGATAAGTACAAAATCCTTGATAAATTTTGTTATATTAATGATGATGATATATACTTTATCATATGATAGTTACAACATCCTTTTATTTCTTTTGATAAAATGAATATGTTAATCAGAGTACTATAAACATATAATGACATAATGATATTTATAATTTTTTCTATCAAGCCTATATACCAGACCATTTTTCACAAAATGATAAATGAAAATTACAACATGAAGAAATTTTCTATGTTATTATTGGAAATGATTTGTTCAAATGAAGTTTTGATTGAAAATTACTTTGATGATCAAAACAAGATGAGGCCCACACAACACTCTTGGAAATGTATGAAAAAGAGTGTGGTGGGAATTTTTAAAAATGTGTCATGTCACAAAAACTATTACACCAAGGCTATTATTGGCATACCATGGAATAAGAATGTATCAAACATGCAAAATTATGTTTAAAATGCACAAAATATAGTAATTTAAATCATGCATCATTGTATGAGTTATAACCACTTGTTTTACCATGGTATTTTTCCTTATGGGGTTTTGAATTGATTGGAAAGGTAAATCTAGTATCCACTAGTGGACATAAATTCATCATCATAGCTACATAATATTTTACAAAATGGGTGGAAACAATTTCAATTGAGTTTATCATAAGGGATGATATATGCATATTTTTGATGATATTATTTTCCATTTTGGTATAACTTCAATTATTACTTTTGATAATGGGTCATCATTTAAAAATAAGACAATAAAATTCTTTTGTATTAAATATAAGATTATGCATACATTTTCTACACCTTATTACCTATGGGGCAATGGCCATGAGGAGGCAATAAATAAGATAACTGTCAAAATAATTTGAAAACTAATTGAATGATACATCATTGATCAACACCAAAATATAGTAAATGATTTATGTTCATATCAAAATAATGTCCACATACCTACTCATGCCACACCTTACTCTTTGGTATACAATATAGATTCTATTTTACTAATTAAACTCGAGATACCTTCTTTGCATGTTTCTCTTAAATGGACACCTAATCATGCCACACCTTACTCTTTGGTATATAATACATACATATTTTTACCAATTAAACTTGAGATAAATTATTTGCATGTTTCTCTTAAAGACATTATCAATTTTAATAAATACCATGAAAAGAGATTGCATTAGTTAGAGTGGTTGAGTGACAAATGCACCTAGGTTATTGATAACCTACATGTCTATTAGGACCATGTAAAATGAGAATATAAAAAAAAAATTGGCCACATGGATTTGATGTGGGTGACCTAATACTAAAATAAAATTAAAAAAATAACAATGAAAAAAAATTTAAAGGGAAGTTCAAACCAAATTGGTTGGGACCATTCACAATTATAGAAAACATGGGAAAAGACATATACCACTTTGATATACTTGAAGGAAAAAATTTAAAATTTACAGTGAAATTTATTCACTTGTGTAAATATATTATGTAATATGTCTTCAAATATCCAAAAAAAAATTTAGCATAAACATGTTATATTGTCTCCTTGGCATCTGTGTGTTATTTCCATGTTAATGGATGACATATCAATTATTCCTACATACACATGTGTGTCAAAGTTATATTTTAGTGTGATATAGGCATAATATATAAATTATATATTCATATTTCATATGTTAGGAGCTCCATCTACTCATGTCATATGGAAATTGGGGGCATCCACTTCTTTAATCTTGATACACATAGGTTGTATCATTATATATTCTCTTCATTATCATGTTTGAGATCTTCTATACTTACATGTGCCTTTATCCATGACTATATATGCTACATGGTACTTTATATGATATGCACTTAACACTTTTTTATAACACATTTGATCTATGGTATACTATGATATGTTTATACTAGTTGCTTATGCTTTCCTTGATGTAATTTCATGAGTGTCTTGACTTGTTATTGTCTTGATCTTTTGAGCATTTGAATATGATCCTTTATTTACATCCCCCATGCATATGTGTGATTTATTTTACATTTTAACATGTCATCATTTTTCATATGAACATTTGAATATATTATCTTTGCATTTGTGGACATTTGACTAAGTTGCATCCCTTTGATTGTGAAACATTTGAACATGCCCCTTGTTTTCAATCTCTTAGGACCATTGTATGTTGAATTGATTTTAACTGCTATTATGTGTGTGCTTGTTTTCTTTTTGAGATTTTACTATTACTGTATATATTTTTCCAAGATATTTATCATCTATCATAGGCCTTCAAGTGATCACATTATTCTATGTGCTTCAATGATATATTTATCTAGAAATGTTTTCATATATGATTCATGGTTTCATTCATAGATTATATAATTGTCTTATCCTTTTGAGGTGAGGCAACAACTAGTTTATATTCTTCCCTCAACTCAATGTGGGGGCATATCAATGGAGGCATGTCATAGATGCATGTTATCTAGACTTGGCATATTTTAAGATTAAGTGGGGGCTTGCTTTGGAAGCATCCTCTCCACACTTATTCAATATTTAAGACACCTAGATTCAATGGAGGAATTATTTGGATGCATGTTATAAACACTTACTCACATTTGGCATAATTTTTTGATTCAATGTGGGTATGCTTTTAAATCATGTTTTCCACACTTAAATAATACTCAACACACCTAGATTTAATGGGGGCATGTTTCTGAAACACATATTTCATATTAGCACTTATTTCATTTTTCAAATTTATCCATATAGTGGAGGCATGATTTAGAAGCATGTTTTCCACACCTACATAGTTTTTGAATTGGCTAAAACACACATTTATATAATTTAGATTCATAATTATGGTAAGATTATATACATTGGTACCATTTTTATACATAGTTTCAACATGAGACCTATATAATTTGCATATGATATGAAATGTGCACCTCATATTACAAAAAATGAAATTAATTTTAGATTTCAAAACACTCTTAGAGACTATCACCACCCACAAGGTTAGCCTTTTACATAATGTATTGAACTAATCTACTATAGTAGTTGGTTTACTTTTGGTATGATTGAGGTTATTAAATAACTCAATATTGCCATGTTTTTAGATTGGGCTTGATTATATCATCTATTCTCACTAGTTTGATAGAGTGAGTTGACTTGGCTCACTCACACTCATTGGATTATAAGTATGATTGGGTTCTATGGTTGAGCTAATCTCAACTACCAGGTGGTAACTCACATTTTATCCAAGGTAGGGGTCATGTGCCTTCCAATATCTCTCTATCACCTTAGATATATGTACTTTTCATATATATGTTTGTGTGTGTGTGTGTGTGTGTGTGTGTGTGTGTGTACATATATATGTATATATACATATTTACATATACATACACACACACACACACACACACACACACACACACACATGTGTGTGTGTGTGTGTGTGTGTGTGTGTATGTGTGTGTATGTATATGTATATATGTATATGTACATATATATGTATGTATATATATATATATATATATATATATATATATATATATATATATATATATATATACATATATATATATAATGTATGTATGTATACATATATATGTATGTATGTATGTATGTATGTATGTATATATATATGTCAGTTTTAAAGATTTACAATTATTCATATTTTCAAATCAATGTAGATGATATTTATGTATTATATAACACCTCAATATTTTACACCTAGAAAACTCATATTGTAGTTCTTTCTCTCAGTTATGGCCCTTTCCCACTTTTATAATTGTACATCTACTCTATCTTGTGCCCCTTTACATATATCTTAGTTTAACTAGTCTTATGTTGATTACCCAAACTTTATATCTTGCCTAGAATGCTTAAGATATGATTATCTTATGTCCATGCAAGTTCTAAGCTTATACATATTTTATAACTACCAGGACATAAGCATTATTTACAAAATTATATATCAATGTTGGTGTCCTACCCTAATGCAAGTGTCCAGTGCCCTAACATCATATTATTTACAAATGAAACGTATCCTAATGGTCAACCTAAGTGATTAATGTAATTTATTTCTCCAAGAGGATTGGTATAAATATGAGATAAACCCTCATTCATTCCTCACATAGAAAATACCTAAGTCAATTTATCGTATCATTCAATAACACAATGTTTCCAAATTTTGTCTTATTTAAATATAAGTCATAAGGATAACACATACACAAGTCTAAATTATTGAAGGAGCAACCTAAGACCTTGATTTACCAAGTTACAAGCTAGGTCACTATTTTACTTGCTTTGCACATATCTCATTATTCACACACAAACTAACATCTAGGGGAGAACTACATTAGTCTAAGGTCCTCTTAAAAGTATTGGATATGTAGGTAGTGATCATTGAAAAAGGCTTATTTGGGGTTAGATCAACACCATGTGCCCACTAACCCATTTTTCTCAATCTCACTATAAATATGAGAAACTAGAGTTTTGTAATTTTATGAAGAGTGATATTCCATGACCCAAATCTAAATTTAGTAGTGTGAAAGAAAAGAAAAAACCATAATCTTCCAAGTGGTTTCATCCTTTTCCAATAGGTATTCCATATAGGAAACCTATGTCTGGTTCAGATAACAACATTGATGATAATATCCAAGGCTGATGTTAACGTCCATAGATCTAAATGAACCCAATCTAGAATTTGGTGATTGTTACATAATCTTCTTCTAGTTGTTTCCTACCTTTCTAGATCAAGAAGTATATAAACATATAAACCAAATAAGTACATTATTTCTTTGTAATTTACATATCTCACATAGTTATACTTATTATTTCTAACTTATATAAATTTAATGAATTCAATAGATATTATATCTGATTTTATATTTTAATTACCTTTCTATAAACATAGTTTATCACCCTTGTAACCTAGGCTATCTCTATTCCATTTAACTCTAGATTTCTTAATCTATATTTTTAGCATGAAACAATAGGATATAGAGTACTTGGGTCATATTATGTGCATGAGGGTGTAAAATGAGACCCTAATAAGATCAAGGACATGTTTGTGAAAAGTTATTGAAACATAGAAACACCGCTCAAAAAATTACTGAAGAAATATTTATTCCATTAGAATGTATCTATAACCAAGGCATTTGATAAATTGAAGGAAAACACAAGCTTCACTCTATTTTTGGCCACCCTAGTTTTTTTTAAAAATTTCAAAGTTGATTGTGATGCATTAGGATATGAAATGGGGATATTAATCCTACATAAAGGGTAACCCATTAAATTTATGATTCATTAGCTCAAATATAATAATTTTATAAAGCAAATCAATTAAAAGGAGATGATGGTTATTCTTTATGTAGTTAAATTATGAAGACCTTATATAATGGGTAGACATTTTAGGTAAAAAATGATCATGATCATCTAAAATACTTCTTGGAAGAAATGTTGTCATCTAAAGAACAAAAAAAATTGGTGACCAAAATGTTGGGGTATGAATTTGAAATCATATATAATAAATGAAAGCATAATTAAATCACATATACACTATCTAAGAGGGATGAATCCATAGAGGCATTATTATGCATAATGTATATATGAAAGACATATATACTGGATAAGGCAAGATAAAAATGGGAAAATAAAAATAATACACAAGTTATGAATCATAGATCTATCAAGATTCTATTATCTCAAAAAAATTTGATTGGAAAGGGAATGCCTTAAGTACAAAGATATATTTTACATGTGCAACAATTTTACTCTCAAACACAAGATCCTTATAGAGATCCATGAATATATAGTATAGGAACATTAAGGAGTTTTTAAAACCTATCATAGAATTAATAAATATTTGTTTTGGGATTAGCTTAAAGGAGATATCTATAAATTTATGGTATATTACATTATGTGTTATAACAATAAGGGTGCGACAATTAAGACTTTAGGTCTTTTTCAATCCTTATCTACTCCTAGCCAAATGTGGGAAGATGTTTTAATGGATTTCATAATAGGTTTTCCTATGTCAGAGGTTAAAAATCTTATCATGTAATTATGGATATGCTAACAAAATACACCTTTTTTTCCCTTGAGTCAACCATTAGTATCTAGTACAATAGAAGATGATTTTTGGGATATAATTTAAAAGCTACATGATATCCCCATGGTCATGGTAAGTGACTATGATGTTATTTTTAACAATAATTTTTAGACTTATTTATTTTCATGTTTGGGTAATTAATTGAATCATATCTTGTCATATCATCCTCAATTTGATGGAAAAAAGTGTTCAACAAATTTATAGAGGGTTATCTTGTCATATCACCCTAAATATAATGGGTTCATTGGTTACCACTAGTAGAGTGGTGGTAAAACACTTCCTTCCATATGTCATCCATAATGTCTATTTGTGTAAATGTATGGGTATAAAATTCCTCCATCACCTCATACTTGATGTAACAGCCCTATTGGGTTAGATAATATTTTTTTAAGTTAAACATATATACTATAAATGGATTACACCTTGATAATATAAAAAAATATCATATATATACTCAAGTGATAACAAAAAATACATAGTACATCTTATATAATATATCTCTAATGTCATGAAAATGCCACATAAAATGAATATAGAAAGTAATATAACTTATTATCCATGACTGATACAACTCTACAATCATTATTATCAATAGAAAAATAATTACTAATTACAATACCTCATGACAATACTCAATAATAATATACAATGTACATAATTTAGATATCTGGCTCTCTGGAGCATGAGTCCCTCGAACTCTCTAGTATCTATGGTAATCTCAAGTGTCATCTCAATATAAGTATTATTGTGGGGAGGGATAACATTATCTAATCAATTTTCCACATAAACCATGGACTAAATATACCCCACACTGATCCCATCAAGAAATGGCCCTCCCTTCATGGAAGAGTAGATAGTGATGGAATGGGAACCTAGAGAGACAAGTAACCATGTGTTATATGATTCTAAGATAACATGCAATGTATCATAGAAATATATTCTATTATAATATATCATAGAAACATGTGAATCATACTCATGAAATTATAATACCTCACTAAAAATACTTTGGCCCCAAATTTTATTAATAATAAAAAATAATGATCTAGATCAATCAAATTCATACACACCACTTGATCAGACTGCCTTCATTTGTCATTGTGATACTAGTAAGATATTGAAGTCCATCTCACTCCTTACTCTATATCAGCAATGCAAATTTTTCAAATACAATTCAACCACAAGATTCATTTAGTTTACATACTATTTGCAACACACTATATAACATGCTAGATATATGAGTAAATAAAGTATACATTTATTTCTTCAAATGTATAAATTAATCTTACATTATTTTCTATCTCATACTAGAAATAATGACTACAATTAATACCATTTGGATAAAATATACATTTCTATAGATTTTAACTACCATAATTTGTTTCCAAACATACTATGCCTATGACAACCCATATTACTATAGTCTAGTATACTAAGACATTCCTACTAGTTTTCCCAAAAATAGTCATATATAATAGTCTTAAAAATATTAAAACATAAGTATTTGTACAAGTAACTATATATAACAAAGCAATTCATAGTTCCCATGGGACACAAAAATATAGAAATACAATATTTGTTAAACTCTCCAAGAATGCATGTACGCATACAAAAGATCTTATCCACTATTACAAAACACACTATCCATAGTAATAACCAACATGTATATAGTAATTAGTCAAATGTAGATATGAGTTTAGGTATAATAATTATAGTACATACCAACCAATTACAACATACTATTATACTATAGTACCCTATGATATCCCATACAATCATAGGTTATCAACTACATAATAACACAATCAAAGCTTATGATTTCAATAATCAAGTGACACACATATAAAATAACAATTAAACAAGTATGGGGATATACCACCTGGGTATACCCTAAATCTAAGCTGATTACCATCATTCAAGTAACATAAATAATAATCATGTAACATGATGCACTATTATATACTAGATTTAACTAAGCATTTATACATACTAAAACTCTCATAAATTATATTTCACACAAGTATTTAGTGATAAATACATATAACTAACAACAAATACATCATTTGTAGAGAAACAAAGAACATATAACCCATTATAATATTCATTTAGACATGTCTTATTTTTTGTAAGAATGTACTCAAATGGATATGGTTCCCTGCCCTTTGAAATCCTATGGCTATTTCAATAATCCATTAACCATATCTATAGGCACACCATCTGATTCACCCATATATGTTATAAATATACTTAATTAAATCTTCAAAATAATATATTTTCCTCAATATAAATGGTTATGGTTTAAATATGGAGAAGGCACTTTACAATCCTCAGTTACTTAATTGGTTAATATAATCTTATTGACAAACTATTACTATTACTAATAATATTTCCATAATATTAAGGAATAAACAATTTTATTCATGTTAAATAATAGTTTTAGCCTGAATAGCCAATACTAGGTAATATAGATAAGATCATTTCCATGGAATCCATTCATGTTTAAATATATACTCATGTATAATTCCATCCATAAGAACACACATCTGAAATTACATATATATATATATATATATATATATATATATATATATATATATATAAGAGTTTTATATTCTCAATTTTCCATATTTCATATTAGGAAATGTCATAGTTCAAATTATTCTTGATGGATAATTTCCTCAAATTACCTAAATTTTATTATTCATAGCATAAAGAACCAAAAAATAGGAATCCACAGATATTATTCATGACTTTAGGATACACATCCTAAAATATAAGATTTAATATATAAAAAAGGGTCTCATTTATAGGAACCATTTATAAAAGTTATTATATACATTATAGACATAATATATTCTCTTATTGCTCTACGCTACCTTAAGCCTAAACCTTCTGATCACCCCATTTCAGTGAGCTTATTATACATTAGGAAATCTTGGTTTCCATTCTATATATTATATATATATATATATATATATATATATATATATATATATATACTTAGATGACTGTCAAAGTTAGCCACTTCCTTTGTTAGTTCAAGTCACCACTCCTTACAATTTTAGACTTTACATAGTGTAACAGATTCACTATATTAAGAGAATAGTTTTATATATTTTGTTTAATAAATGAACTAATATTTTATATGTAGAAATATGTAATTTGGATGACATTTTCCCCAAGATATCATTTTCCAATGACTAATGATAACATTATATTGAACCCAGACATATAACTTCATATTTGATAAAACTAAAATATAAGTATAGGTGTTAAGGAATCATTTATTTCTAGGATGCATATTAAGAACAAGTAATAGAAGTACAATTCTCAATTGGGTATCTTCCTATAGGCCTAATTTATATTGATGGCCTGATTTCTTTTAAACATTTTGATAAATATAATATGTAGTCTCCAACATAACTAACTTTGTTAATCACATGCCCACTAGAAGCATCAGAACAAATATATCTCTTGAAAAATCTCTTCCATAATATTTTTCTTAGGTGAGTCATAAAACATCAATAATTTCTAGTGTAAGATAAATCTCACCAAATAGCTAGGTATTCATGTCATGAGAAAAAAAAATTACAAGTAAGAATTTTATACATATGTCAAGAAGCAAATGTAGTTCTTCAAGATCGAAGCATGAAAATATCTCAATGAAATTATTTCAATTTTTATTAGAAAATGTTTTTATTTTTTATTTTTTTTTTCAAGTATGCTAGATCCTCTAGTTTGATGAGGCCTTTTTCACTTTAAATACATCGATGGCCTTCCTTATTTCACATTTTCTATTAATTATTCTAAATAAATTCTCATAGACAAAAAATGGAAAACAGATAAATTTAAAGGAAAATTTTTTTATTGGATGTACCCATTTCATCCTACAAAACATCATAACAAGAAAACAAACAACCTAGGTGGCAAAGTTAGGGAAGGGAGGATAATTGCATACCTAACCTTATGGGTAATATGAAGGTGTCTAAATCTTTATGATCTAATTTGAAAAATTATAGCAGTGTCGAGCAGCCATATTATTTGGAATACTATGACCAATCTCTACAAGGTGATTTTTTGTTCTAAGTTTAGGTATTAACTAGAATGCATGTCTTAACTATATTTAATTATAGTTTAGCAAATATGTAAATATATATAATGTCACCTAATTAAATGGAGTCATTGTAGTCATATATGAAATTGATGTAGTTAAATGGTTATATAAACAACAATAATAAAATGTTAATAAAACATACAAATCACCACACTAATGCCATATCCAACTTCTTGTTTTTATATTACTCAGATCACTATGTTACCCTTGGTAAGTAGTTTGAAATTTATTTATAAATATTCATATATATATATATATATATATATATATATATATATATATATATATATATATATATATATATATATATATATATATATATATATATATATATATATATATATATATATATATATATATATATATATATACATACATTTATTTTATTCCATATAGATATATCTAGATACATGTGTATTTATTTATGCAACCCATAAATAAGTGTATACAAACATATGCATATGTATTTATATATTCAAATATCTAGAAATTGAATACTATTCATACCTAGTAAAAATGCTTTCTTTCTCTTCTCATCAATTCCATTTTCCATATTCTCCTTAGATTTGAACCCTATCTCCTTTCCATCTTATAAACCTTGCTTTATTCTTCTTTCCATACTTCCCCCTTTTATAAAATTTTGCATTTTATATTATGAAAAGGGCATGACTTTTTTTTAATATTTTTAACTTTTTTGTCTATTAATATATTTTATCTATTTATTTCCATATCAGAATTATGATTTCTCTCTTTTGTTTTTATATCTCATTATTTAATTTATTTATTATTTTTAGTTTTATTCTAAATAACAACTTCCTATTATTTGTTTTCTCTCCTTTTATTTTATTTTAATATGAACTGCATAAATTTCATATTTTTTTAATATATTTTAGTATATTTTCTATTTGGAATGCCAAAATATCAAATTTTACTTAATTAAATCAGCACCCAAATATATTATAATAATTATAAATGGAAATTTATAAATAACTTGTATTTTAAATTTTAGTCTTGCCAAATTGTTCTTTCCATTATTAATGACAAGACATGTCACATTCACAAGAGAATTAATTAAAACATTTACCTATACTAGCAAACCACATAAATTAATATCCCAATCACACAATAATTAATTATTTTTAATGCATTTATACTATGTACTAACTACTATGTGTGTGTTTGTTTATAGGGTTTTACTAGCTCTCTATAGATCCTCAATGTCTCCATATACATTACCCTCTCTAATGATGTTCTCCTTTTGGCATGCTCAAGGGATGAATTCTCTTGTATCCACCTCACAACACATAGGTAATTAGATCATACACAAGATAAACATAAAGTAATAATATAACTAAAATAATGCATTAATATGCTTAAATTTTAACCACGTATATCAACCAACTCATAATAAGAAATCATGTATCATCATCTAACTAAGCAACATTATACTATCCCATAATAGCATAAATATCAATCTTAGTAAAAATTATAACCCAAATTTGAAGTTTCCAACTATAGATATCCATGGATGATCTGCCAAGTCTACCTAGTGAGGAATCAAGATGTAACACTGAAGGCTAAACCAAGGGCTAGAGATATTGAGGAACACCTTCAACACTAGTAGAAGGTACTAGTTAGTCACAGATAAAATTTAAAATGGAATAAAATTTAATGAAGAAACAAGTGGATTTACACCATACTGAGAGGAATTTTGAAGTGGATGATTGGGCATTTGTGAGACTAAAACCATACAATAAAATGTCTTCGTAGTAACAAAAAAGGATAAATTTTTTGATCATAAGTATTATGACCCTTATCAAATATTAAAAAAATCAATAGTGTCACATAAAATCTATATTTATCTTAGTCTACATGCATACATACAATATTTCATTTCTCCAAAAAAATTAAGGTAATTAGATAGTATCCACCTATAATGAGTACTTGAGTTGGATGAGGAAGGCATAGTCATTTTGAATCTTGATTAGATTTTTTATACATGCACTAAAAATCAAGGACATTAATGAGTATTTTATTAAGTGGAAGAATATGGTGAGAGAGGATGCAAGATGGGAGGATAAAACATTCCTAGAACAACATCAAGAGTTAATAAAAGTTGAAAGAAATAGTGTTTTGAAAGGGAAGGTCATGTCATGCCCTTAACCTATAACAGGTCTAGGGATATGTGTGGTTAATCTATGTCCTACATTACCCTTTATCTTACCTTATCACATTTATATATGTTTTCATATTATTAGTAGGGTCAGATTATGAAGTAACCATAACCTAAGTCTGGTATATAGTAGGTAATGGTTACTACTTGAGGTTGACATTATGAATTATATTCTTATTGAATTTTTTTGAAGGTTTCCCCCTCAAAGTGGGTCAATACTATTTATCAAGTATTCTAATTTACCATAAATTATTACTATGGATTCACTTATTTTCTTCTCATTATTACACTATATTTTTGTTAATCTTATTGTGGTGTTTACATGTATATCCATTCTTCATAACTTTATTTATCTAAGTAATTAAATTACACCCAAACATTCTAGGAGAGACTCTTCATTTAGATATTCATCCAATTCCCATATTTTTAGCAAGCCCATATCATCAATGAGATCAAGATATATTAACTCTAATGTTGGTATGTGATTGAATTATCACATAGGGTTTGATTTTGATATAAGGAAATGTGTATAAATAATATCTCTCTTTGTCTTACCATCCTTATTAAGAGTATTAAGGTACCAATGGTCTGATTTGAATGGATTATTTGATCCCTTATTATATCTTAATCCTTCTTTTCCTATATGATCAAATGGAAAAACATGATTAACAATTCCTTGTTCTTAATTTACCAGTCCTTGTCCATTGTATTCTAGTTTTCATATATTTTTATTCCTAAACCATATTACTTTAATTTTTATGTTTAATCTAGAGAAGAATTAATGTTTTTAGATGTTGGAATGTATGATAATTTTCTAAGTGGGACACCCATATTCTTGAGGAGAAAAATGTAATTTTAATAGGTCAAAATAATTTAACTTGTATTATATAGATTCAAATTTAGGTTGATGAGATTCATGATATGTACCATTATTATCATCTAGTATGTGATTTAATGTATTTTTCTATATGGTAAATCACTGAGTGGTGTATCATATCTATATGGGCTATGTAATTTTTAGTAGGTTGATTCATTACACCACATTTTAAAGGTATCAAACAAGTGTATATATATCATTCCTAAATAAATTTGACATAAGTATGAATTGTATAAGAAATTACTTTCATATAATGAACCCAAGGTGTTCATAGTAAGATATTAAAACTAAGGTCTTTAGGTATAACTTGCCATTTTTTTTTTATTGTTCTTGGACCTATATTGACATTTAATTTATTTGTTCTATGCATTTTCTATGGTATGCTTTTGAAGCATCGAATTCTCATATCATAATAGGTAATGCATTTTACTCCTATACCAAGTATATGAAGAAAATATATATTATAGATGTCAAGTCTTGATCCATTATCTACCAGAATAAGATTAACACATTTATCTATAGTTTATACTTAAATATATAATGGAGAGTTAATAATGTTTTTATGAGGTAAAGATTATTTTTAAAAAGATATATTATCTTCAATCCACCCTAATGTATCAAAAATAGTTTCAAAATAGGCTGGTTCTGCATCATTTGGTAATGTTATATCTTGTAGTGCTACATAAAGAATGCCCTTATAGATAATGGATATTTGGATTAATTTTAATATATATTTTTATATTGAATATTATTAAGTATATTTATGAAATCATAGTCTCTAGTTGCATTGGCCAGTACTTCAGGTGGTAGAGGAAGATTGAGAATTATATTTGTGTTACCTCTAATTTTCACTATAGGATTCTATATCTTATCTCTTTTTGTTATGACAAAATTTAACTTCATGTATAATATAAATCTAGGTCACATAATAGGGGAGGGATATCAGATACCTATACCATAAGATATTGAGTGAGGAAGAATGAAAGGAGTCATAAATTCCATTTCCATTCAAGTAATAACTTGAATAATCTCATATTAAAAATTCAGACAGTATGTATTAATAATGAGATCTAATATTTTCTCATGTATAATATCATCCTTAGTTTTATTGTAACTAAATTTAACCCATTTCATTGCATGATATATAAATATAACATAAAATATATGAAAGAGACATGCAACTATTATAGTCATAGCTTGGATTGTGAAAACAAATGTCATCTATTGTAGCCATGCCATGATTATTATTATATAAATAATGAGAAATAAAAAATAATATTTGAAAGTCTAACCATAATAGGAGATAAATTTGAAATTACAATGTATAAGGAAGAGAAGGCATTTTTGTGTTCAAATCAAGGGATAGGTTCATGAAAGTGTTTTAATTATTTCATATTTTAATTATATAAAAATAATGTAAAATTAGCGATAATCAAATTATTTAAAATATGGAAATAATTTTACTAATCTAAATTAAAATAAATAAATAAATATTGTACTATTTTAATTTACAATTGACAAAGAAAGAGGGGATTAATGTAATTAGTTGATTATGATTATCTACTAGTAAATGCATCTCTCAAAATTATTCAAACCTAAGGTGTTTATTTACATCAAAATTGTATGTAATTTATTCACCAAATTTTAAAACCTAAAACAGAGGCTAAAGGCCTCTCTAGATGCTTTTGACAAAGTCTGACTCATGCAGTAGACAACATTATCTTGGGGGTCACCAACAATGTCCATGTCTACTATTTGGGGCTATAACTCTTAATAACCTTATGCATACTAAAAATTCTTCACATGTGTACACATGCCTTTGATCTTATGCATTGATGTCTATTTTTCCTTCTCTTCTATATAAATCTTAATTGTGTATTTGACCGAAAGATTCCCTTAAAAAAGGGTTAATATTTTGTGTTCGACAGCCTAATGCACTATTTGTTGAATGAATATGTGTTTCATACTCTCCAATACTATGAATAGGGCTGAATTTTTTTTAATTATTCCACTTATGTGAGTGTGTGTGAAAAATCATGAATAATTTAGAATACAATTCAATGTTTTGATCTTTCACACTTGACACCATATAACTTTAACTTTGTTATTTAGAATTGGATCTATGGAATAATATAAGTTTACTCTTTGAATATTTTTTATATGTGTATGAATTTTATAATGTCTAAGGAGAGTGCTAATTGATTCTTAAATTTTTCAAGGTATTTTCAAATAGTCGCCAAGTCATACCAAGTGAGCAAAACCTTAGGAATGATTTGTCTGTATAGATAACTCGGTGTGATTTTTTTATATATCTAAACCATAAAAAGTGTCTATGATAACCTAATGAATACTTCCCAATATTAAAAAAAATCCATTGAGCATGCGTAGACATTGCCTATATAGGTAGACACCCATGGTAATTGAAAATGTCCAGCCATTATTAGTAGTGTCCTAAGATTGTAAATCACTAATATGAGATGATAATATGTTACTTTATAGACTAATATGATATTAAATAATTATATCTAGTGAATATAGGTAGTTAATAAATACATGGGTAAAAAAATAAAGGGAAAGTGTGCTCAAGAGTCAAATGTATACAAATTTTCCAAGTATGTCAAAGCACATCAAAGTTGATGATGAGTTAGTGTCTATTACCAAATTTAGGTGTATACACAATCATTTTCAATAAGTGTAATTTAGTTCAGTTGGCATCAAGTGTATTCATTATTTAAATTTTTAATTTCAAACTTTTTCAATGATTAAAATTATTATAGATTACTTGTAATGAGAATAAATTAATCTATATATGTTTTACTATAGATTTCACATGGAACAAATGATATATTATTACTATTCATGTCAACACTAAGAAAAACTATCACATGTACCAAATTTATTTATTTTATAATTCTAATTTAGAATTTTGAATAATATAGAAAAGGAAAGAATCTATAGACACCTAAATTTGGTATTGAACATGTTGGCAACATAAATTTGGACATACTTAGATAATGTACATATATTTTACACATGATCACACTACCACTATATTAGTCTACGAACACAATATATTATCCACCACTATTTGATATACATATTTATTTAGGAATAACTTGGTCTATGCAAGAACACCTTTAAAATCCTATACAAACATTATCCATACATCAGATCCTCATTTTTGATCCTAGGAAACTACTGATAAACATGGATTATGATAGTTAATATAGTTCTCTCCCTTTTATGAGAGTGTTTAGAGGCCTTAAAAGACTATTTTTCAAATTGTAAGATATACATTAGGTATTACTAGACACGTTTCATGGGTCGGTTATTTTAGGAAATTACTAAAGAGGCACCTATATATAAACATCATCCATAAGGTTATTTATTATTTACTTAAAAGTGACATAACAAGACCTTGGATCAAATCTCACTGTCTTGGATCATGATTAAAAATTCATATACACATCTCATATATTTAAGGAGTATCCCTATAGTAGTATATAGTTTTAAATATAAATATATGAAGGTCAATTTTGCACGGTGCCAAATATCAAATATCAAAGATGGGACTACATTCTATATTATTCATAATTTTTCACACATTCACCTAAGTGGGATCACTACATGAAGTTTGATCCCTCTTCAATGTATTTAAATGTAACCAATGCTTAATAATTAAATATTAATTGGTTGGTATTAGTCCAACCTAAAGTACTAACCACTTTTTAAGTTATCTTATGATCAATCAAGCACATCAATCTTTTGGAAAAAGAAGATAGAAAGCATGCATCAGCCCACATGATCAAACATTTTATGTATATAGAATAACATTATAGTCATATAAGTAAGTATCCTATATATATTAGATTCCCATAGTGTGGAGGGACATTACGAGTAAACCCTAATAGTGTTGGTTATTACAATCATCTAATCTTGTTGGTAGTGTCTTGATAGTTTGTTAACACCTACTTTAGATCTAAGCATGTAACTGAGAATTTTCATTTCTTGTATCATCTTTTGTAAGTGAAAACCAGTTAGACTTAGGTAAGTAACTCATCCTTCTATTTTTTTTTCAATTATAAATCATGTTTTTTAAATATCTATTAACCCATTTTAATTTATGTCAGTATATGTATTTCCATTATTTCTATAATTTAAAATAGTGCATAGTTTCAATTATTTTATATCTCTTATGTTTAAAATAATAAAAAAACATAAAAAAATTAGGATATAGGATTGAGTAAAATAGGGACTATGGCTATATCTAAATATAGTCAGGTTCACATGCACGCACGCACGCACTCACGCATGCATGCACGCGCGCGCGCACGCACACGCACACACACACACACACACACACACACACACACACACACACACACACACACACACACACACACACACACACACACACACACACACACACACACACACACACACACACACACACACACACACACACACACACACACACACACACACACACACACACACACACACACACACACACACACACACACACACACACACACACACACACACACACACACACACACCACACACCCACCCAACCACCCACCTACACTGACATGGTATTTTAATAAAGGTGTTATATATACATAATATAAATTTTTTGTGGTATTTTAAAAAGTCCAAATGAGGAAGATTTTAATGAGATTACTATACACTAAAATAGAATCACAATAATAGATAAAAATATGATTGAAATAAGGGTATAAAAATGAAGAATATGATTGATCTACTTTGATGGGGGAACCTCCAAAACCTTACAGTAATAATAGAATACATAAATTGATGATCAAATACTCCAAACTAACTCATATATATACCATATTTATACTATGGATACTATGAAGGCCTACCCTACTACCAATATGAAGTTATGTAAAAGATCATACGACTTAATTAAAGTTTATGTTATCCAAAATTTGGTGACATATATCCCAATACACACCATAGGATAATGGTGTAGAATGCTCCTCTACATACAAACCAACTTTATCCTTAAAAAATGGTCAATGTATGCTTTTGTAAGAATTATTCATCCTCCTATGTCACATTTTCACTTGCGAAATTATTCCAATTGATTACATACTCTATAATCACCTTATTTATAAACCTCTTAGTTTGTGTCCAAAGTATTTCCTTAGGTTAAAAATTGATTGTTCCATCCTCATAAAACTCTATTAACCATTTCTAGGTTGAAAATATTTGTCTAATGAGCTTCTTGAAGTAGGAAATGTGAAATATTAGATGTATTTAAGCTAACTAATGTATTTTGTGTTTGTTTTGAGTGTGTTCCTTGATTTCTCAAACCTTTGTTTTTACCTTCAAGGATGAGATTATGGATAGTATATTATAACCAGAAATTTCCTAAATGGAGATATCTTGGATAAATTATCTCTTTTACATCAAAATTTTTTAACCATGCCCCAAAAAAATATTGAGTTCCCAATTGTTACTTCCTCTCAATTTAATGATGTATGGACATTTTATTAATGTGCCTCTAATGAAAAAAAAAGTGTTATAACCCCATCCACACCATTTAAAAGCATAGTTTACATATGATTATTTTTTAATTTTTGGAGACTTTACACACAACCCTCATAGTTATAATTTCCTACACTCTAAATGAAATCACATGAATAACTCCTAGAATTTTATCTTAATCATTACCAAGGTAGTGAGTTTTTGGACTACCAAAACAATGTTTACTCCACCCATGGAAATGGAAAACATTAGAAAATTATATAGCAATTAGTCCCCCATGGTGAGTTTAGTTTTATGTAATTTTTCCATAAAAAATAATTTTTTCCCATCTGTAACTTGATCTAACATTATGGAGATGGGTGAAAAATTAGTCAATCAATATTGACACCTTTTATTCTTTGAAGAGACCCACTAACTTGATAATTTTTGGAGTGATTATATTTGAAAGTGCATGGAAAGATATGGTTACAAATATCCCACCTCTTCTTATAGCTTATCAACAATCAATAATGCTTCTTATTCACCCTCTTCATGTTACATAGTGTCATCAATGCAGAATAGCTTATTTTTTCCACATTTATATCCTTTACAAAAATTTCCATCATAGATTATCTCTGATACTAGTGGGGCAAGTCTATTACTAGCTAATAAGTTATCCTCTACCATGTGTACAATGAGAATAGACTTAAACACATTAAATAAAATAAACATGCGTAATTCATGCTAAATGTGGTATTTGAGACCAAAAATATATAATTAATTCATTTTATTATATATAATTGTCTCCACTCACAATGATAGTTTTGTAATTAATGAATATAATCCTTAACTGGTCATGTTTGTTGCATATTTTCCAACTAGATAAAGTTATTATCCATCACATTATTACTATAGTGAATTTTAAAATCCTTTATAAAACTTAATTAGGTGAAACTACGAGTATTATTCATTTTTTAAGTACATAGCCATCAATACTAGATGAATTATTTAGGTTATAAATATAAGCATGCAATGGTAACCTTATCTTCTCCTAGAGTCTGATTTAGTTAATAAACATTATCTATTTGGTTGATCTAGTTGAATAAATCATTTCCATAAAAAATATGCATGTCTAACTTTGGTAAGAGGTTCCTAGGCAAAAAATTAGTGTTATCCATGAGATGAATCTTCATAAAATTTGGATCAAGATTGGGTTATCCCTTAGATTTGCATTGATTCAATTTTGAGATTAACATATTGACAAAAGTTGTGAGTGTAGTCAATTGTGTACTAATGTTATCCATATATTCTTGCATATAAGCCATATCTCAATAATAGTATTTTACATAGTATTTTTTAATCCTAGATATTATTTGTAGGAAATATTTTGCCTCATAGTGGTAGATAAATAATATATTTAGGTAAGATAAATAGTCCCATAGGAGATGAAATGAATTGCCACATTTATGACTATAAATATTTGTAATGTTATTCATTTAAAGCGATGTAAATACATTTTTGGTTTGTATAAAATTAAGGTTTATTTTCATTCCATTATTTTTAGACTAACATTGGTATCAAAGCACATACTTATCCTATCTTAGTTTAATCATGAATTGAACTTTTTTAGTTTGAAAAACATTTAAATATGATTTGATTTACAATTTTGTATATAAATTGACATTTATATGATGATAACTTAGTTCTATGATTTTGATGTATATGATACATTTTTACTGTTGTGGATATATGTACATATTTATTATGTAGTGTAATATTATGATTAAAATAATTATTTTGATATAGGTAATGTTGATGTCATTTGCATGATTGTAGGTATTATCAAAGAATAATCTAGGAATATGAAAATAAGAGTTTATCAAACTAGTATTAAAAACATTATAAAAATATAGATTATAAGTTAAAAATTTGGTTTTTATTTGGTTCCACAAAAAAATTTAGTATTATGTTTATATTATGGAAAAACCAACATGCTTATGAATTATATTATCATATCAAGTGGCCATCTTTGGTGTAAGTCAATTATGCATGTTGTTAATTATTGTTGATTGAGTGTTGGTAATTTTTGTCCACAATTTTCTTCACTCATATTTTAGTATCACTTTATGTTGGTATTTTGATCATGCTTTACTAAGTTATGGACCTTGATTAATTTATTGGTTAAATATTTATGGGATATAAATAACATTTATGGAATGACAATGAAATATTGATTTCATGATTCAATTTGAAATGAAGCAAAGTGAACATTATAAAGCCAAAAATGTGACTAATCACTTCACCTACCAAGAAGTTCATTCATATTCCTATGAGACTCTTGATCTACACACAAGAAGACAAAATAAATGAGAAACTACACCTAAGAATTATGAAATATTATCTAACAAATATTACATCATCCCCTTAATCCATAGGGGTTATTTTTAGATCAAGCATTCCTCTAAACTTTTCAAATTTTCTTATCCAAGTGCATTTGTCAGGATGTCTTCTAGTTGCTCTACTACTAAGCAATGTTACAAACTGACACTACCATATTTAACATAGTGTTGAATAAAATGAAATTCGCTATTAATGTGCTTGGTTTGGTCATGAAAGACTAGATTATTTTCCATTTAGATTGTAGAAGTGTTGTCAACCATGAGAGGCGTTGATAAATATTTTTGATCTCACAAATAAAAAAGAACCCTTTTAATCCATAATATCTCTCTAGTTGCCTCCGAACTAGCCATATATTTTACCTCTACCAAAGAAATTACTCACACTGATTGCTTATTAGATTACCAACTGACAACTATTGTTCCCAAAGTCATTAGAAAACTTGAGGTGGACTTTCCATCTTCATGATCACCATCATAGTCAAAATGTAAATACTCAACCAGTTTGAAGTCTCTTGCCCTGGAGTATTTGAGCCCAAAATGTTGTGTGCCTTTTAGATATATAAGGACCCTTTTTGATACTACACACTGACTCTCCCTAGGTTGTTTCATGAGTCTTAAGAGGACACCAAATACATATTATATATTTGGTCAAGTGGTTGTCACATAAATTAGAATTTTAATGAGTTATTTGTATTTAGTGACATCAACCAAATCTATCAAATATTCATATGTCAATTTGAGATTCTATTTTATGGGTGTGTTGAGAGGCTTAAAATCTTCCATTCCAAACTTGATCAAAATGTTACCAATGTACTTTTACTGAGTGATGAGTAAATACTTTGGTTTTTGAATTACTTCAATACCCAAATAGTAATGAAGATAACCCAGACTAGTCATTTCAAAGATTTTAATCAACTATGATTTGAATTTTATAGTGTACCATTCATTGTTCCCTATGATGAGAAAATTATCAACATACACCACCAAAAATACAACTATTTTGATGAAAAGTGTTGTATATTCAAACTCAAAACATTTATAGTTCATGTTCATGAGGTGCTTATCTAGTTCTTCATACCATGCTCCAGGGGCTTGTTTCATACCATATAATGATTTTTTCTAGTTTGCACACCCTGTGCTCTTGTCCCTTTACAAAACCATCATGTTGTGTCATGTACATAGTTTCCTTGAGGTATCCATTCAAAAATGTAGTTTTGAAATCCATTTGTTGAACTTTCCATCCATTGTGAGCTACCAAAGCCAACATGGTTGGAATGGTATTCCAGTTTACTATAGGTGCACAGGTTTTATTGTATTGAATTCATTCCTTTTGAACATACCCTTTTGTGACAAGCCTTGATTTATGCTTGTCAAGTGAGATATATGCCTTTTATTTATTGCAATAGACCCACTTGTAACTAATTAGTTTACAACCATATGGTGGATCAACTAGATTCCAAGTCCCATTTTCACCAGTGAATTATAATCATCTTTCATTGATTTTCTCCAAGAGTTGATCTTTTCAACTTGTTTGAAATTTGTTGGTTTTGAATCAAATGCAACATTGAGTTCTTCTTGAGAATCATCTAATGTGATTTTTCCAATCATGTCCATAATTTCATTAATGGAATTATTTTGCTGAGATGAGGTTACATGTGCACTCTAAGTGACTTTTACCCAACTTCATCAAGCCTCAAATATTTTAGTGTTTGATTTCCCCACTTATTCATATTTTTCTATGATATAGGTTCTTCAGGTTCATTGTTTGATGTTACTTCACTATCTACCATCTATTATCTGGCCCCTATTTAATATCTAATGAATTTTCACTCTCTCCTTGAAGAGGAGTTTCAAACTCGTGTAAAGGAGATAATAGAAAATCAATATATTTCCAGCTTTGTGTCCCCCACTAATTGTCTAGAACATTCAAATCACTCTCCTTATATAAATCAAACTTTACATATTTATCTAGTTGATTCAATGTCATGTCCCCTTCTAGTTGACATCTTTCCGAGTGAAGGATTAGCCTATTATGCGACCCTTGTAGGCTGATGGGATGGATAGAGGGTCTTGATGGAGATGGGTTGGCTTTCGTTTGGGCTCTTTCGAACATGAATTAAAGGAGATATTAATATTTGATTGATTTAATCAAATATTAATTATTTGGTCCAGTTTTAATTAATTATTAATTATTAATTATTAATTATTAATTATTAATTATTTATTATTGGGTCTAATTTTAGGATCCTCATTCTAATTTAAGAATTGGTCTAATTTTAAGACCCTAGTTCTAAATTAAGGAAGCCCCAGTCTAATTTAAGGGAATCTAATTTTAGCAAGCACACCTTTGGAGGTGTATAAGAATCTATCATGGGAGAGAGTTTGTATTCATGCTTATTATTTGATATTGATTCTTGTTTAAGAAATTCTTCTGTGAAGACTGAGCCAAGGGTTCCAGGATTCCAATTGCATTGAAGAACGTCAACTCTTCATTGTGTGCGAATCAGAGGTTGTGAAAGATCAGCCGATCTATTGCCAAATTGAGAGATAACTTCACCTAGAAGTTTTCATAGTATTACAGGTATTTGAGAGATAACTTCACTCAGAAGCTATCACAAGGGTTTATAGGTATTTTCATTATTTTTGGGTTTTGATTCAAGAATTATCCAGATATAGATCTTTTGTATTAGCCCATAATTCTACAGATCAGGATCAAGCATACAGGTTGTGTTATATCAACGACCGTACGAATTCCGTATAGATCTATGAAAATCCATACACATCAACAAAAAGTTCAGGTACCGACATCGGCAAACAGATACTCACAGAGACCAACATCAGTTGACATACCACCGACATCGGCAGGATAACGACTACAGATCGACTGACGACGGTAGTATAACCGACGTCGGTGCCTGTGTTTTTTACACAGCAGGCTGAGATGAACCAGATTCAGAATTCTCTCCCAGTTTGTAGAATATTCAGGCTATTTAGGCTGTACTTTTCAATATTCTTTGTATACTTGACAGAGGATCTCTATTGTAAGCTTATGAGAAAATAAATAAGAGTTTATACTATGATTTATTTATCTATTTGAAGATATTTTTGCAAAAATTTAGATAAGTAATTTAGAGCTTTGTTTTGATATTCAAAGGGATATTACAGTGGTATCAAAGCTAAATCCTGCCATCCTGAGAGGTTGACAATCTTATGCAGCCACAAGGGTTTGGACCACATGGGTATTTCACGCACAGTAGAGCTTTGCTTGAAGGCACTCAAGTTCTAGAATAACCACCGAAAGACATGGGTGACGATATTGGTAGGGCCCGTATTCCTCACCATCCTAGAGATCAAGATGATGTAGAGGTTTTACTTACTCTTATAGAACTATGAGAAGGCAAAGGTAGAATAACCAAGTATTACAGCAAATGGCAGCAGCACTGCCGAGATTGGGTACTCCAAGGAGACATTCCCCACACTGTGAAGATGTCAGGAGTGATGCAGGATCACAGAGAGGCCATGGGACTGTTTCTCGTACAGCGAATAGGCCTACTAGGCCTATCTTTGTGAGACAGGAAGTAGAGGAGGTAATAGCAGGTGAGGAGCATGAGGAGGCATTTACAGACACACTTAGGGCAGTGACTGAAGAGTGGGAGTCATTACCACCTATGGTCAGGGAGATGATTACTTTTGACCAATTCCTCACACAAAGGAAAGAACATTATCGAGGTCAACAGAATGGGAGACCAAGACCCCAGAACAATGATCTGAAGCATGCTACAAGCAGGCTCACACTAGCGACGTTTGATGGTAGTGGTAAGGTAATAGCACAGGCCTGGGTTAGTAAGCTGGATACATTTCTCACATTACGGCCAATGGGTGAGGAAGATGCTATCAGATATGCGACACTACATCTTGAGGGAGTAGCTCACTATTGGTGGCACCATGGGATGGTGACACTCCATCATGATCAGATCACATCTTATCAGGAGTTTGTGGATAGGCTAGTAGATCATTTTGATAGGAGAGATCCAGAGTCCTATTTCTGAGAGTTGGCACAATTGCACCAAAGTGGCAGTCTAGAGTCTTATATTGGTGACTTCCAGAAGTTATCAGTTATGGTTCCTGACATTTTAGAGAGGCGACTTGTAGTACTCTTCATGGAGGGATTGACATAACCATTGAGAGGTTGGATCAAAGGCTTTGATCCTCCTTCCTTATAGGAAGCTATGAAGAAGGCGCGTAGTATGGAGATGGCAGCCCCATCTAGTAGATCTAACTCTAGAGGTACTTCTTCATCCAGGGACAGTAAGGGCTTCAACAGGAATAGAGAAAGACCAGGCTTCAACATAGATAAATCAGGTGTTAAGAATGATTCAAGGGCCAATCCAGCAGCACCACCTTTGGATAGAGAGGCTCTTAATGATCTACGAAGGAAGAAGCTTTGTTTCTACTGCAAAGGTCCATATGATGCTAATCATGATTGTCCTTTATGACCTAAGGGCAAAGTAAATCAGGTAATGTGGGCCTATTATGAGGATGAGGAATCAGAAGATTCTGAACATCATGATTGTTTTGAGGAGCCATAGGTTGAGGCTTCAGAGCCTAGGGTAGAGGTAGAGTCAAAGCTCCAGATTCAGGAGGCACGTCTATCTAGCATCCAGCACGAGGGATCATTCAGACTCTGAGGAGTTTTGGCAGGACAGAGGGTCATTACCCTTCTTGACACGGGAGCCACACATAATTTCATTGATACTAGATTTGTGGAAAAGTGTGGACTCACCACAGAAGAGTTCGAGGGCATTAGAGTTAAGGTAGCTGATGGTTACACCCTCCGGTGTGAGCGGATGATCAGAGATCTCGCATTGCGCTTGAAAAACTATGAGTTCAAGGCTGATTATTATGTGGTCAACATGGGGGATATAGATTTGGTTTTGGGCATGAAGTGGCTTCATTCCCTTGAGGTAGTCACTCTTAGTCTTAAGGATATGGAGATTTGTTTTGATGTAGATGGGAAGACTCACCTTCTCAAAGTAATACGGGACGACAACATCAAAACCATTTCTTTACATCGGATGGAGAGGCTCATGCGACATGATATGGTAGAGTGGGCTGCTGAGTGCACATTGGCACCAATGCAGGAGGGACAATAGAAGACTGAGTACCATCTAGACATTCAGCAGTTGAGAGTCAAGCATGATAAGGTCTTTAGTGACATTCCACCAGGGAGACCTCCAGACAGGGGCATTGAGCATATTATTGAGCTTGAGGAGGGGGCTAAGCCCATTATGATTACTCCTTATTGACATCCTAAGTGGTTGAAGGATGAGATTGAAAAAACAATTAAGGAGTTACTAGCTATGGGTCACATTCAACCAAGCAAATCACTGTTTGCTTCTTCAGTTATTCTAGTGAAGAAGAAGGATGGCACCCTACGAATGTGCATTGACTACAGAGCCCTGAATAAGAGGACCATTAAGAACAGGTATCCTATACCACGTATTGACGAGCTTATTGACGAGCTCCATGGTGCACATTACTTCACGAAGATAGACTTAAGATCAGGCTATCATCAGATCAGAGTTCGCGAGTAGGATGTGGAGAAGACAGCTTTTCATTGCCATAGTGGACACTACGAGTTTATAATGATGCCATTCGGGCTCACTAATGCGCCAGCAACATTTTAGTCCACCATGAATAGAGTCTTCCATTCACTGCTGAGGAGGTTTGTACTTGTTTTTTTTGATGACATTCTTATATATAGTAGGACTTGGCAGGAGCATTTGGCTCATCTGGAGACTGTACTCAACATCTTGGAGAGGGAATCCTTATACGCCAAGGAGTCCAAATGTGATTTGGGGATGACCAAATTGTTATACTTGGGTCATATTATCAGTGCATGGGGAGTGCGGATGGATCCTGAGAAGATCTGCGCTATCATAGACTAGCCTATTCTAGCAAACCTAACACAGCTAAGAGGATTTCTAGGTCTGTGTGGTTTTTACCAAAGGTTCGTGAATGGTTATTCATGACATGCAGCTCCTATGATAGATTTGACTAAAAAGGGTGCTTTTTATTGGACACCTGAAGCACAGGAGTGTTTTGAAAGGTTTAAGGAGTTGATGACTATGTGCCCAGTTTTGGCACTACCTGATTTTTCGAAACCATTCGAGCTTCAGTGCGATGCTTCAGGCAAGGGCATTGGAGCGGTGCTTATGCAGGACAAGCACCCCATAGTATATGAGAGTCGTAAGCTCAGGGGACCAGAGAGACTGTACAGCATATATGATAAGGAGATGCTTGCTATCATGCATGCCTTGGCAAAATTTAGGCAATATCTAGTGGGCAGCAAATTTTGCATCAAAACGGACCACAACAGTTTGAGACATTTCTTGGGGCAGCGAGACCTCAATGATCGTTAGCAGAAGTGGGTAAGTAAAATACAGGCATATGATTTTGACATCTCTTTCATGAAGGGCACCTAGAATGTTGTGGCCAATGCTCTTTCAAGCAGGCCGTATTTGAGTAACATGGTCCACATTACAGAGGATTGGTGACATATGATTGTGGCAGAGTATGCCAAGGATACATGGGCATCTAGCATTGTTGAGGGATTGATGGTTGACACCAGATATACTCTTGTGGATGACTTGATCATTTACAAGAATAGGGTTTATTTGATCCCAGGATCGTCGATGAAGAACATTATCATGCGAGCTTTTCATGATATACCTACTGCAAGACATCCCAGATATTTTAAGACTTACAGACAGATTAGGGAGAGATTCACATGGAAAGGCCTCAAAGCAGATGTTCTTTAGTATGTGCGTGAGTGCCCTATTTGTCAGCAAAACAAGCAGGAGAACACGTACCCAGTAGGATTGTTGCGGCCACTTCCAATTCCTGACAGGAAGTGGGAGTGTTTGTCGATGGATTTCATTACGGGCTTACCTAAAGCCCAAGGATGAGATTGCATATATGTAGTTGTGGATCGGTTAATGAAGTATGCTCACTTCTTCTCGATTACCACCACACATACATCTACACAGGTAGCAAAGGTTTTCTTCTGAGAGGTATTCTGACTGCATGGATTACCTCGGACCATAGTGAGCGACAGGGATAGTTAGTTCCTGAGTCACTTCTGACAGGAGGTGTTCTGACTTTGTGGGACTGAGCTTACACTTAGCACCAGCTACCACCCATAGACTGATGGATAGACGGGATAGTGAACAAATGGGTGGAGGGCTACTTCAGGAACTACATTGGAGGGCAGTAAAAAGCTTGGGTCAAGTGGATTCATCTGTGTGAGTATTGCTATAATACAACTTTCCACATGACCATTCAGATGTCTCCTTTTATGGCATTGTACGGGTATGAGGCATCGAGTTTTCTAGATTTTCTACTGAGCGACAGTAGAGTGCCGAGTGTTGGGGACCTATTGCAGGAGAGTCAGGATATTATGAGGACTCTCAAGGAGAATATTTCTAAGGCGCAGAATCAACAGACGTAGTATGCAGATTAGCAGAGGATCGAGAGATCTTTTGAGGTGGGTGACATGGTCTATCTTATGTTGCAGCATTACCAATAGTCTACTCTTAAGAAGAGTGGGGCAGAGAAGCTTAAGCCATGTTACTACGGTCCTTTCCAGATCCTGAGACGTGTTGGAGAGATGGCTTATGAGCTAGAGCTTCCGACAGAGAACAAGGTACACAATGTATTTCATGTATCACGCCTCAAAAAGGCGTTAGGACACTATGTGATACCTTCTACAGTTTTACCTCCCTTGGATGATGAGGGAAAGTTGATTTTAGTACCTGAGTCCATCTTGAAATCTAGAGAGAGACAGTTGCATCGGAGGACTATCACAGAATATTTGGTAAAGTGGAAATATTTGCCAGTTGAGGATGCGACATGGGAAAGTGAAGATATTCTATAGCATCCAGAGTTGAGATTGCTTGAGGACAAGCAATTTTAGGAGGGGTGGACTGTCATGTCCCCTTCTAGTTGACATCTTTCTGAGTGAAGGATTAGCCTATTATGCGACCCTCGTAGGCTGATGGGATGGATAGAGGGTCTTGATGGAGATGGGTTGGCTTTCGTTTGGGTTCTTTCAGACATGAATTAAAGGAGATATTAATATTTGATTGATTTAATCAAATATTAATTATTTGGTCCAATTTTAATTAATTATTAATTATTTATTATTGGGTCTAATTTTAGGATCCTCATTCTAATTTAAGAATTGGTCTAATTTTAAGACCCTACTTCTAAATTAAGGAAGCCCTAGTCTAATTTAAGGGAATCTAATTTTAGCAAGCACACCTTTGGAGGTGTATAAGAATCTCTCATGGGAGAGAGTTTTTATTCATGCTTATTATTTGATATTGATTCTTGTTTAAGAAATTCTTCTGTGAAGACTGAGCCAAGGGTTCCAAGATTCCAATTGCATTGAAGAACGTCAACTCTTCATTGTGTGCGATTCAGAGGTTGTGAAAGATCAGCCGATCTATTGCCAAATTGAGAGATAACTTCACCCAGAAGTTATCATAGCATTACAGGTATTTGAGAGATAACTTCACTCAGAAGCTATCACAAGGGTTTATAGGTATTTTCATTATTTTTGGGTTTTGATTCAAGAATTATCCAGATATAGATCTTTTGTATTAGCCCATAATTCTATAGATCATGATCAAGCATACAGGTTGTGTTATATCAACGGCCATACGAATTCCATACAGATCCGTGAAAATCCATACGCATCAATAAAAAGTTCAGGTACCGACATCGGCGAACAGATACTCACAGAGACCGACATCGGTCAACATACCACCGACATCAGTGGGATAATGACTACAGATCGACTGAGGACAGCAGTATAATCGACGTCGGCGACTGTGTTTTTTACACAGCAGGCCGAGACGAACCAGATTCAGAATTCTCTCCCAGTTTGTGGAATATTCAGGCTATTCAGGCCATACTTTTCAATATTATTTGTATACTTGATAGAGGATCTCTATTGTAAGCTTATGAGCAAATAAATAAGAGTTTATACTGTGATTTATTTATCTATTTGAAGATATTTTTGCAGAAATTCAGATAAGCAATTCAGAGCTTTGTTTTGATATTCGAAGGGATATTACATTCAACTACCAATTAATATGATCTTTGTCCTTTATAGTCTCACAAAAGGAAAATTATTTTATGAAAATAAACTTCTTTTCTTTCTCATCATATATCATGAATGCCTTGGAGGAACTATAATATCTTAAATGAATTCATGTTTGATTCCTATGGTCTAATTTGTCTCTTCTCCTTTGGAATCAATGCATAACAAGTGGATTTAAAAATCCAAAGATTGCACACTAAAGGGAGATGACCACACCACATATCATCTAGATTCTTTGATTTAAGAGCTATTTATGGTGATCTATTTCAATTTTATACTACTATTTTAGCTGCTTTAGCCCAAAATCTAGATTTACCCCTTTGAAAGACAACATTGCATAAACCACATTCATCATAGTTTTGTTCATTATTTCAACTACTCCATTTTTTTGTGGAGTGTGAGGAACTATGAGATGGTGTTTTATCCCATTTTTATCAAGATAAGATTCAAACTTATTTGATGTAAATTCACCACCATTATTTATCCTAAGTGTCTCGATGTGGGTTTGTGCTTCATTTTTAATCAGAGTTCAAAACTTCTTGAAATTATTGAAGGCTTTTGATTTATTTTTTAGAAAGTATATCCATGTCATCTTATTACAGTGATTAATAAACATCATGAAGTACTTGTGACCACTAGTGGAGAGTATTAAAATAGAACACAAGTCTAAATTAACAAGCTATATTTTTTTCTACTTTCCACTATGACTTTAGAAATGGTTCTCTTTCATGTTTAGCTAACATGCAAGCTTCACACTTCTCATCTAATTTTGTAGTTAATTTGAGCATGTCAAAAATAACATTCTTTTGAAATACAAGATTGATTTTAGAGTGAGTGTTCCCAAATAATACATGAGACAACATGTTTGGATACATTATATCTTCCACAAGATGAGCATAATTCCTTTAATTTGATGTCTCACCCTTCAGTTTGAGTAGTCTCCCTTCTTCATATCCAGCCAAGACAACTGCATTGTCACATTTTTTCTTTATTGCGACACCACCATTATCCAAGAAATAGAATGGAATTATTTCCTTATGAATAATAGGGAAAAAAAGTTTCATTTTATTCGAGGAAGGTAGATAACATTCTTAATTTTATAGTCTAGAAGTCTTGGACACTTTAGTTAAGTTGTACCTCTTCCTTATGGTTGTAGACTTAATCTATCTACAAGGTATATTGAGCCATAACATTATTCAATTTACTCCTCAAATATGTCTTTTTATAGAGTCTTATGCTAAGTTGTGCCAGTATCAAGAACCCAAGCATCAAACCATGATGAACTAATTGAGAAACTTTTTGATTCATCATCTATACTAAAAAACACACATTCACTAGTGAATTGGATTGAGTTTCACTCTCTTGACTATTTCTTTGAATTTACCTCTTTTTTTTTATAGTGTTCTTCAATTTTCTCCCATGGAGTCCTATATTCACAAGTCTCATGGCTAAATTTTTCTATCACACCATTCACAATAGAGGTTTTATTTATAATTCTATTTTTTCTTTTGACCACCATGATTTTAATTTTTGCCACCTTTTACCTTGTACTTGTTCTTTTACTTATTATTACCTTCATTTTTTGTAGATGTGGCCTTGTTTTATGTTTTTTAAGAGTTTTTTTTTGACATATCACACACTTTCACCTATTGTGGTTTCTATTTTCCTTCCAAATTCCTTTTCTATTTTTGGTACATTTTCAACCAACTGGTCAAATGTGAGAGTCTTCAATTTATTTCCTACATGTAGAGACTCCAAATAGGTTGAATAGTTAGGAATAAGGTATTTTATGAATGTGATCATGTATATATAAATTTTGACACCTATTTCTTCAACATCATGTTTGATAGAACGTATCTCTAAATCCAATCTCATCACATCACCATCTTTCCACTCTAGGTTAAACAATTTCAACTACAACTGAATGAATTTTAATTATAAATGGGATTCATATAGATATTTTAATTTTAGATATGATTCCCAAGGTGTATTATACCCATATATATGATGAAACACATCTCCATCCATTTATGCCCTCATCAAGGCCAAAGCCTTCTAGTTTTTTTGCTTCCATGCATGTATGTCCTTTGCATTCCCTATTGGTTCAGTTGGTTGTGTTATCCCATCACAAATATCAAACCATAGATCATTGAATATGAGCATGTTATCCACTTACCAAGACCATTCTAACTAACTATCTTTGCTAGTCAAGGTAGTGCCAATAATGGATTTGATGGAATGCATGGTTTTGGGTTTTAGTTTGATTTTTTAGAGGTTTTGAGTTTTTATAACCCCAATTGACTCCTTATCACTAAAAAATTGTCCCATTTTATATATACACAAAGGTACTAAAAAGGAGTCACTTTATCATTAACACTGACTTAAAAAGAAAACTTCATACATCAATATACTCAGTTCTTCTTGATTTTTAGATTTACATTTTTTGACATACATAAATGGGTAAAAAGAATAAATCCACTTATTTCTCCTTGAAATGTAAAATTTGGTTGTTATATTCACAAATTAACTTAGGGTATCATTCTTCAAAGAAATTAAAAAATTACTCAAATTTTAAATGCCTTCAAATTTAAATATTTTCAAAATTCGAAAAAGGACATTTAAAAAAAATGAAATTTCATTTTTAAATAAAAATCTTAAAACTTTATATCTTCTCCTTTGATTTAATTGGATGAAATTCCTATATTATAATATATATTAGAAGAAATATAATATTGTATCCAAATATGATAATCAACTTCATATGGAAAAATTAGCAACACTCCTAATTATTTTTATAGCAGAACATCCAAAAAGAATTTTGTGAGTTACACCAATAACTACTACCACACATTTATTCCCTATTGTATTCAAACACTCCATGCATCCCAAGGAATAAATGTAATTTTCAATGATATAAATAGAAGCTCCATGCCACATATTTCATAGAAGAGAGAAGCCAAGAGAAAATGTAATGCAATAGTTAGAAAAGAGATGCTAAGTCATCAAAAACCTTGTTGTCCATGCCATGCAGGTTTAAAATCTACCAAATGCTTTAAATTTCTGATGCCAAATTACAGTGATAGAAATATCTTAAAATAAACTAATTATCACTAGATACTAAAGGTATAAAATCAAAACACCATTCAACCCTCTATGTAGCTTCTTGGGCTAGCATAGTATATGCTGGTAGATCAAAATGCCAAGATTCCTCCATGTACAATAAACAAAATAGATTTCAAATGTAGGATCAATAAAATTCAAACACTATATATGAAATTAATACAAAGAAAACAAGATAATAATAGATAAATTTATTATCATACAAATATATGTAGGTCTGTACAGATGCAAACAAGGAAAAATAATAAAAAACAAATCTCTAATTAAAATTCCTAGCTCTGATACTAATCACAAGCTATAAATAACATTAATGGATTGACAATGAAATATTGATTTCAAAATTAAATCTGAAATAAATTAAAGTAAACATTATAAATTCAAAAATGTGACTAATCACTTCACTAACCAATAAGTCCATTCATATTCTTATGGGACTCTTGAGCTACACACAAGAAGACAATCAATGAGTAACTACACCTAGGAATTAGGAAATATTATTTAACTAATATTATAAATATCTAGGTTATGATATTAAGGTGGTTTGATAGGTTGGATTCACTAGTCAAGTAATTTAGTCCTATTCAAAGTCATGGAAATGATTATTACTTTGATTTACTTTGAATCTTAACTTGGTTGATAATTAGCCCTTATTTTGTTAGTATTGGGTATGGAAAACCCTAGTTTGGTCTAAAGAGAGTTTGTATTATTTTTGGTGGTATGTAAATACTTTTTGTTTTTGTTTTTTTGGTTTAGTCATTGAACTTAGATAAGAAGCATTTTGGAGGTGTTAGGGTTGTTGAATTTCAAGGATAAAATTTGGGGAAATAGGACTATGGTTATGTGCAAGTTGCATTAAAGAAAATTTTAAGGTTCCATTTTTTGGGGGGAGACCATGATGTAATAATTAATGGTATGCCTCATGGAAATTATTTTTATTTTATTTATTTCAATACATAATTTCTATGGAAAAATAAAAAGAAGTGAATTAAAAATAGAAGAAAAAGAAATGAAATGAAAACAAAGGCAAGTGTGAGGGAAGCATGTAAGTTTGTGTGAAAGCAAACAGTCAATTTTATCAATCTTATCAATTGAAAATAAAGTAATTGGTTCTCTATCTATGTTTTATATCATTACTTTTAGTAATAAAATAGTGAATGTGGTTAGTTAAAAAATTGTTGACATTTAATGAGGGTGATGAGAAACCCTGGTTTTGCATGATTCTTATTGGGCTACCTCATGTTTGACTTATTGCTATGAAAATTTAAGGAAATGCTTGGTTTATTGATTAAAATATCCTTTATTTTGGTTATGTAGTGTTTGGAAACTTGACTATAAGGTTTGTGTAGAGGTCATTATATTTTTTTGGTATACATGATCTACTATGACATCATTGTAACTATTTTAGTTGAGGATAATGTTGATGGGTTTAGATATGTGGGTTGATACTACTTGAAAATATTCACATTTATGATTTGGAATTTACCCATTTAAATATTTGAGTTAATTAGTTGAATTTTATTGGGTTTTGAAAAATGTTGCTAAGTTTGTTTCTTTTTTATCTTGCTTGGTAATATTTGTAAACCTTGATTTTTGGGTCCTTGCATGAAACATATGGAAGGATTGTGATATTATATTTTATAATTGAAGGTGTATTCATGATGATTTATTTAAATGTATCTTTGTAAAATTTATTCATATTAAACCTATAAATGCCAATCTACTATGGACCTACTGCTAGTATCAATTATTATATTTTAAAAGATATATGATTGAGTACATTTTCATTCATTATTTGATTATTATTAAAATCCTAAGTTGTTATTGGAACAAAAACATGTATTTTATTCTTATTATTTGCAGCTTTAAAATGTTGAGATGTTTGTATACAAAACTATTATTACCTTGTTATTTGTGGTTAGGGTGGAATTGGCCACCTATGGTTGGGATATTTTTTCCAAATTTTACTATTATTAATGATCAAATGGTTGGATTTATTGCATATCTTACTGATTAAAAAGTTTTATTTATTGATAAATGTGGGTTTTTATTATTATATAGGGGAATTCTAATGACTTGTGAAGCATTACTTATTTTGTACTATTAGTCTTTAAGTTTTATTCTCTTCTTAGTATTGTAAACTTAGAGATAAATATATTTATACTCTATTTATTTAAAACCCAAATTTATATTGAAATTGGTAAGAATAACTGTAAGTTTGTGTAAAATGTATAAATTGTATTCGTGGAATTAGATAGATACAAATTTTGTGATTTATCATTGTGAGCAAATTTGAATGAAAGATTTTACTTACATTATTTGAACTTGTATAATTTTAGAGTTTAATAGGAAATTATGTGTGGAAAACTTTTTTTAGGATCATTTACTTAGATTACTTAATGGTTTATAATCAATTAAATATTTTTTTGGATTTCTTAAGTGGTTTAATTCTTGATGATTGTGTATTCCTTGAGAATGTTTGTTTGTACTTTCAGCTAAGTAAAAAATATTAAAATATAATTTGTTTGGAATAAGGATGTTAAGGTTTGTCCATATATATTTTTTAAAATTATATCTCTAAGAGAGAATAACATCCTTGATCTCTCTTTGATATCATAATTTAAAAGAAAGAAACAACTAGTAAATTTAAATTGATTGAGCTAACTATATCCAGATTAGGATAAGTATCTAGAAAAACTTAATTTTTTGAAGAAGATTTTAGCTTGTTTATAGATTGAATTTATAAATATATTTTAGTTTGGTTGGATTCATTTTATAATATGTAAATCTATTATGAGATACTTATCTACCACTGAAAATTGATGATTTGTATTTTTCCATAATTCCTTAGAAAATATTGAGTGGTATTCGGCTTAGGGTGAAAGGGTTGAATTATAAATCTAAGTAGATGGAAATAGTTTGGTTAAAATATCTTTAAGTATTTAAAATTTCATGATAATATTATATTCATTCTCATGTTTTAGATACGTGCATCCTTTTTATGACATAAATGTAGAAGCTTGATATTTTAGAGTTTGAAATTATTGAATAAGGTATTTATTTGCAAAACAAATGGACTTTGTGATATAGAATTATTGTTCTCAAGTTAATTCATTAAAATCATAGTCTTATATATATAGTTGGTTTTTATCAAAACAAGATAAGGAAATATCTATTTATAGCTTTTCATAACTTGTATGGAAGAATAGTCAAGGTTATAATGCTAAATGAAATCTGTGTCAGTTATGTGAATTTTTGTAAACATGTTAATGATTCCTTATAATATATAAGTTTATATTTAGTATATATATATAATAAAATAAATGGTCTTAATTATTTAATTTAAATTTATATAATAATAAAGTTAGCATATGAGTACACATTATGTGATTTTAAATAGGTAACTAGGTAATATTTTTAGTTATTAAGAGGTTAATTCCTACTCTTTAATAAAGATTAAATTGTATTAGATCATCTTAAATTATTGTGTTAATATTATATCACATATTTTCATGTTATTATCCTATTTGGAAAATTTATTGAGTTTTTTTAAAAAATTAATCAAGTGTCATTGAAATTAATATCATTGGTCAATCAAAGAATGTTACCTTGTAATTTGTTTGTTTTTGATTAATTAAGGAATTAAATAATATCCTTATATATTATTGAAAATAATAAATAAATAAAAAATAATAATAAAGTGAAGGCTCATATTTGGATTATAAATTCATTGTTTCTTAATCTGACAAAACCATTGTATTTGCTATGTATCCCTTAAAGTTCCACATAGTATATTTACAACATAGAAGATCTATGTCAATATATCATTTTATTAATTTCATTATATAATTAAAAAAAATTATTAACTTTATAGATATACACTAAGCTCTTAGATCTACTCAATCAACTTCTTAGACATGGATCTATCTCCCTCTCTCTCTTTTATGGCATCTTTAGACAAACATGCTTTCAATATTATATACCTTCCTCTATCATGAAAATATCCCTTTCCATTTTTATTTCCTTAGATATATTTCATTTTTAATTCCATGATATCACTCTAATATTTCATCCTCTTTGGATTATGATCATTAAAAATTATTAACAAGTACCTTTTTATAGTTCCCAACTATAGTTGATTCCTTGGATTCTGACACATTGACCAATATTGCATTTAATGGGGCTATACATAAATTTTTGAAGCTATGAAAATATATAGACCTACCTTAGAGGTATCATAACATATTTTGGGCCTTAAGTTGTACAAGTATAACTAGCTCTATAACACACCTATGCATGTTATATCTTTTCATCTATATTTTATGCTATCCCATGAATCATGGGACATCTCATACACTAGGGAATGAATAAGTGTAGATCCATAAAATTGATTTCTCATCCTTATCATTTATTATTCATTAGGATTTGTGTTGAATGTCACATGTTTAAATTTTTACATGCTCCTAGACCTTGGACTGTTTGTGTCCCCACACACCACCATCATCACACAATAGGCCCCTTAGAGACTATTAATTTGATGATTACACTCTATAAACTTATACACATAATTTCCTATGATTTCACACTAATATTATCTTATCTCTAGGTATGTTTAACTCTTTGAGCCTCAATTATGTAATTTGGAGCTTAGTTTTAGTTCAAACATTCTTTGTTCTCATACAACACACCCTCAATGAATAACTATATGTGTTATCTATTATTTGGTGTTCTATAAGTTTTCATATTGTATTATCATATGAATATTTATTTTTGGGCCTTACTTCCTATCCCTAATGTGTCCTTATGCATTTTATATCTTTTCATGTGCATTTATTAGCTTAGACAAAAATTGTAACCCATTTTATTCTCCAAACATTCGTAAATCTCAACTATATTCCTCCCATGCAAGTGGAATCTTGTGCAGTCTAAAATAGCCTTCAAAAAACATTACACCATGCAACATGCACCATCAAATTTGGTTTAGTCATTGAATTGATGAATCCATTTTTAGGTGATGCATGACTGGAAATTCACCTAGGATGATCCTACATCATAATTTTTAGGTTATTAAAATAAAATATCTTTCTTAAAATTAGGTTTAAATGGCATAACCACCCTTTAGGATAGTTCCTAAAGCCATGGTTTATCCTTCCACCTAATGTGTTTCCTAAGAAGGATTACATTGTACTTATTATTTCTATAGAACCTCTTTAGATGATAAACCTTCCTCCTTTGCCTAGATTCAATATGTTCACTCTTCTCTTTTCTTCTTCCTCTTGTGATTTTATTCCCATCTTTTTCCAACCACCTCTTCCATGTGTATTTAACACTTATCCTCTCATGCACTTCACAAAAACCAATCCTAGTGTATTATTTTCTTCCTGATATCCTCATGATTATATACCTACAATTGATTACTCTTATTAGTATAAGAACACCTTAAATTATTATGGGTTTTAATTAGACTTCATTTGTATTTTATCTATGCCCACATTCATCCCTCATGGGCCTAAACTCAATTTTTTCACTCATGGGTTTACACCCACCTTCATATTTGGTGGGTTAGCACCTAACTTCATTTGTCATGGGTATGCACCCACATTCATCTCTCATTTATTTGTGACACTCTTCATCTCTTATGGATATTCACCCAACTTCACTCTCATAGGTTTCTTCGCACCTTCATTTATCTATATCAACAAAAAGGTCTTCATGCATTTCATCTTATTCCTTCTATGTAATTTATGATTCTCTTATATTATGCACATGTTAGTCCTCCTTTTTATTATGTCATGAAGGAATAGTTGTTTACTATTATTACATGTTTTTCTCGTGGGGTATGTTTACAAAGTTATCCCACTAATCTTGTCCTTTTATATTTTATCATACTCAATTCCCCCATTGACATGCAAATATATATGGATTCCATCAATTCCCATATTTTCTCTTTATTATTATGTTTTTAG
Source organism: Torreya grandis (assembly GCA_037957365.1). Classification (NCBI taxonomy): domain Eukaryota; kingdom Viridiplantae; phylum Streptophyta; class Pinopsida; order Cupressales; family Taxaceae; genus Torreya; species Torreya grandis. Next base: position 437,497 of record JARHVA010006697.1, on the reverse strand, counting down.
ATTTATTCAATGTGATTGGAATTAAATTCCATTCAATTTTTTTTAAGCTTTAGGATAACACTCTCTTTCCTTTGTCCCTTCTAGCAGTGATTACCCTCCTTTATATCAAATAGAAATTATGATCTATTGATTAGATTTAGGTTGATGCTCTAATTTTTATTACTATTGAGGCCTATTTTAACCCTACACAATAAATAATTTTCCTTCCTCATCAAATTTAGGATTATTTTGGATAACTCCTAAAAAATCATGTGTCATGTGCAAACATTTTTTGCATCCTTGTCAGTTATAAGATGAATATTCTACTCTTCTTATGCACGTTCAGATGATTTTCATGGAACATCTTGAAAAATATATTTATACTCTAAATTCATGGAAAAAGGTTATATTTTTCCATTACACACCATTGGATATGGAAATTTTATTCAACATCCCTCTATGTTGTTGTTGTTGCTACATAACAATCCCTTTCTTATGGGAATACAAACTTCTTATCCTTTACTTTGGTGCATCCTCTATGTTGGTCATAGAAAAACGTGTCATATCCTCAAGGTTATTATTATACACACTTTTATCTATATAGTATACTCATATTCCTCTCAATCCATTATACCCTTTCACCAAATATTCTATAATGATACCCACTTTGCCTTCCCCTATTATTCTCTATTAAAAAAATGTTTACTCTTGGATACTTGCATTTGTTATTACCTATATGTAATAAACTTATTAAAATATATTTATTATACATTTCCTCTACATATCATACTCATCAACACCTTCATAGATTTGTTTTTTTTTCTCCCATAGACATTAGATCCAACTCTTCCACCCTTTTTTAGGCTCTTCCAACACCTTGCAAGGATCCTTTGGTCATTTTCACTACTCCCATGTTATCCACTCCCATGAGTTTAACTTCATGTAAATCCTCTCCTCTTTTATTTTTTGATGAGACTTAGTAGTTTCCTTCATGTGGTTCTCAATTATTATTATTTATTTATGTATACATAATATTTTTAAACTTTATCCTTCACTAGTGCTTTATCTCTTGCAAGAACCTATCAAGTATCAAACTCTTTGAGTACATGCCTTAAAGGGTGAATTAGGAAAGGGGTGGGTAGGATTCCATATAACTCCACATAAAACCAATACAAACCCTTATTATATGTTTTCTTAAGCTTGTCACATCACTTATACTATTCTCTAAATAATTCACCACCTCAAATATCCCCTACCTAAGTTAAAGCCCATTTTTACCATTTATCAAATGAATTTAATTGGGTCATTTAAGTTATGAGTATTGAACACATTATGGGACTAAGTCAACCTATATAACTTAGTATAGGACCTAACTATTCTATTTCTTAACAAACTAGGTCAACTAGGTAGACTACATCAACTAAAATCCCAAAAGGGTTAAGGGTCAGATAAAGATACATATACACATATTTCACCCCATTTATAATAGAGATAATCATTCATTTGCATTTATTTAACTTATTATATAAAATTATACTTGAGGAGTCATTACTTAGGGTTTTATATTATTTGGATAAGAATTTTATCTTATGAAAGTGTCTTGGATGCATATAAGCTAACCTATCTTTGTTATCATTACAAACCACAAAAACCTCTTTCAAAGCACCATTAGCTAAGAGAGAGTTTGAGCTTATATGGGTTTTTATTTAAGGTAATTATTCTTAACTCTTAATTTTCTATTATTAGTAGATATATTTCCATTTATAATGGCTTATGAATATATTACCTCTCCATTCTTAGGATTACCTCTAAATTGACTTGAGTAAAATTTTTATTTTCATGTTTATTTTTTATTTTTATCCCCCATTTGTGCCACAAGTTTTAGTGACCACTAGATTATATTTTATTTACTTTTTTATTGATTTAAAGTATGAAGACCTAGCTCAAGTTATTTTGTGACATTGTTTGACTAGATGATTTGAAACCCTATCTAGATAAGTCATATGATAAGTGTAGACACCAAAAATTATCACATTGTGATTCTAAATGTTGAAAGAACCCTTGGATTGTTTAAGACCCTCTTAAGACTAATTTAACCTTCTAACCCCTAGCCAAACCTAACACATAGTTTAACTTAATTAACTTAACCTAACCTTTTTCCCATTATAACCCTTCACCCTTGACTACCGACTATAAGGTTGACCACCAATGGTTACCCTAACCATTAGTGATCAGGGTCCACCTCCTTAACAACTAACATGCAAAATCACCCAACATAATTTTATAAAAATAACATGTCTAAATCCTATTAATATCCATTGTATGTGTGATTTATAATTAAGAGGCCTAGTTCACATGCTATTATAAATATCTTACCTTGCCTATAATAGGAGAGGCACAAAGAGGTGAAATCCATCTACAATAATTATCTAGAGCTTTGTGCATCTAGGATTTTCTTTCTTATAGGTCAATCACTATCAGTAATCTAGCAATCCAACAATCATATTAGAGGGAAAATTTACCACTGCATCTCCACCAAATTCTCAAGTACTGTTACTTTTTTATAATTAAGTTATATTCCACCAACAAGTTAACTAACTTGACCATCCACCTAATAAATTTATTGTAAGATAAGTACTTATTTCTTAATATTTACCTACTTTATTTCCATTTTGCAATCAACCCAAGTATTACCTATCTCTCAAAATCCACCTTTTTGATCTTGTTAATCAAACCTTTTACCAACCTTAATCAAGACACAATAACTATTGATGGTTGACTCAACTATCAATGATCTGTCCAACCACCAATGATCACTTGGAACACTGACGATCACCTTTACCACCAATGGTCAGTCCAATTTTTGATGCACACTATGGTAGTGAAAACCAAAAAGATAATTTCACCTACCTACCACCAATAAAACCTAATTATTTATGTTCCTACCTATTCACATACCCATTTTTAATTTTTTAAAGCACACCCCAACTCCTTATCACTAGTATTGATTAGTTTATCACTAATTTAATCATTTCTAGTCTATTTTCTAATCAAGCATTATTGTGTTCAATTTTAGAACCTTTGGTTTATTTATGCAAGTACTTTCCTTTATATTTTATAAACTTAATTATTTAAAATGTGTGGATTGATAGCCCAAAAGGAAGCTCTTACTTCTATAATCTAGCTATCACTAGGAAATCCACTCAACTATCTATCTAACAAAGAAGTTTGATTTAGTGACTTATTATATGTAGGTCATCCTCCCAAGAAAAAGAAAAGCTCTTCACAATATTCCAATTCAATGTCCATAGTATCAATCAAGTTTTTAAACCATACCCATACTTATTTTCTTCTTTCCTCTTTTCAATTATAAGCAAGAAATTCATTGAAACATTATAGCACACCTAGTAGGACCCTGAGTCTTTGATTTGTGTTTCCTTTCTTTGAATCTACTTGAATTATCTCTCTATTATATTCTCAATAATGAAATCAAAATTTTATTTTGGGATTAAAATTAAGTGCATACAGTGACTTCTTGATATTTTAGTTCACATAGCTTATTTTTAAAAGTAAATTAATCTATCCTACCATTACTTTTTGTTGCACACACTCAACCAAACCACTTTCACCAATTAAGCATCAGAAAAACATGAGATAAGGCCTAACTAGGATTTCATCACCTAGTGGTGACCTTACCCTTTCCTGATGATCCTACTTGGAGGTCATTAGATAAGGGAGAACCAAATTAGCTCTCTAGATGAGTATAATCTCTAGATATGAATATATGTTGGCTAAGCACCCAACACCCTTATCACTATGGTGTGTGAAGAGAGGGGGTAGGCCCTAATACCAAGACATATATTGATTCCAATATATATTATTTTTGAGCACCTAAACATAACATGAAACCAACCTTAGACTTCCTCTCTACTACCCACTCTACAAACTAATTTCATTCACATAACTTATTAAGGCATAAGCCAAAAGTGAGATTAATTAAAAATTTAGGGTTTAATGCATATTTTAGAGTGTGATTTGGTTTATTATATCATTTTATTATCTTATTTTTTTATTAGTGAGTCTATTTTTTATTCATATCCCCCTATCTTGTATGGTTCTCACTCACCACCAATGAAGAGACCTTACAGATCAAAGCCCATCACCAAGCCAACCTACCTCTTCTACCTTTTCGTCCATGGAATACATTTCCAAACCAGTAGATTCCCCTCATCCCTTATAAATTCCTACCTTCCCTCGAGAGGTTCCTCAAGGAGATGCAAATTTTACCACTTTCCTAGATAATAACCATATAGCCTTGCAACATTATCTTACAATCATGTCTTACCATACCCTAGCTTCAGCCCCACCCATAGATTTGCCTTATGGCATGCCTCTAAACCTCATGGGGAGTACCTCCAATTCCATGGTCAAAAATCAACCATTAACTACCCAATCCTCCTCATCAACCAACAACCCTTTTGAGACTACCATAGAAAACCAACCAACCCAAACTACCACTACCCTTATATCTTATACTCCTAACAACCACTCTTTTATTATAGGAATGATTATATTTATCACTACCAACCTTACTTTATCTACCAATAATGCATAAAATACTACTCCAATTCAAATAATTGTGGTGTCCATACCTTCTACCTTTTCATCAATCAACACAAGGGTCACCACCCTTCTCTCAGTCATTAACCTGACTGCCACTCCTATCCAACAAGCACCCCTTGGACTAACCTTGGCTACATCCCTTATCTAAAATGGCATGTACCTACTACCTAACCATCCACATCTACCTATCCTTATGTATCTTCCACCTAACCATTGGCATCCACATACCAATATGTGGTAGCCTCCCAACCTTCTACCCACTATAAATATGTCTCCCAACCATCCCAAAAACATGCATCTTATAACCCTTTGGGAGAAAAACCCAAAAATAACTTAATGAATATGCTTATAGACAATATTGAAGCCTTAGATTCATCCATTTTAGGTGCTCACAACATCTTGTTGTATGACCAAATATGTAATGAACCCCATCCATCCATCCATACCTATCTGGCCATATCCTTCCCAATGAGAACGTCCCAAGTTATATAAATTATTAAGGAAGATCCCCAAAAACACCTTAGGGTATTTAGGCATGCCTATTATCTCATTACCTATGATGATTCTCTTCTTATCCACACCTTCTCCATGTCTCTAGCTAGTCTGACATTAGATTGGTATAGTGTCATACTTAAACATTCCCATTTTTCTCCTTCACCCAACTAGCTCAAAACTTCTTGGATCAGTTCTCAATCAATATATCCAAGAAGGTTTCTATCACTAACCTCTACTCTATCAATTTTAGGATGAATCCATTGCTAATTTTCTGGCTCATTAGAAGAGCCTAATTAAACAACTTTCCTTTCCCTTGCCTTAACTTGAACTCATAGAGCTCTTTACTTGAGCATGTGCCAAGCATATATCCTCTACACTACATGTAAAAATATTCTAAACCTTTGATGAAGCTTTTACCATGACCCATAAGTTATAAAACTAAGCCATAGATGATGGAAATCTAAAACTCAATAATAAGAACTCAAGCTATAAAACCAATGAGGCTTCTTCCTCAAAGTCAAGAAACTATTCCAATACCAACACCAAGAGCAAGGGAACCACGAATGTGTTTGTCCTAAAATTTGATCCTATACCTTCCATAAACTAATCTAATTCCTCTAGTTCCTTAAATAAAAAGATGAGGATCCAGACCTGAACCAACCAAAAGTAATTGACTCCACTTAGAGAATCATATGCTTCCATCTTGGAGAATTAACTAAAATCAAACATCATTCAACTTCCTCCTATAATTCCACCAAAATAATTTGACTCTTCTCATCCTTTACCTATTTGGTATAATGATAATGATCTATGTGCCTTCCACCAAGTGATAGGGCATGACATTAGTAGGTGCAACACCTTCAAGAGCCTTGTCCAGTCCCTCATTGACAAGGGGGAGCTTACATTGGAAAACCCTAATGTACCATCAAAATAAGCCATTGATATATTAATTTAACCTTTAATGAACCATGATCCTACCAATAATGAGATAAAAAAACATTAAGTTCTCTCATAATACCCATACATTGAACAAGGTCCTTGATGCACTCATTATTGAACCACATATTGAACAATATTTTGGGCCTCCATCTCCACTATATATTGAGATAGTATACTTACCTCCCCTTACTTATAAAACTAAAAATAAGGAAATACCATCCTATCTCCCTCCACCTATTGAGGTAGTGGAGCCACTAGCCTCCCTTTCAATTGATATACTAGAACAACCAACCATCACCGCCTCACCTTCACCTTTAACTACCAATCAAACCACTCCCCCTTAGAAAAACATTCTCAAGGATAAAATCCCTATATATTATCCTCCCATGGAGGATTCACCCATCCAAGCCTCATATCCTTTGATTGAGGAAGAGGATTAGTTATCATCCCCATGTCCCCACTTAGGGGCCTATCTTTCAGGTCTACTATTCAGGGAATCTAACCTACCTAAAAACCATTCTCTATGATAGTGTAAAAATTGGAATTTATATCCAATCCTGACATGGATCAAGACACCCTTTTTAATAAATTAGGGCTACCTTATATCACCAAATAAGAACCTCCAACCATACCTTTATTAGAGTAACCCATCACATTCACCATATGATTTTCTACCCTATCAACTAATTTTACCAATCAAATAATCCCTTAACCAAGACACCTAGACCCAAAAAAACTAAGACACCTTCTTAAATGAAACCAACAAAACCAATCAAAAATATTGGTATCCTCCCTACACCAAGCCTTAGTCACCCTTAAATGATATTTGACTTAATCTCTTCAAACCCAACTAACAAACACCAAACCAAAATAACCAAAAAGGTGAAACCACACAAAGGCCAAAAGGCTCAAATTTTATCTCCCTTAACTTGTTCATCCATTTTAGGGCCTCATCCCTCTACCTTGAAAATAAGCCAATTGTCTCTACCAAAACCCCACCACCTCTTTTGGTTACACCTTCATAGTTACTCTCCAATGTACCTCTTTTCAATTTTCTAACAATACCTAAGCAACCTACCTTGCAATCTTCCACCTATAGCTCATCAACCTCCTTGCCTAAACTGAAGTGATAGACCAAATGCACCACCCTACCTAAAATACATAATACCAAACCTAGATTTAAACAAATTCCTACTTTAAGCATCAAAACAAAAACTAATAAACCTTTACCATCTTTGACTAAATCTTACTACACCATTTTAAATAGGTTATTACAAACCTTTTTTTTGGCTCTACCACTCGTTAGACCCTTTGACCTTCTTACTTCCAAACCTATCAGGTACAATGACCACCATGTGTGTTCTTATCATAAGACACTTGACCATGACATAGAGAACTACAAAGCTATCCAAGCCATTATCCACCAGCTCTATTTTAAGGATGATCTATTAATATATGAACATACTATAATCCATATACCACTCCAACCACCAACCATACCTACCCAACACTCACCTACTTCTCTTATCTCACCTTAAAGTGAAGATGAGTTTGACCAGTCTATTACCTTAACCTCTCTTCCTATCTATACTATCAATGTGGTCATAATATTACAACAAAAGGATAAGAGGAAGGATAAGGTATTCGCTCCTTACATGTACCCCTCTTCAAAATCCCAACCAACCCACACCCCACTATCTCCATATTTGACCAAGCCCAATGTATCTATCTTAGGTGCTTCTTAGTCTAATGCTTCAAAATCCATCTAAAGATTTATCCACAAGTAAATTCATTAGACCATAGAAAAGATGAGATTAAATGAGTTTATCTCTACCTATCCCCATCACTTTCAAGCATTGATAAATTATTTTTCCATTAAGGTCCAACCTAAAGACCCCCAACCTCTAGCAGCCTTTATTGGTGTCCTCTAGATTTCCAACCTTGTTACCTTTAAGAATTTAGAAATACCCTCCATCCATACAGAGGACCTAGATCCTCCTCTCCTTATCACTAGTTACATTAACTAAACCCACATCAAATAGGTCATGATTTATGGGTGAGATAGCATTAAAATCATCTCCTCTCACACCTACAACCAATTCAACTTGTTGGGCAATGTCATGTCTAAATCTTTAGTCATACTTCATTCCTTCAATGGCACCATGGCCATTACCTTGGGAACTATCATTTTCCATATCCATTTAGGACCTTAGATGCTCCTTGAACTTTTCTATGTTGTATAAGGTGAATCTCAATACAACATCTTTCTGGGATGGCCTTGGATCTGATTCATGGGTTACATTCCCTCTACCCTCTATTCTTGTATTAAGTTTGAGTATGAAGTTTAGGTCATCACCATCCAAGCTAACCCAAGTCCTTTCTCAATATGAAACATGACCCATCACCCTAATTATGTCTTCATACCCCTATCTAGAAACTCCTCAACAAATAAAACCCAACCTTCAGCCACCAAAGTAGATATCATATCCCCTTATACTGACAAGGTATCAATTAGTTACTCTATACCTTCATAAAAAATACCTACCATAGACCCTTTAGAATCTATGTTCTATTGCCTTTTTCTGGGGGAGTATCAACTTTTATCACTTGATGCTTTCCCTACTCCTCCTAAGTATGGGTGACTTACCAACTAGTTGGGATATGACATCAATGTCAAGACTATTATTACCTTCATACGTCCACACCATCAAACCCATTTTGTCTACAAGGGACTCAAAAAACCCCTTGGTGCTTCTATGACCTTTGTTTTTCTTAGGTCATTTACCATTGGTTTCTCGTACCTAGATAAACCAAGCTTTGCAAAGACATACCTCCATCAGTGTGATTGAAAAGGCTTCAGTCTTGGGTGGTATGAACATGGCCCACATGAATTGATCACCATTGAAACCAAGAAACCACATGAGAAGCATGAAATGGGTTTTATCCTACCCAGAAAGAAGTAACACAAGCCACCTACCACCACCATTGTTGAGGAAGATACCCCTTACTCACCAACCTCACCTCCACTTGTATGTCAGGATGATGACATAAACCCACCTAACTTTATTTTTGTCATCATGATCAGCCTTGGACCACTAAATTATCATAAGGAGGGGGTGATAATAACCATCCCTTTAACCCACCTTGAAATGATAGGAGAAGACTCTCCTAATTTTAACATAATTCAATGCCAAGATGATGATTATATTCTCACCTATCTTGGTTCCCCATATTATTAAATCCATAAATACCTTCCTCTTGATTCTTTGATCATGTTGAATGTATTCACCATATATATAAATATGGATACTCTAGATAATCCTTGCATTGTCAAAATTGACCAATCATTTAATGTTGAGGAACTTCAAGACTTCCCATCTTTTTTCCAAGATTGTTTCATAGATTTTGCTTGGTCTTATAGTGATATGCCTAGAATTGACCCACCATTACTACCCATAACATAGTCATTCCCCATGATGTCAAAATAATCAAGAAAATTATCTAGTGCATGTATCCCTACATATCCCTTCTCATCATAAAATATCTATAGCATCTTCTATCTATCAACTTTCTTTAACCCATTGACTATCCCCAATGGATCTCAAATTTTGTACCTATCACTAAATCCATAGGGGGACTATGCATTTATGTGGAATTTCATAACCTAAACCTCACCTGCCCCAAAGAGAACTTTCCTCTATCAAGCATCATCCATCTAGTTGATCTTATATCCAGCCATAAGATGTTATCTCTCATGGATGGGTTTTTAGGTTATAATCAAATATTAATTTCTCTTAAATATTAGCACAAAACTACCTTTACTACCTTTTAGGTCATCTTTTGTTATAAATTCATGCCTTTCAAACTAAAGAATGCTAATGTGACCTACCAACATGACATGACCTATATCTTCCATGACTTCATCCATAATATTGTCAAGGATTATGTGGATGACCTTCTCAAAAAATCCAAAATCTAGAAGGATCACTTGGCCATTCTTCAGATCATCTTTGAAAGCCTTATCCATTATCATGTTCACCTAAACCCTAATAAGTGCATATTTTAGATCCTGTCAGGAAATTTTCTTGGTTTTATTATCTCCCTTCATGTAATTGAAGTCAACCCTACCAAAATCAAATCAATATGAGACATGCTTCCTCTAAAAAACCTTAAGTAGCTTCGTAGCTTGTAGGGGAAGCTAAAATCCATTTGTTATTTTGACTCCCAACTTTCAAATTGGTGCCAACCCTTCCACCACCTTCTGAAGAAGGATGTGTCTTTTAAGTGGAATAGAAACTATCAAAAGGAATTTGATTGAATCAAAGAGTACCTTTTATCTCAACCTATCCTTACCCTTCCCAAGGATGTCCAACCCTTTTACCTATCTATCTCTTCCACCAACCATTCCCTAGGGTAAATGTTGGCTTATCAAGATGAAAAACATAGAGAGCAATCCATCTACTACATTAACCACATGCTTGTAGATTATGAGACTCAATATACCCATACCAATAAAATTTTATTAGCTTTAGTATTTATGGCCACCAAACTTTGACACTACCTTCTTAACCACAAAACCTATGTCATAACTAACAGCAACCAACTCAAGTACATGCACTTTAAGCCATACCAAAACTAGTGTATAGCCAAGTGGCTTATGCTTTTAGTATAGTTTGATATTTATTTCCTTTAGTATAAGTTAATTAAAGGGTAAGTCATTACTGACCAATTGGTCGAGGCACCTTTACCAGATAATAAACCTCGTCTTCTTGAGTTTCCTGATGAGTCCATCATGGCCCTCTCTCAAGCAAATTTAACCCATCAAGTCACCATGTTCTTTGATGGATCAAATAGTTTGGTAGTGGAACATGGATCATCCTTACCCCTTTAAAAATAAACCTCTTCCTTTTTCTTTCAAGCTTGATTTTTTATGTACCATCAATGTGGTTGAGTATGTATCCCTAGTGATAGAACTTCAAACTTCCTTAGCCCTAAGATTCAAAATGATCAATATATTTGGTGACTCCCAACTTCTGTTTAATCAAATTAATGGCTCTTACTAGTGTAAGAATGATGTTCTGTAATAGTACAAGCAACTATTTGATGAACTCTTAGCATCATTTTAACACTACTACATCCAATCAACCTCATAATCTACCAATAAGTTCATCAACACCATGGCTTCCCATAATCTAGAGATCTTCTTTTCACCCTCAAACTCTAAGCTATCTATCATTATCCATAGGCTTAGCTAACCTTCCTATGTCACACCTAATTCTCCCACCATTTTAAATCTAGAGGAGACCCAAAATGACCTTTGGTATCAAAAAACCTTCAAATATCTTAACATTGACATAGTTCCTTCTATCCTCTCTAAGAATTCTCAAAGAACATCTATCTAGAGTGTCTCTCACTATACCATTGTGGGGATAAATATTTATAATCATAAGTTAGATGGTCTCCTCTTCCATTACCCACGTAGTCACAAAGCCTCTTACATAATAAAAGATACACATGATGGAATCTATGGAGGCCACTTTAGTGGTCTCACTATAGCTAAATGCATCCTTCATCTCAGTTATTATTAGCCAACCCTTAACCAATATTGTTATGATTATGTGAATAAGTGTGTCAAGTGTCAACAACACACCAATTTACATCATGCACCTAGCTATAGCCTTCAAGTTTCCATTAATCTTTATCCCTTATCTCAATGGGTTATAGATCTTATTGGAAAAATCAACCCTCATTCCTTGTAGTTAAACCATTCTATTAGCATCGTGACTAAGTATTTTACCAAGTGGGTCAAATTGATTCCTCTAGTCTCAACCAAAGTATACAATATTATTAACTTTATCAATGATCTCAATATCTACCACTTTGATGTTCCTTATAATATTATCATCAATAATGGTAAATCCCTTAATAAGAAGTAGGTATAGGGTCTATGTGATGCATTCAACATTAAGTTAAGATTCTCCTCCCCCCATCACCCTCAAGCAAATAGATAAGTTAAGGCCTATAAAAAAACTCTTAATAACATGTTAACTAAAGTGGTCAATACATCTAGTTGGGATTGGCATTTGCACATCTCCTTCAACTTGTGGGCATATCATAATAGCATTATAACCCCTATAGGCCCTACCCCATTTTATCTTATGTTTAGAGTAGAGACCATCTTACTTCTTGAATTCAAAATCCTATCTCTTTTCATATCTTTACAAGATCCCATTTTGAAGGATGATTATCATCAACACCACTTAGCCTAGTTCAAACTACCTGATGTGCATCATTTAGCATCCCTCACCCATCTTCATGTATATCAAGAGTACATCAAGAGTCCCCAAACACCTTAAAGCATGAGAATTCAATATCAAATATCTCATCCTAAATTGAAACCAACATGTCACTAATAAAGATAAAATCAAGTGGGTAAAGTTTGCTTTCAATTGGCTCAAACCTTATATCATAAGCCACAAGTATGGATCAGGAGCTTATCAATTATATTTTCTTGAAGGCCACCCAAAAATTGAGCCCCTCAATGATTGTCATCTATATCTATTTTTTTTAATAAGTACTAATCTCACCTTTTATCTCCCTTAATCTCATATTTTTCTATCTACCTATATTCCATCTCCTTATTTTAGGGGTAACTAATTAAAAATGAATCATGTGATTAGTTGTCACTAACATATCCTTATCTTAAACAATGGGTATTAGGGCTCTACCCATGGCATGGTTCTCATGATACTTTTCACCCCTTTTCAAGATGGTTTCCATCATTAATGTCACCTAAACCTTTTCACACCTAATCAACCTTCCTATGTTTCTAGTTTTGCCTTCATAAATTTAAATAACTAAGCTAGCCTAAACAAGTCTATGTTAAGAAATGTTAAAGTAATCAAAGCAAAAAATTCACACCAATGACAATCCTAGGTCATTCTTAAACATTTGTAGATTTATCCTTTGAAGGATAGTTGTGTAAGCACATCTAAAATTACAAAACTCTAAGTTAGACTATCCCTTGAAGAATAGCTATCACAAAGCTTTGAATAAAGCACATAAACTTAGACCACTCCCTTGAAGGATGGATAAGTATAGCATTTGTCAAAAGAAAAATAATTTCTTAGAAGCTTTCCACATCGATTAGCTTCCCATATACAACAATAAATCCAAAGACCCATTATCATAATCAAAAAGGAAAAGAATTGGAAAATAATCTCAAAGGCCACAATCGGTTCTCAAACAAAATAATTAGGTGAAAGCCATAATCAACTTTCATAATTAAACTTCCCACATTTAATAGTCTACATAGTTTGGCATATAATTATTTATACTAACCCTTTAGACACCTATAGAAGAGGCATGCTAGTCTCACAAGAAGGTTTCATTCTCACCCATATCCCTTTTACACTATATTGAAGGTATTTTTGAGCTTACATAACATTATGTGGTCAAGATGCCTATTAACCAACTAATGAATGATAATGCAAATAATTTGAAGGCATTATGTTCATTAAGCCTATCCAACTTTAGTTTTGTTCTAGTCCTTATCAAAGAAGAAGCATCGTACCCTCTCCTCATCCTATTGTGACTAGTTGATATTTTCATTATGGCATTGATCTCTTGGTAATGTTATTTATTCTTCCATCCAGTGTTGTTAATTAAATCACCTCATGTTTTTTCTCATAAAAATTAACCATAACCATAACCATAAAAAGCATGATAATCACATCTATAAGAAATTAAAATAATCAGCTATTTTACACCACATGTATGCATCTAAATAATGAAGTATATATTCATTAAAAATTAACATTTCATAAGCAATTAGGAAGAATAAGCATAAATAAAAAATGTCTCATGCCTAGCTAAGCATATATTAGTGTTTAACAACTGAATCATAAGCACAAACCATAAGCAATGTAAACATTGCAGTGTAAGCAATAAACATCAAAATTGAATAATAAATCATGAGCATGAACATAAGCAAATATCACATATATATAGCTTGTCAGTCAAGTAACATCATAATGTGTACATATAAATATAACATGTGATAATGTGTCTCCTCTCTTAATACATGTACATCTCATTACATTAGCATGTAGGCTATTATCAAAATCATATATATATATATATATATATATATATATATATATATATATATATATATATATATATATATATATATTTGTGTGTGTGTGTGTGTGTGTGTGTGTGTGTGTGTGTGTGTGTGATAAAATAAGTATATCAAGCCCTTGAGGCACCACTACTATTGACCCCACCTATGCTACCATTACCATTTGGTGTTAGTCTTCCTAGGATGCATGTATGTCCCCCCTCCTCCCACCAAAGCCACCCACTAACTTGGAGTCAGCTCAACTTCCCCACCTACTAAACTATCCCTATACTCACCCCATCAAGGATCTTGTGGACACTATGCCAAGACTATAGCCTTGTAGTACCTCATCTCCTCTATTGTGTCCAAATATCATTCCATAGGGATCACATAGGGTGGCCCTCCTATTGGTCCTATCATGTCTCCTAACCTCTATCTCAAGGTGTCCCTCTCTTAGGTTACCAAGCCTAGTGATACCCTAGCCTAGTCTCTCTCACCTATCAATGTGGTATCTTAACCCTGTAGTATTAAAATTTAGCTTTGAAATATGGCCACCTATCTATGTAATATTACAATCTATGCCTATATGGTAACAAGTCCTACCCGTGGCTACCCATTAGGGTTACCTCCTTATGACTATACACTAGCTTGATCTACATCCATAACCTATCAACCCCCATCATCTAACCCAAAATTTATTTCTACATATAGTGCATGGTACCAAGCTACATAACCCTAAACAAAAATAGCATCATCATCCCTTGCTATAATATATAAATCCTCATGATTTAGGACTACCTCCTCCAGTTGTGGTTCAAGTAATAAAAACTCAATGTCTTCCCTCCTGTATCTAGGGAATGAAACTAGGATCCCCTACACTAGGCCAAACTAATTACAAATTATATCAAATGAGATGAACTCAATCTCACCCTCTCTCCTCCCATATATCCATCTCTATCTTTCTAATGATAATATGTGATAGCTATAAAGGGCCCACCTAGGAAAGCCAACATATGGCCTCTAGACCATATCCCCCAAAACCAAACCTTCTAGTGCATCCCTAAACTAGTCAATGTCTTTCACACCTCCTCGAGATTTGATAAGTGCATAGTCTCCCCTCCATCACATGAATCCCACTCTAAAATCCATCTAAAATTAGCCCTCCCATGGTATTCCCAATGGTCTTAGAACTTTAATGTGCTTGTATTCCCAATAGTGAAGCATAAAATTAATTTTGATCCATATTTATTATGAGTTATAAATTCCTAGAGTTCTCTATAGATCTAAAATAGTAATATGGGTTCCAACATAAAAACTATCCTACCAAGTAGCATCTCCACTAACACATGTAGTATTAGGTAAGGAAATTAGCTGTTGCTTGATTCTAGTAGTGCAAAGTAGCAAACTACCATCATTATCATGGTCATCAAGCACCTCTCATCTAAATCCCTTTGGTACAATGGCCTATTGGTATGGTCCTAATCCTCACTATAAAAAATCTCCATCTACTCATCCCTTTCCTCACTCTTTATGTGATATATCAACTCCCCCTGAATAGCTAGCTACATGATCCTAATCACATCCTCTAATAAGATGGTCATCTTCCTAGTCATCAAGAGGAAGGTATTCTTGATTGGATCCCATCTGTTGATGAGGGTCACAATCATTACCACATATCATATCAAGTGTTATTAGTCTATCTTGTCTCTAACAAACACCTACCTCAACCCACTACATTTTCAACCATCCTATCCTAGCTTGTACTTGGCATTTTGACTACCCAACACCCTTTAAAAAAAATTTAAGACATTTTTTTATTACACCCATTATACCCAACCCTTTAACCATCAATGGTTGCTATGGTTATTGATAGTTAGGTGACCTTCTAGCTTCAATATTCAACTATTGATGGTCACGTCTGATCATCGATGGTTTGGTATAACCATCGATGGTTACTATGTGTGACTACTGATGGAATAATACCTAACCTTAACCTACCTAAAAACTACCAGAATAATAAAAATTTAACAACTAAGATACCTAATCTATCCTAACCTTAACCCCAAATTGAATACCCTTTTATATTCCATATTTCATCAGATAATTTTTACAAACATAAGAAAAATTAAAATTTAGGTCAACCCCTAAAAACCCCTACCCAAAAAACTACAAGCTACCCACATTCAACTTTAAAATAACCAAATCAAATAAATTTATCAATTTAAAACACTACCTACCTCATTCTTTGACCTCTATCATGGACAAAGCCCATATCCCACTCAGTTCCATCCTCATCTACATGCATTTCAATCCCAAGAGGTCACCTCAACATGCACCTATAACTAATTAGTAATTGTCAAGTCAACAACCACTCAGTCAAATGTCTCATACTAAAAATTCAAAGAGATAATACACTAAATCATGGAATACATGAAGGTCAAATAGAAAAAATGAAAATGACTTTTCATTTTCACTTTTTATGTTCTAAGCTTTTAGGGTTTCCCCATGACTGTCAATGGTTAGGGTGACTATCGATGATTGACCTTAGGACCCTTGACTATCAATAGTCAGGGAACCCACTTTTTCAATTTTATTGAGGCACCCACGCCTAGGTGCCATATTTTATTAGAGTTACCTTCTCCTATAAACCCAAATCCACCCATGGAGATTACCCTTCTCCCATCAAACCCTTTCCTTCACCATTGGTCCATTTTGGCCCACCCAACATGTGTTTTTCAACATTTTTTTCCTAATCCTTTAACCATAGTGGAAATATTACCTGTTGACCCTTTTTGAATTCACAACACCTAGTTCATAGCCTAACCCACTATTGTATCTTTTTAGGATCACTTCTTACCTTAAATACCCATGACACTTGACCTATTTGTGTTTTCCATAGGAGCACTTCCTACCTTGGATACCCTTGGAAACACTAACCTTATTTAGGAGACTAAAAGGTTTACCTAACCACCATGCCTAAATGTGGTCATGAAATACACTAGTCATTTATCCCTTCATATCAACCTTTTTTTTTTCAACTATAGAAACCCTATCTTTGAATGGTCTTGGGTATCACACTTTTTATTTCACTTTATATTCTTATTTGTGCCTTAGTGCCTAACCTATAATACATATTCATCATCACCCTCACCCACCTTGTCAAACCCACACTTGATTGCATTTTACATCATCCATTCTCATTTTGAGGGGGAATACCTCCTCCCATACTTGGGGTAGCTAGACCTTTGACCAATATTGGTTTTTGTTTTTTAAGTAGTTTAATCCAAGCCACACAATAAAAATGGGTAAAATATAGACACTGAAAACCTAACAAATAGTATTTTGAATGTAAAAGGCACCCCTAGACCACCTAAGACCCTCTCAAGACCAATTTAACCTTCTAAAACCTAGCTCAGCCTAACCCATAATTAGTTTAACTTAACTAACTTAACCTAACCTTTTACTCATTTTAACCCTTTACCCTCTATTGTTGATGGTCAAGATGGTCATTGATAGTCACCCTAATCATCGATAGTCAGGGTTTAACTCCTTAATAGCTAACATGCAAACTCACCTACCTTGCTTTTCTAAAAATAACTTATCTCAATCCTATTGTGATCCATTTCATGTGTGATTTATAATTAGGAGGCCTAGTTCACATGTTATTACAACTCTCTTGCCTTGCATATATGAAGAGAGGAATAAAGAGGTGAAATCCATTTGCAATCATTATCAAGAGCTTTATGCATCTAGTATTTTCTTTCTTATAGGTAAATCACTATCAAAAATACAACAATCCAATAATCATATTAGAGGGATAATTTGTTTCCACCTCTACACCAAGTTTTTAGGTTTCGTTACTCTCTCAAAATTGAGCTAGATTCCACCAATAGGTCAACTACCTTAACCATCCACCTGATCAACTTCTAGTAAGATGAGTACTTATTTCTCAATATTCATCTACTTTATTTGCATTTTTTAATAAACTTACATCTTACCTATCTCTTGGAATCCACCTTTTATATCTCATTAATAAACCCTTTTACCAACCCAGATCAAAACATGGTAACTGTCAATGGTTGACTCAACCATTGATGTTCTGTCTAACCACCAATTATCACTTTGATTGTCAATGGTCGCCTTAACTATTGATGGTCATCCCAACCATGAATAGTCACTATGGTAGTGAAAAATATCAAGCTAATTTCACCTACCTACCCCTAATCAAACCTAATTCTTTATGTTCCTACCTATTCATAGTCCCCTTTTTTATTTATTTTTAAACACATCCCAACTCCCTAGCACTAGTATTGATTAGTTTATCACTAATTTAATCATTTTTAGTCTATTTTATAATCAAGAATTTTTATGTTCAATTTTAGTACCTTTGGTTTATTGGTGAAAGTGCCATCCTTTCTATTTTATAAATTTAAATGTTTAAAACATATATATTAACATCCCTTAAGGAAGCTCTTACTTCTAGGATCTAGCTATCACTAGTCAATCCAATCAACTATGTATCTAACAAACAAGTTTGATTTAGGGATTTATTATCTATAAGTCATCCTCCCAAGCCATAAATGAGATCTTCAAAATCTTATAATTCAATATGCACACTATCAATTAGGTTTTTCAACCATACCTATACATAGTTTCTTCTTTTCCTCTTTCCAATTATAAGTAATAAATTCATTGAAATAATAAGATATCCCTTAGTTAGATTTAGTGGATCCATATTGGTCATGACCCCAATTATCAATGTATTTATAGTGATATGGTTAGTTATTTTATCTTTTATAAGCTAGGATTTATTTGTAGATCAACTTCACTTTTGCTTACATACATTCTAGTGAACCTAACTTGAACTAACCCTTGAAGGTTTTCAGTCTTCATCTTTAGACTATTGGGTCAACTATATTGACTCAATGCAATAATTTCTATGTAGGTATCAATACTCAATAAATCTAATCAACTTAGTTTAATTATATGTTTAGGTATTTATCTCTTATAGATAAATAGATTGATCCAATCGAATTAGTTATTTATTAATTTTAGGTCATATTATACTTTATCAATCTAATTGACATAATAAGGGAACCAACTTACAGGTTTTTCAACTAAGGTGAACCTATAAATCTTGTTCATCTTTTTGTGATCTGATTTTTCCCTTTGCACACTAGATTAATCTTATAAATTTAGTTATTCATCCTATTTTTCAAAATTTTCTAACCTCTATCTACAATACTAAATAAATTTTATTGACATAGTTATTTTAATTATTCAATCTATGTAAACTCAATTGACTAGTTTGACTTTGATTTAACATATTATTTTTTAGTTTCAGAATATCATTATAGAAAACACAACTCAAAGATAAAAAATCAGAAAATTTATTATCTCGATAAAATAAATCAAAAATCAAATTGATAAAAACAAATCTAGGTTCATTCTAATCATCTTAGTCATTTCATTTTTAGTTAAATTATATTTATGTTTTCCTATTGTTTTAGTCCCATAAAACTATCACCCTATAGTAAACTAAGTTTATTGGCTTGACTTTGTTCTATTAACTACTTTTTCCATAGGAAACTTAGTTGGCTTACTTGACTATTAATTTATGGACTATCTTGCAATTGATAGAGTCATCCTAATCGACTCGATTTTGTACTATTTTCATACTAGGTCATTCCAATCAACTTAGTGTTATGTTTTATTCAAGTAAATGAAATTAACTCACATTGGTATTAATTCATTCACCTTTAATTTATGTTTTTTCTTGATTAGAGTAATGCATATAGTATAACTAGGAAGGCTAATTTACTGGATTAGTCACTTTATTTCTTCACACGCTACCAAATCAAAAAATATCAAATAATCATTCAAACAATTTTACCCATGCCTACCTACTTGGATTTCATCACCAAGGGAGAAGTTGACTCATTTTTATAGTTAAGTATAAATAGTGGCTGATGGTATATATTGTAAAATCATCTAACAGCCCTATCATTTTGGGATTGTGAAGTGATGGGGTAGGCCCCAATACCAATCCATTATAATCACTAATATAGATCCATTTTATCCTTAACATAACTGAAACCAAATTTATCTTACCTATTTTTATTTTATTTTCAAAGCCAAACATCCTATCACATTTTAAATAATAATTTAAAACGTGTAGGTATATACTCTCATTATATTAACATTTATATTGTAGTATTATTTCTTGATATTTTACAATTATATTTTATATTGTAAAACTTGTATTTGCCAAATTTATAACAAGGTTTTTATTTTGTGCTATAACTGTATCAACTTAGTCAACTTAGTTGCCTTTATTTTTAGCTAATTTTCCTACAAAATTACTACTTAATCCTCTAAATTTATACCATTTCAAATATTTTGTACTTATAGAACATATTTGACTCATTTGACTCAGTATCATATAGGCTACTCTTTTCTATCTTCCTATATAACACATTTGACACAATCTCTTACATGTTATTCTACTTACCTTTTTCCATAACACAACTAAGTTTTTCAAATCTATTTCCTACTAGCTATTTCTCTTCCTTCTTCCAAAATGTAGTCAAGCCATTCAACTCTATACCATCTAGCTGAGTATGTACCCTCTACATGATTTAGTCATATTTATGAATTCATATTTAATCGATCCCATCTAGTACTAGGCTAATTTTTTATAGATCTCATTATTTTCCCCCTTCTTAGATTAATATTTTAAACATCATGAAATACCCTATTAAAATCTTATTGGATATCTTTAATCCATTTAGATGATACATAGGTTATTCTTTATTTCCTACCTTCATTACCCAGGATTATACTCACTCTTGGTGCACCTTCTCTCACCCTTCATATATGGACTATGATATGGTTCAAATTACCCAAAATTATGACATCAATGGTTCAGATCTATTTAACAATTCTCAAGACACTACCCTATCCAAAATACCTTACTACACTATAAGATAAATCAACACAAGCTTAAAAAATAACCCATAGGATATCTCTTAACAAGTAACATTCCTCCACCCACCAACACAAATATTACTCCTAATTCCAAAACTAACCTTCCCCCTTTAAATCCTGATAATCTAAATATAAAAATATATACTACTCAAATCCTTGTAAAAATAGTCCAACAAATAAATGTTATGCAAACAAAAAATACACCATAAATGATGCACATTCAAAAATAAATATTACACATAAATAATCAACCTTCTATTATTTTACCATACACTAATCAAAACTTTATCCCTCCTCCTCTTAGATATGCAAATGGAAATATCATTATGCAACCCCTTATACATAGCAAGATGCTTTAAAATATCTAAAATAAACCTTTAACTCCTTTCATTATTTACATTGATATTTGAAATATCTATCCAACTATTAAATATGATAGGACTAAAGACCCTGCATCCTTCCTTAAATGATTTGGCAATCTATACAAAAAATGGATTCAAACAAACACCTTTACTACAACCTAACTTCTAGTCAAAAAATTTATAGGAGATGTACAAGAATGGTATAATAACTTACCTCAACATTATATATGGCAATTAGAATATTTGGTTAATGCATTAGTCAAGGAATTTCAACATAATGACCTTCCTAAAAATTGTCTTAGTCATTTTATCAATGCTAAACAATCATCCTCCTAATCATCCCATGACTTCATTAAATGGTGGAAATTTTAGTTCATAAATTAGATCATAACATGAATGATGATAATATATTCAAATATTTTATAACTAAATTAACACCCTTAATTAAATATAAGGTTTAAAATTTTTATCCACAAAATCTAAATGTAAAAATTGGTTAATGTAAAAGACAAGACTTTCGTATGAAAGAATTTAAGTCAAATCATAAATCCATCAAGTGATATTTCAAAAATGTTGCTAATGTGATTAAATTAAATACTCCTCAAACAAATATAGGATTAGTCAAAGTAGATAACCCCCTTGCTTCTCATTCACCATTAATAGTCTAACAAATGAATCAACTATTATCTCCCTCTAAACCTTTCACCTATAATAATGCTCCACCTTCATGGTATGCCCTTAACAAATTCTATTGGTTCCATTTTTATGTGGGTCATCATCATGAAACATGTTGTGGTATTATTAAATTCATTATTTATTTTATGCTTAGAGATACATTTTACCATGATAATATGATCAAATTATGTGATCATGACTATGTTAAAGCCTCTCAAAAAAATAGTTTACCAAAACTTCATCATATAAACCTCAAAAAAATTGTATCTACTTCTAACTCACAAGATTTAAATGAGTATATATATGCAATTGTTGTTGATTATAACTAATATTATACTAATTTCCAATATATGAGTGTATCCAAAGTCATTTATAGATAAAATTTTGATCACAGAGATCTGTTCACTAAACCTCAAAAACCATCAATCTAAGACCAACTACTTAAAGACACCACAACTACTACACCTTCTAAACCAAATGATAGAACAATCACAAAACCATAACCTCACTCTAATTCTCTTATTCTTATGAAAAACATTGTACTCATAAACCTTGTGTTAGTTATTCATCTTATAAGTCACATTGGAATTTATTGGAAGAACTTAATTCAATGCCTTGTAAAATACCCATCATGGAGCTAGTTTATACTTGTCCATATCATTGTAAATTTATAATACAACAATTACAAGAAATTAAAGAACCATAATCCCTTGATATGGAATATCCTACTAAAGACCCTTCACCTATAGAAGTACATAATATTGAAACTATTTATACATCTTCTAAACCATCCACATAAATTTTTGAATAAGACATGATTAATTATGAAATTATTTTTCGTACCGATGATCCAAACCTCTTTATTGAAATAAAAATAAATAGTACCCTTATTCAAAAATTCTTAGTAGATGAAAGCTTTGGCATTAATTTTACCTCTTTCATTAATACAACATATTGGATATACCAAAGATAATATTAAACCTACTCATCTCACATGCAGAGTATGTGATAAAAAAAATCAAAAACCAATTAGTTGTATTTGGCTCCCACTCATAATTAGACCCAATAGCATACATACTAAACTCATTGTTCTTGATTTAACATTGTCATACAACATTCTCCTAGGTTTCCTTTGGACACATCACATGTGGGTTATTGCCTCCTTAGGTAGTCAATGTATTAAATTCATACATAATGGAAAACACTAAAAATTTGATTCTTATCATAATATGTGGAGTATACAACTACCAAACCCCAAATCTTAATATCAGATTATAACCATTCCATGCATTAACAATGTGCCCCTACCTAAAATTTTTAACATGAATCCATATTTATAGGCCACTCTCACTAATTTTTATGATTATTAAACTCACAACTTAGAAAATACTTGTAATACCACTAAATTACCTTCTTACATTTTGGAGTGGCTTCCTCTTTATTTACTTACACATGATCGTACCATCCCTATGGGTGATGATATGACTCAAATTCCTCCTCCATGTAATACATATGAAAATTATTACATATAATATGATTTCACATGTGATGAGTATGGAGAGGAAAAATTATCTCAAGATCATTTAACAATGTCTCCCTATCAATTTAGCAACTTAGGCACACCCACCTCTGACTCTCCCACAGAAATAAATGCATGCACTATTTACCACACGTGATGAAAATTATATCATGGCCCAAGCTTAATCACAAGACTCAAATGCATATAACTATCAAAATACATTATAAAAATTTATGCCTTCAACCATTATGTCCATGTCATTGACATATCAACTGACATTGAATCATAACTTAAAGGTCATGTATCTCCCATTAATTTTAGACTATTAGACACCCTAAGGGTAGTTGAATAATTATCAACCCCTAAATCCTATGCACTTTCTATAAAATCAAAAAAATTAAAAACTCTTCCTTATTTTGATACCATTAAGTATATCCACCTCAATACAATTGAATATTCTTATATGATACCGATTAACACACCTATATCTAATCTAGTTGACACCACTCAACTTTAAATCAAAGCTAGACCCCAAATTACCTTATATGCTAAAGCCACAAATGTATGATAAATACATTTTGAATATGACCATAATATTAATAAAATCATTAATCTTGAAGTAGATGTCAAGTACTATGGACCATTATCCATGCTCCCTAGTGGTGAAGGTATACTTGAAATACTCCATGGTAGAAAACCTCAGCTTCCCTAAAAACTTCATAAACTTGGAAATTTTACACAAAATATCCTTGTTTTAATAATTTCATTTCTAGTGTTTATCCTAACACAAACCCTATTTATTCTCTTCCTTATGCTCTATATCATTTTTAAGACGAAAATTCTATGCTCATTGAAGAAACTACAAAAATAGTATATGGTAAATCAACATGTCCTCAACCTATCATTGTCTCTAAGTAACTCATCCCAATAGAGAATGATAAATTTAGATTATTCTTTGACAAGTATCACGAAATATTTGATTGGTTAGATGAATATATTATAGGTATTGATCTTAAATTAATCATACATAATATCATCACTTATGCAGATACAAAAATTATTAGACAAAAACAATAAGCATTTCCACCTTATGTCTAAAAAAAAATTAAACGTTTGGATTATAAATTTATAAAACCTATTGACTACTTATAATGGGTATTAAACATCATCCCCATTCATAAAAAAATGACCACGGTCATTTGTATACGCATTGTTTTTTATAATATTAACTTAGCATGTCCAAAAGATTACTTTCCCTTACCTTCAATAGATGATATAGTCAATTCCACTATTAGATATGAAATGTTGTCACTTATGCATGGTTTTTAGGCTATAAACAAATTCAAATAGTTCCTAAATACCAATGTAAAACACCATTTACTAGAGAATGGGGAGCCTATTGTTATGTAAAAATTCCTTTCTATCTTAAAAATACTAGATCAACCTATAAATGTGTAATGACCCATATTTTCCATTATATTTTACACAATATAGTGGAAACCTATGTCAATGATCTCATTTCCAAATATAAAAGTCATATAATGCATCTCACTAATCTTTATACCATTTTTGATCAAATAATCAAATATAAAGTTAGACTTAACCCATAAAAATTTGTATTTGGAGTTACATAGATTAAATTTTTAGCTTTATTAGTCTCTCTTTGAGGCATTGATGTTTATCTGACCAAACTAAATGTTACCATAAACATGCCTATTCCTCACTCCAGTCGTAACATATGCACTTACCTTGCAAAACTTGGGGCAATTTGATGGTTCATCTAAGAAATTATTTACCATATTTACTCTATCAATTCACTTCTTAAAAAAGGTAATTCTCTAGAATGGATATATTTATGCCAAACATCTTTTTGATAATATTAAATAATATTTTCTTCATCCTCCTAGTCTTTGACTACCCTTAAATGACTATACCTTAATCTTATATACTTCCTCTACCTACATATTAGTTGGGGAAATGCTTTCCAAATAAGATGATACTCGTAGAGCATACACTATTTATTACATCAGTCAAGGATTAATTGATTATGAAAAAAATTATAGCAAAGTATAACATGATTGACTTACTATCTATTTCATAGTTGAAAATCTCCATCATTATATGCTCTACTAGACCACTTATGTTATTATTCATTCCAATTTACTTCATCATTTATTTTCCAAAGCATTATTACATGGAGATAGAATTGACAAATGGATTGTCCTATTGATGTAATTTTACCTTAAAATTATTACACAAATTTTTTTCAAAGGATAAGTCATTACCGACCAACTTGTGATGACACCTCTACAAACTATAAATAACCTTCAGGATAATATCCCTAGTGAATAAATTATTTAAATTAAAGGTCTTCACAAAGATATCTATATCAAAGATTATTTTCATAATTTAATTGTTAATCTATAATTAAATAATAAATAAGATACAAATATCACTCTTGATACTAAAAAACCTAAAGTAGTTATCAAATAACTACCTAAATTTACTATTGATTTACATGAAGACACTAATACCCACCACTTTAATGGCACCAAATGCATGCAAAAATATGGGAGATGATGTATTATAAAAAAATCCATAGGGTAAGATCATATCTTTTGAATTTTTATTAACCTTCGATGTCGCTAATTACATGGTTGAATATGAATCTATAATATTAGGCATGAAATTCACACTCAACCTAGATATCCCATATATACATGATTTGGGTGACTCATAACTTATCTACTACCATATTAATGGTGATTATCAATTCAAAAGTGAAAATATAATCGCATATCATCAAATGGATACCATACTTGCCAAATAATTTGCCTATTTTACCATTAAGCCAATTTCAAGAGATCAAAATACCAAAGCTAATTCACTTGCTTCATCAACATCTCTATTTTTCCCTCATCAAGTATTTAATGATTCAAAATTTCTTATCTAAATAATACAATTATCTTATTTGATCAAACCAAACTATTTGCTCATCTGTCTCATTATATATATCACTATTCAACAAAACCTATGGGATAAAAACATAATCCAATTTCTTGAGCATCAAACTTACCCTCTAGACACAGATTCACGTGAAAATACTTGAATATTTAAATAAGCTTTTAATTATGTATTTAAATATAACACCCTTTACTATCATAATGTAGAAGCAACCATACTCCATTTTGTAATGTAAAAAGAGGTTCTTAATCTATTAGAACAAGTATATAGTGAATTTGTGGTGGTTAATTTAGTGGGTATGCTACAACCCATAAATTCTTATGTATGAGTTACTTCTAGTCTAATCTATAAAAACATGCTATTAAGTTTTCTAAAAAGTGTAATCCTTGTCAAATCTATGATGATCTAATCCACTCACAACTAGATGAGATGAAAATAGTGCAGTATCCTTGGCCATTCTCTATGTGGGGATTAGACTTAATTACTAAATTACCTCAACCACAAGATAGCCATGTTTTTATCATTATCACTACTAAATATTTTACCAAATAATTAGAATCCATGCTGATGCTAAACAACATGACAACCACTATTTCAAAATTTATCCTTAACTAAATCATTTGTTATTTTGGAGTTACCCATACCATCATCTTTGATAATGGTGACAATTTAAAAAACAAGGACATGAAAAAATTATGTTCTAAATTTAAAATTTACCACAAATTTCCCACACCTTACCACCGTCAATGTAATGAACAAGAAGAGGCTCCAAAAAATTTCTAAATAAAATCTTACAATAGACTATTCAAAAAACTCATTTTGATTATCACCTTCATATATATTCCACACTTTGGGCTTATCATACCAGCATATATATTGCACTGGGGAAACACTATTCTCACTTGTATGGTGTTTTTAATCAATATTACCATTATAATTTAAGCTCCCATCTTTACGTATATCTCTCCATGGTATAATTCCTAATGAATAATTTTGTGAAGCTCATCTTCATAATTTAGATTTTATTGATGAACATCATTTTGATAATTTACAACATAACCTCCAATAGAAGACTCAAATTAATAAACAACATAATAAAAAGGTCAAAGTTTTCACATTTAATGTTGGTGACTTAGTCCTAAAATTAGATTATACACACGAAGAACTAAAATATGCCCAAAAATTTTGGGGCCCTTACTTAGTAAAGGATGTTCTTTGTCCAAGTACTTATCATCTACAAACTAATGAAGCACATGTTTTCAAAGAACCCACAATGGCACAATTTTTTGAAAAATTAGTTTTCTTAAATATCTCCCTTATTTTTCATAATTATATATACTATCCTACTAACACTTCTTGTAGGACTTTAGCAACAATCTCTCATGTTTAGCAACCTATTCTATACATAAACCTTAGTTCCCTTCTTTGGTCCTTTAGTTTATAATTTTTTAATTCATGAGTTATATTGCACTACCATGGATAAGATCCATGCTTCTTCATGAATTCCCTTTTTTCATATATCCAATTTTAAACACCTTTTATGTATGATGTTAATTTTGTTGTTTTACAAACCTTTTTCATTCTCTTCTTTCTTTTATGAGTTGTAGTGTAGGACCATGTATAGGAAAAAACATTATTCACAAATACCAATACCAATTTTTTCACCTACTTAGGTTTATGTTTCATGATTTGTAGTTTAAGACCATGGATAGGACCAGACTCTCCTCATAAAATTTATGCATTCTTTCAAACCTTTTTACAATCTGAGTGTTCTTTTCAGAATGTTAAGAAATGGTTGGAAGTTTGTATTCCATATTCTCAACCTCAGTTTTTGTTTCTTTTGTGGATAAAATGTGCACAATAAACTATGTTGGCATGTTTGTTTATAATTTTTTACATTCTTATTTTAAGGAATCATACATACCTATCATTATATCCTTTCACATTGTCACATTTTTTATGATATGAGGTAATTCAAATCATTTCATGTTATTTCCCCTTGATCTCCCTTCCTTTCAGTCCACTTTGGATAAAACAAGGTCGAAGTGAAGATAAAACTTCTATTTAACATGAATAAACAAGAATATTAAGCACCATGATCTCAAAGTCCTCTTTCTTATCAACCAAGTTTAAATTTTTTGAATGATAGTCATTTTTAACACCCATGTTTGGTTCTTCAAATCTGTATAGAGGAGGAATATAAAAATCCATAAAAAGATAAAATCTAAATCATTAACAAAGGGAAATGATCAAAAGGAAATATAAAATCAAAAATTAAACATCACACCAAAAGACATGATTTATAACACATATCCTATTTCCAATCAAAGCTCAAACACCATAGTTACAATCATAATAGAGCTAAGGTGCATTGGGGTGTGGTAGGCTAGTAGATTGGGTTAGGAAAAATGAAAATTATATATAAAGATACGTACTTTCTCACATAAGTACCCAATATTTTTAGTAGACTGATGACTCTATAATGGGTCTTGAAGAAGGGGGAACACATTGTGAGAAAATAGGTCCATTTTAATTTTCATGTATATAGCCTTCATGGGATGGTATTTATACTTCATTTGATAGCCCAATATTTTTTTGGTTAGGAGAAGTTATTCATAATCCTTAATGTCAAAAGTTATCTTATTTTGACAAACTTAATTTTAGTGTCTTGACTTTGATAAAGAGTTTCTCTACTTTGATTTTTCCTACACATCCCCCACCACCCAATTCATTTCCCCCTTAATAGGAAATTTTCATTCTAAAGCTATTTCCATACTTCTATATTATCTCTTATTCATATCTTAAAACATGATAACACTACCATTCTTGGTTTTATTTATCTTTAAAACAAAATAATATGCTTGAGTGACTATGGATTATTTTTCTTACACAATTGCTTTACATTTCTAGAATTTCATTAGTTTCATTCAAATTTTTTAAAAATTTATTATCACTCCTTTTTGCAGACAAATAGGTTTGTTTCTACATATACACACTTTTTTCATTGTTGACTGAGTTTGAATTGTTACTTCTCACTCACAAATGTTATTTTTTCTTCATGTACTTTTTCCATTATTGAGAGAGTTTAAATTGTTACTTATCACTTGTTAATATTGTTTTACTTTTTATTTTCCATATTTGTTTAAATTTTGGTTTATTACTCCTTTATACATTGATGTTAGACTTATCATACTAGTTTTACACATATTTTATTTTATTTACTTTGCCACTTTTCCTACCCAAGAAAAAAAAATTCATTGAGTTTTTCTATCGTTTAGTATCCTTAGCTTTTCAGTTACCTAATTACTCTAGTTTTGGTTTGGTCAATTTGGTTCTAACTTAGCATTTATCATCCTAGATTACTAAATTTACAATTACATCATGCCTACACATTTTAAATATCTTAATATTTTTGCATTTGTTTATTTTTACTCCTTATGTTTTGTATCCTTAGGGTTTATCCAAAGTAGTCTCCATGCCCTCCACAATCAAAACTACAAAGATAATAGATGACCATTTATAAATAAAGGTAAGTTAAGGTACACATATGTTACTTGATTATTTTATTTATTTCCTTAATTTTCATTTATCTTATTTGATCTATACTAAAATTTATTTATCTCAACATTGTTTATTGCTATGTTCTTTCCTCGATGTACCATCTTGTGTTACAACTACATGACACATGGTGAGCCTCAAGTGGGGAATATGTATACAAACAATATATTTAAGTTTTATCAATTATTAGTGATTTATCTCTTATAATAACCCATCAAGTCTCAACCTCTCTGAGTGCATGCTTTAAATGGTGCACTAGGAAAGGGGTGGTTTGGTGATTTGCAAGATTGTTGTTCCCTATACATCCATGTAAAAAATATAAAAACCAATCTTATTATTTAATAATATTAAATTATGTAGTGATGATGTCATATAGGTGTCCTAGTGACTAGATGATATGCTTTGATATCCTAAGTAATAATGATAAAGTGTGAAATGTGATTGATAAAGTGTGCTTGAAGTTGGCTTGGTTGATCTTTAGTTTTGGCATGGTTATAAATGCTCAAGGATGACTGAAGTTTTGACCATGTGAAAATGGTCTTATTAGTGGTCAAGGATGATTTAAGATCTTGTGTGCATAAGTGGAATTCACCTAGATCATTATTTTTCCCATCTATACATTCTGGGTCCAATGGTTGAAAATTTGAGTAGGTAGTTTTCTAACTTCACCATTGCCACATGTGGATGAGTTAGGGGGAGTTGGTCATATATTGTTGATAAAATTATTCCCTAGTTACTATGTGATATTCTCAAATCATGTGCCTAATTACAGTCAAAGATATATGGGTGCAGAGTTGGGCTCTCAAGTATTTTGATAATGTTTTCTATGTTCAAATAGAGCTAAGTAAGCATGTTGATGATGTCAGAATTCACATGCATGAAGGTTTTAGGATGAAATTATCACATGGGTTTGTTTATTATTTTTCCTAGTTATTATGTGATAAATCCTAGGTCATGCACCTAAATGCAACAAAAGATATGCAAGTGCAAAATTGGGATGCTAAGAAGTTTGATATTATTTTCCAATACATAGGCAAGGAAGAATCAAGTAATCATTTTGATGGTAGAATATATCACACATGTGGACACTTAAGGAGAAGGTGATCATATGGATTTTTATATTTTGTTCTTAATTTATTTATGCTAACTTTTGGTTCAAGCACTGAAGCATGTCAAAAGATATGCATGTTCAAAGTTAGCCTCCAAGACAAGTTTTAATCATATTTTTCTCTATGGTAAAATATTTTGAGAAGGAATTTTAATGGTGATATATCTCACATGTGTGAGGGTTAAAAAATTATTTTTTTAGATGGTTGGATTATCCTATGTGAGATCATATGGTCCAAACTTGAGAACATGTGAGTGAGCGAGGTAAAAGATATCAATTTTCAAAGTTGGCCTTCTAGATAGATAATCAAGGTTCCCATAATTAGTCAAATTTTCACAAGTTAAAGTTTGAGAAAAATCAATGCAGCACATTTCTCTAAGAATTTAGGAAGTATCAAGATGAGGATAGGTGCATAATGGTTAATGTTGAGTAGAGATAAAGATAAAGCTTATTTAAAGGATAAATAATAATTAGGTGATCATATAGATATAGATAAATGGTGAATATTAAAATCAAGAGATCAAAGTGATATTTGTTTATCATTATTAAATACTAAGCTACATATACGATATTAATGAAGCACAATGAGTCAAAGTTTCTAGATTGCATGAGATGAGGTCAACAAGTTCAAAGTTTAATGTTTGAGCATTAGCACCTATGTGTTAAAGTTTGGAGAATATATATGTTGTGAGATAGATATAAATTTTTTAGAACATAAGATGAGAGCTTTGTTTTAGAACTTTAACTATGATCATTTGCATTTGAATATTTGAATTTACAAAGGAAAAACCTAGTGTTTTATATTCTAGCTATAACTTTTGATCTACAATGAATTTGTTCATGGTATAAAAATAAAAGTGTTAGAGGAATACAAGTCACATATATAAATATGAGATTTAAAATCTAATTACTAGTAAAATCAAAATTATGAAAGTCTAAATTTGATTAAGTGTTTGACTATGTTTTGCAAGTGACCCGAGAAGGATGTTCAAGCTTTTGTTAATGGTATTTCAATGTTTAGTGATGAATTAACTATTTGATCATGTTTTATACTACATAAGGATGATTTTTATTAATTTTTAAGGTTTTAATAATAATATTAATTACGGAAAAATGTACACAAGTTGATTCTATATTTGTTCATGGTGACTACGTACACACAATATTGTTTAAGAAATCTATGCATAAGCAGAAGGGTATTGTGATGGATGTGGACAATTAAGGACTTATAGATCATTTATAATGGGTCAATTCATTTTTAAAGTTTTATTATGTTTCTATTTTTCTTATAAAAGTATCAAATATCTGAATGGGTCTCTATAGGACCTAAAAGTGACTTAGGCCTATTTAAAAGTGTGTTATGATTAAGTGTGACTCATATAAGATGCCTTAAGGGTGAAGGCATGAATTTTTTATGAAAAATAAAATATTTTAAAATTTTTAATTCATGAATTATATATATATATATATATATACATATATATACATACACACACACACATATATATATGTATATATGTATATATATATACATATATACATATAAATATGTATATATATACATATAAATATGTATATATATATATACATATATATATGTACATATATATATATATATATACATATATGTGTGTGTGTGTGTGTGTGTGTATATATATACATATTGAAAATAAATGTGATGTTTCTAGGTGTGTGGAAGACTTGTGAGAGAGACTTGTGAAAAGTAGATGTGAGAGTTATGGAGAGAAGGAGAGCTAGAATGTCCAATTGATGAGTTAATGAGTATATAAGATTGAGGAACATGTGTATGACCTATAGGTCATATTTCTAATTTATAAATAGTTATCTTAAATGTTGAGGATATGATAATAGGTCTGAGTGTGCATATGAGGATGGTTTGAGTGAAGAAGGAGAAAGATTATGACATGCCTATGTGAGAGGCCTATTTGAGATAGAGAGAGTGTTTGTGTATATGTTATAAACTAGAGATACATCATTAGGTGTTGAATACATTAGTTTTAAGGTGGATGTGTTCACTTTAAGGAGGGTCTAAAGGACTTGATCTTCCTTAGGGGTAGTTGCTTCTTATGAAACATGTGTTTCGCTAAATACCTTTTATTAGGAGGATATGATCAAGGTTTGATAGTTTAAATAAGTTGATCATTATCTTGGTTTTAATTTATTATATGATAGTATTCCATGTGTTTCAAAATTAAGAGTGGGTTTTATTCCCCATGAGGTTTTCCCCTAGGAACTATGTGTTATGTGTTTGATCTTGTGTATGCATTGAATGAATGAGTTATCTTGCTAATGTTGATTAATCAAGTTGATATATGTTGATTTTATAATAGTTTAAAAGGGATGAAATTGTAATTGAAATATTTGGGCTCACTAATTCACCCCCCTCTCAGTGATTATACCTATAACAATTGGTATTAGAGCTAGTCCTTTGGTAAAGGCTTGACAACTTGAAGGTGATCCATGGTACAATATGGGTAGTCATCAAGGAGGTTTATCTACTAAACAAGCACTAATAATTATGAATTTTGAAGTGATAGGATGAGGACATACATTATGTACCTAGGTTTTGATGCATGGAAATTTATTGTGGATGGTTATGTGGCTCCTACTATTCTTCCATCTAGTGTTGCAGAAAAGAAGTTGTTTGAGAACAATTCCAAGGCAATGAATGTTATTACTTATGATCTTTCAGAGACTGAATACACCAAAGTAATCCATTGTAAATATGATAAAGAGATATGGGAAAAAATGAAGATCATTTATGAATGATATTCAAAGGTCAATCTTGCTAAGTTATAGACTCATAGAAGGCAATTTAAAAGTCTCAAGATGAATGAAGAAGATAATGTGGCATCCTTTCTATAGAGATTTGATGAGATTTTAAACATCACCAAAGGTCTTAGAGAAAACCTTAAATAAGATACTATATTTTAAAAGTTATTAATGTCCATATCCCTTAAGTTTTATCCTAAAGTATCTATTTTAGAAGAAAGTCATGATCTTACTTAGCTGAAGTTAGATGAACTGCATGGCATCCTTACTACCTATGAGATGAGGAAGAATGATGATATAGAACCAAAGAAGGAAGAAAATTTAAAGACTAGCATTAAGATAAAGAAGAAGTTCCAAGGTAATAAATCTAAAGAGGATGACATTTCTGATATAGACGAGGATGAACTAATTACTTTAATTTTAAGGAAATTGAGAACAATTTTAGGAAAGTATAATGGTAAAATACCCATAAAATGCTTAAATTATGGTGACATAGGACATTTTCCTAACAAGTTCCCTCATAAGTATAAGAAGGATTATGATGAAGATCATGATGATAGAAAGACATCTTTCAAGTTTGATAAAAGACTTGAAGATTGTAGCTCATCAGATGAGAGTGAAGTTAGTGACTCAGAGTATGATCATGAAGATGATGTTCATATTGAAAATAAATATTTGTTAATGGCTGAGGAAGGTTGTTACTCACATCAAAAGGATTCTACTTGTATTATTTTAGATGATGATAAAGATGAGGTGGACTATGGGACTGAACTGATGAATTCTCTTGAAAAAGTTAAGATTGAGAATAATATCAATAAAAAGATGATATCTAAGCTCAAAGACTATGAGGAAAAATTTAGTGTGTATGAAGATATCAGCCTACATCAACTATCTTAATGAAGGGAAATTTTCTAAGCATTGTCTGAATAAGGAAAGGCAAGGTAAGTCTTCTTAAAAAAGAATAATTTGTTTCAGTTGTAATGAAATTAGACACATTGATAGTTTTTTTCTAAACAAGGTAGGAAAAATTGAATTTTAACAAGGATTATGGTTTAATACAATTGTGAATAGAGAGGTCACATTTCTAGATTGTGCAAGCAAAGGTCATTAAGTTGGAATAGATTTCATTAGGCTACTAGAATGCAAGGAAGAAGGCAAGTTAACTCATGGAAGCCAAAGGTGGTAATTATGATTCATGATGATTCTATAAGTATAAGTAATGTATTTTTTATGGTGGAGAATGTTACATATGTTGAAGAGTGTCAAGGGCTCTCATTGTCTGCTCATGTTGAGAGTAAAGAGACCAAGGTCAAGGAGAAGACCAAGTTGTTGGTTAAGGCTAGTTATGAATTATGTATGGATCCAAATAAACATCCTAATACTTTTGATTATGTTTCATATAAATTACATCAGTTATCTATGCCTAATAATAAGGTTCCAAGTGCAAGGTTGATTTTTCAAATGAAAAGGTATGCCAGGATTCCATAGTTGTTTCATGTGTTGTCAATTTTATCTTAGAAGAGAAGGAGAGTGATATAGAAAAGGAACTAGTTGTCATAGTTTAGACTAAGAAGAAGAATAAAAAGATCAAGAATTCTTATAGCTATAAGAAGATTCCTATGGTTACTAAGGAGATGTGAGTCACTCATATCTTCACTCTATTTTAGAGCATTGTCTATGTATATGTTTCTTAAGAGGCTCCTTTTAGTGGAAAATAAAGTGTTGCTTTGATGTTATTTATAAGGTCTGAAGAGTCTAAAGATGAGTTTTTTAGTTGGAGAAAGTATGTCTAGGTAGAAGATATGTTGTTTTAATGTCATGATGTTGATATCTATATATGGTCAATCTATAGGGCTAGAATGGGTGTTTCCAAGTGGCAAAATGAGATTGATGTAACATCAAGATGATATTTTTACATATAAATCTATGTTGATCTTATTATACTATGCTTTAGGTGCTATTGTGGTTTGAAGGGATGTTAATTTCAAATTGGAGATTTTTGGTTGCTTTCGAGTTTCCCAATTTGTGCTTAAGAATATATAGGTCCTAAAATGGGTTATAGGAATTCAAGGTTCCCAATGGTGTAGAAGCTCAAATATTGGTCCATAATTGTGTAATGGTTGTCTCTAGGTGTAAAAAAAGTTTCATAGGTGGATGTTAACTAGAAAGAAGTTTGTTGACCTTGTTTGTTTTGATATTATAAGGTTTTGAGATTTGCTAGAAAAGTGGTTTACCTTATGAGTTGAAGTCTAAGGTTTCTCAATAGGTTGAATGGGAAAAATGAATTGTCAAATAAAGATTCATAGAGACTTGAAGTTTTTTGGTTTTCAATTTATTCTTATTTTTGTAAGACAGAGGCCTAATTGGATAATATGTTTTTCAAGGAGTATGTTCCAAAAGATGAACTAGATGATGAAAATTGGTGTACTTAAGGGGGCATATGAGATTGATCCAGATATGAAGTGTCAAGTTTTGAAGATGTGTCTACTGAAAGTTGTGGCCCACACAAATTCTAGGTAGGGTTATAATAAGTCTAGAAAGGCTTAGCATGAAATTTGATGTTTGGCTCAGTTTTTCTAAAACAAAATCAAGGCATGAGTTTTTCAAGGTGAGTTATCAAGTTCATTTAGAGTATGTATCCTATTTGGTGAGTGGAATGAAGTTTTGTTGGTGTTTTTTGTGGTTACTTGAGAAAAGAAGGCTTGTAAGCCTACATGGTGGTTCTTCATGATGTATGGAGATTTGAAGATGATCAAATGGTGAAATTACTCAAAACTCTTAGGGGGAGTCCCTCTCATATTTTTCTTGGTGAGTTCCATTAGATGTTAGTGTTTTGTGTGTATTATCTTCATTTATTGTGGTGTTTGGTTAAAGAGAGTGTTGGCATGGAGTAAGAAGAAGCTTTCAAGGAAAGAAGAGGTAGGTCTAAGGTAAGGGGGAGTTTATATAATATTTATACGATGGTACTTTCTAATTGATTATATTTTTAGGTCCTTAAGATTAGTTATTGCCTACTTTATCATTATGTCAAATGGGGAGAATGTTCTTATTATGGAGTGTTTGAAGAGAGAGAAGGTGAGATGAATTATGTTTGTTGACATCAATTACAAAAGGGAATATTATTGGATAATTATCAATGATGTAATGGTGATGTCATGGAGGTGTCCTAGTGAGTTGATGATGTGATTTGATAGCCTCAATAATAATGATAAAGTATGCAATGTGCTTGATAAAATGTTCTTAAAGTTGGCTTGGTTGATCTTTAGTTTTGACATGGTTAGATATTCTCAAGGATGAGTATGAATTTTTGAGCATGTGAAAATGGTCTTATTAGTTGTCAAGGATGATTGAAGAGCTTGTGTGTGTAATTAGAATTCATCCAGATCATCACTATTCTCATCTAAACATTCTCAGTCTAATGTCAACAAATCTAAGTAGGTATTTTACTATCATCACCATTTCCATGTGTGGATGAGTTAAGTCGAGTTGGTAATATGGTTGTGATCACATTAGTCCCTAGTTTTTATGTGTTAATTATTAGGTCATGCACCTAAGCATAGTCAAAGATATATGGATGAAAATTTAGGCTCTCAATCATTTTGGTAGTGTTTTCTATGTTCAAATAGAGCTATGTAATCATGTTGATGATGTCAACATTCACACACATGAAGGTTTAAAGAGGAAATGATCATATGGGCTTATTCATTATTTTCCTTAGTTATTATGCATTAAATCCCAAGTCATGTGCCTAAGCATGACAAAAGATATGTAAGTGAAAATTTGTGCTCCCAGGTAGTTTGATATTGTTTTTTATACTTAGTCAAATTTGCATAAGGCAAGGAATAGTCGAGTACTAATTTTTATTGTATAATATATCACACATGTGGATGTTTCAAAAGAAGGTGATCATATGGATTTGTTTAGTTTTATTCTTAGTTGATTTGTACTAACTTTCAAGTCAAGTACCAAAGCACATCAAAAGATATGCATGTTCAAAGTTGGCCTCCTAGACAAGTTCTAACCATAGTTGTCTCTATTATAAAATATATTTAGAAGAATTTTAATGGTGTTAAATCTCACATGTGTGAGGGTTTGAGGAGTAGTTTTTCACATGGTTGGATTATCCTATGTGAGGAGATCATATGGTCCAAATTTGAGAACATACAAGTGAGTGAGGTAAAAGATATGACTAAGTAAAGTTGGCATTCTAGGTAGATAAACAAGGTTCCCATAGTCAAATTTTTACAAGTTAAAGTTTGAGCAACATCAATGGAGTGCATTGCTCTAAGAATTTAGGAATTAGTGAGATAAGGACAAGTTCATGATATTTAACATTGAGTAGAGATAAAGATCAATATTATTCCAAGGATCAATAGTGAGTGGGTGATCATATGGATAGAGATAAATGGTTTGTATTAAATTCAAGTGGTCAAAGTGATAGTTGTTTAGCATTGTTAAATACTAGGTTACGTGTAAGAGATTGACAGAGCATATTGAGTAAAAGTTTCTAGACTACATGAGATGAGGTCAATATGTTCAAGGTTTAACATTTGATATTTGGAGACTATATGTTAAAGTTTAGATAAGATTGCTGGTGTGAGATTGATCTAAATCTAAGAGGACATGAGATGTGAGCTTAGTGCTGTAAGTTTAATAATGACTGTTCGCATTTGAATATTCAAATATGTAAAGGAAAAAACCAATGTTCTATATTTTGGCTATATTTTTTTGATGTAGGATGAATTTTCTAATGGTATAAAAATTAAATTGGTAGAGGAATCCAAGACACATTTTGAAATATGAATTCAAAGGTATAATTATTAGTACATTCAAAATTATGAAAGTTAGAAGTTGACTACGTGTTTGATTCGATTCTGTAAGTGTCCCAAGAAAGATGCTTAAGCTTGTGTTGATGTTATTTCAATGCTTAATTATGAATTAGTTATTGGATCATGTTTTAGACTTTATAAGTATGATATGTGTAAATTTTTATGTTTTGTCTAATTGTATATAGTATGAACAAATCTTTACAAGTCAATTGTGTATTCATTCATCTTGACTATGTACATAGAATATTATTTAAGTGATTTGTGCATAAGCAGAAGGGCACTATGATGAATATGGAAACTTAAGGAGGACCTATAGATCATGCGGAATGGGTCCATGCATTTGGAAAGTGTTCTTATGTTTTTAGTTTTCTTGGAGAAGTTTCAAAGATGTAAATGGGTCTCCATAGGACCTAAAAGTGACTTAAGCCTATTTTAAAGTGTGTTGTGCTTAAGTGTGACACATGTAAGATGCCTTAATGGTGAATGCATGTATTTTGGACAAAAAATAGAATATTTTTAACTTGATAGTTCTTGATTTCTCTATATATAGTGAAACCAAATGTGATGGTTTCTAGGCATGTGGAAGACTTGTGAAAAGTGGATGTGATAGTTATGGATCGAAGGAGAGGTAGAGTACCCAATTTATGAGTTAATGAGTAGAAAATATTTAGGACTATCTGTATGACCACTAGGTCATATTTATGATGCCTAAATATAACTCTTGTAGTTTGAGGGTACGTGAAAAGTTTTGAGTGTGCATATGAGGATAATTTGAGTGAAGAAGGAAAAATATTGTGACATGCCTATGTGAGAGGCCTATTTGAGATATCAAGATTGTTTATGTAGATGTTATAAAACATAGATCACTGATTAGAAATTTAAGACATCATTTATAAGGTGGAGGTGTTCACTTTAAGGAGGGTCTAAAGGACTTGATCTTCCTTAGGGGAAATTTCTCCTTGTGAAACTGGTGCATCACTAAATACCTTTAGTTAGGAGGATATGATCAAGGTTTATTGGTATAAAGAAGTTGATTATTCTCCTATATATAATTTCTTATAAGATAGTAGTCTATGTGTTGTAAAATTGAGAGTGTGTTTTATTCCCCATAAGGGTTTCCCATAGGAACTATGTGTTATGTGTTTGATCTTGTGTATGCATTGAATGATCATGCTCTCTTGTTAATGTTGCTCGATCAAGTTGATATATGTTTATTGTGTTAGGATTTAATATATGTAACATTATTAATTATGTGTATAATTTATATTATCAATGATAATATAAATATCTATTTAAAAATAACTCATATTATGATTTATTTAATATATTATTTTTTGTGTGCGATTTGGTTGTTAGACCAAACTCACATAAATAGGTTTGGAGGTATTATAGGGAGATTGAAATTAGGGGAGAATTTATAGGAAATACATTTCCTATAAATATTTGTAATGTACTAGATGTTTGATATAGTATAGAATAACATTATTTGTGATTGAAATTTATCTTTGTGTTCAACTCTCCATTTCATTGTGCATGAATTGAATAATTTGTGTATTAGCTCTTCTAATATCTATTATTGGTATCAGATTAGTTATTTATTCATGAGAGTCATAAGTGATTAAGTAGCTTAACAAATTTTTAGGTATTTTATAATAATACTAAGTCATATGTTTTGTTGGCCTCTAAGTTTCATAGCAATCTGCCTTCATACATGTGTAGAACATGATCCATTTCTAAGTGTAGATTCATTAATTTGAAAGGGAGATCCTGAGATTTATAGAGTGGATCATTTTTTTTTGCATCATTATATTAACATTTGTTTGTACACAATTACATCAAACTATGAATGATGTTCAATGACATCAAGGCAATGTGTTATGCATTTTGTGGATTACCATTTCATTTTAATCCTACATCGAAGTTGATAGTGGAATATTGTGGCTTGAATTTTTTTTGTCTAGATTGGTAGACTCACATAAATTATAGGGAAATTTCCATTGAAATATCCACCATTTTGAATTAGTATCCAATCTCACCTCTCTCTCTCTCATGACATGCATCTTATTCAAAATCTAACATTTTTTTATGCCTATTTTTAAAAGGACATTAGTAGGAAGTGTGACTATATCAAATCTACTTAGAATTTATTTAGCATGTCAGATTAAGACATCATCTCCATTTTTAAAGTTTTATCACTACGTCTTTGATGTGTCATATGAAAACTATATGAATATAAGGTTTTCAGTCTCGTCATAAGTTTTTTATTATGTCAATAAGATGTTA
This sequence comes from Torreya grandis, assembly GCA_037957365.1. Taxonomy (NCBI): domain Eukaryota; kingdom Viridiplantae; phylum Streptophyta; class Pinopsida; order Cupressales; family Taxaceae; genus Torreya; species Torreya grandis. The sequence goes on along the minus strand of JARHVA010006697.1, from coordinate 396,261 downwards.
AACTCGTGTCAAATTCTTCATAGACTTTATATTGTCTATTTTGTTTAATCAAGTTTTGTATATAGTTATCTAAATAAATTAGTATGTTATTAAAATTGATTTAGGTTTTAATTCTTGTTAGATTTTATAAACTCAAAGTTTGTTATTAAATCTAGTTTAAAAACATTTTGTATTATGGTTAGTCAAATCATAATGTCTTCTATCCATTTATGTTATGGTATATAGTCAATTAGTTATTAAAGAGTCTTGAAAATATAATAGTGAGTTTATTTATTAAAAGTGTTGTTATAATCATTTTGTGTAAAAAAATGATAAAGTATTTTTTTGAGTCATTTTTCAAAATCAAAAGTGTCAATTTTTTTGAGTTGAATGTCCAATGTCAATAGTATGGCATTAGGTGTGATTGCTAATTTCTAAGCATTATCATGTATTTTTGGTATTAAGTGAATATTAAGGTCTCATTTAGGTGAATTAAGTTAATGTCGTTTGAGACATTTTTTGTAAATTATCTTGTAATATTGTAAAAAGGAGGAGGTTCCAATTTCTATGGAAGTAATTAATAAATAACCTATTGGAACCATCAAAGCATCTCAAAGAAAAAATTTTTGAGTAAGAAGTATGACATATTGGAGGATGGAGGCACAGGAGTATGGAGCCTATTCAAGCCTCTTGCAAGCCACTAGTGAAGAGGCCACCTTTTATTTAGTGGCACATTTTTGTGGTGTGTGTTACAATAATACAAACACAATCATGTTGACATGATTTTTTTTTTAGTGTGTTGGTTTAAAAATAAACCCATTTGTAGATATTTGGGAAAAAATTATATTTTTAGAAAACTCATTTTTTTGGAGCAAGAGAAGATTTTGAGGTAAAATCAGTGATGGTTATCCAGTTAGTGCCAAGCTTGTAGTTCATGGAGATTTAGAATTTGGGTTCCCAAGGAGGAATGGGAAGTCCCACAAGAACATAAAGAGGAAGGGACTAGTCCTATGTAATTTGTCTTTCCACTACACCTTGACATGGGTAAAGAGATAATCTATGGAGTTTGTACCTAGTCTAGCTAGTGCTTTCAAGAGGTGAAAATATTTTGAGAATTTAATTTTATCTCCATGTTCACAATAAGGGAGTTCTAGGAATTAATAATGTTAAGGGGGTGAATGTTAGGATTTAATATCTATAACATTATTAATTGTGTGTATAATTTATATTATCAAGGATAATATAAATATGTTTGTAATAACAAATTGTATTATGATTTTTTAATATATTATTGTTTATGTGACATTTAGTTGTTAAACCAAACTCACATAAATAGGTTTGGAGCTTTTATAGGGAGAGATAAATTAGGGGAGAAGTTATAATAAATTCATTTCCTATAAATATGTATAATGTCCTAGATGTTTGATATAGAATTCAATAATATTATTTGTGATTGAAATCTATCTCTATGTGTTCTCCATTTCACTGTGCATCAATTGAATAATTTTTGTATTTTATCTTCCAATATATATAAAATTATTTAATAGTTTGAAAGTCCTACAAATATAATTGAAATGTCTATGCTCATTGATTCATCCCCCCTTCAATTATTGTACCTATAACAACTATATGTTTTCATAAGACTTGACACCTACCTTACATTCTTATCCAAATAATTAACTACCTCAAATATCCCTTACCTAAGATAAAACCCTTTTTTAATAGTGACTGAATGTATTTGACTGGGCCAACTTAGTTTTGAGTATTTAGCATGTTACAGGACTAAGTTAGCCTAGCTAACATAGTCCAAGACCTAACTATTCTTTTTATTAACTAACTAGTTTGACTATGTTGAATGCATTAGCTGAAATCTTAGAAGAGTTTAGGTTAAAATCAGTTTGTATATACACATATTTCACCCCATTTACCATAGAGATAATCATTCATTTTTTCTTATTTATCTATTTATCCACCATTATAATTGATGAGTCATTTCTTAGGGTTCTATAATAATTAGAGAAGAATATTGTCTTGTGTGTCTTTTATACATAAGATAAGTCTTTTATCTTAGAGCTGACCTATCTTTATGATCCTTACAAACCAAAATAACCTTTTGCAAAGGACTATTGGCCAAGGGAGAGGTTTAGGATCAATGAGTTTGTCTTAAAGGTAAGTATTCCTAACTCTTATGTTTTTATTGTTAGTAGATAGATTTTCATTTATAATGTATTATGAATGTATTATCTTTCCATGCTTAGGATTACCTCTGCATGACTTGGGCAGGGTTTTTATTCGCATGTTTATTATTCATGTTTATCCCCCATTTATGACATAAGTTTTAGTGCTAAGTAGACTAGATTTAATTTACTTTGTTATTTCTTTCAAATACAAATAGCTAGCTAGGTTTATTATATGGTGCTACTTAAATAGAGGCTTTGTAACCATCCCTAGGTATGTCACATGATAAGAGATCCCTTAGGTAGGTTGAGCAGATCTATATTGATCATGACCTTGATTATCAATATATTTCTAGTGTTATATTTAGCTAATTTATATTCTCCATTTTGGGATTGATTTATATATCAAAATCACTTTAACTTGTATATAATTTTTACTATATTTATATATCTACTACATGGTTTAGTAGTGTAGAATCTATCTACTCCCAACTCTGCACTCTCTTATTTACATTCCATCTCTTTCTCTCTTGGATATATATTTAGCCTTCTAATGTGTTAGAAAACATGATAATATATGCACAATTCACCTCCATGTAGTCCTCTACACCTTATAGTGTGAAATATTACTTTAATTCATATACCCTCTCCATCATTTCCTAAGAGACTTCTCTTTTGATCAAATTTTACACTTCAACATTATGCTAATTCTTCATGTACTAGTAGAACATATGTTGGATCCTTCCTAATATGGGTTTCTTACCTCTTCTATATGTAATACTTGCTTCAAATTAATATTATTTCCACATACACCATCATTTCTTGTAGTGCTTACAACATTGAGGTTATCTCCTTAATATTCTTTGACATTTATATCTCTATGTCATGTCTTGATCTAGATTATATTCAATCCATAATATTTTATTCTTGATAAATATAAATTTACACTTGCTAGATAAAATAATTCTCTAGTAAATTATACCAAATACACTAATCATAATATTTTCCTATACCCTAACTACTTCATAGTCAGTGATATGTTGATGCCCTCATCCATTTTAGGTAATTCCTTATCAACACACTTTCCCTTTGCATGTGAAATAGATGATGGTGGATGATATGTCAGTGATTTATCTTAATTTATGTTTGAAATACCTAAAATTTGGTGATTCTATCAATGTTTTACAACCTATTTGCACCTAAAAATTACATGGTGAGACATTTCTAATACAAATCTGATGATGATGTAATGACCTCTTATTTTGTACTTTACATGGAAATATCTAGCTCTAAACCCCATATATGATTCCACATTCCTATTTTGACCCATTTTAACCCCCTTGATCATGAAATTTCTAGTAATTTATTAATTATTTTAAAAATTGACCATGATTGTTAAAACTATCACCCAATATGACATAACTACCCCAACCATTTGCAAAACTTCCCCTCAATTTCCACAACTATTGTAGTGGTTATAAAAAATAAGAGGTGATATCACTATATAAGGGTGGTTGTGTATTAAATTATGCATGGTTTCCTCTTCTAATATGGTGTTTTTTCTGAAACAAGTGGTGGTTCTTCAACCACCCCTATATAGGGAGGCAATTTTGTTATAGTGGAAATGCATTCCAAAATTATCTCTCCTAACTCCTATTTTCACATGTTTTTCTCAATTAACTTCACATTTATTATTAATAAAAAAATTATTCACTTATAATCATGCCCAAATCACTCACTCTTTTAATTTTATCCTTATTTAGTCCATCTCAAGTTGAACTCACTATCACACTTAGTTGAAATCTCTCATAAAAACTCCATTCTCTTCCTACAAGAAGGCTATTTTTGGCTTGATTTTAGATCCAAAAATTACCAATAGATATTATTATAGAGAATATTTTTGCAACCATAACCTTGTTATAATTTATATAATATTTAATCCCTTGTATTTTTGAACCAACTACATAGTTAAAAATAAATAAGTGTCATTAGTGAAAGAAAAACAAACCTTGAAAGCCAAGACATTAAATAGCCTCAGTTTAAATACTCTTATTTTTGTGGATTATGTATTCTCCCCTTTCCTATCTTTTTCAAGAGTTTGTTCATCCTTCATATAGATAGCTGCCTAAATTTACATAAGAGCATATAGAGATAACATGTTGAGTATTGCTTTATCAACACACTTCTTGCACTTTAGCTAATTTAGTTCTAAATTAGGTTGAATTTCTTTAGATTTTTAGTATTTTTTATTTGTTAAATAGATCTACCTCTTTCATTTTTACTTTCTACCAAAAAATAATTTGTTTTAATTTTTGCTTACATTGAATAGAGTAGTTTCCTTTCAAGTTACAAACATATCATGTCAATTATTACAAAAATAAATATTATTAAATATTAAATTCATTTCCATATAATATAATGTTTCTTCATTCAATATCTAAACAAACTTCTTGGACTTAAAACAATCACTTGGGTAAACACAAAAACATAGGTAACTATAGGCAAATGTATGAAGGTTATGGATTGCTAATTTTGTTTGTTTTAAAGAGTTAATATTATTTTTATTTATCTCTTTCAAAACATAAAATTAAAAACTTATATATATTTTTTTCATCCTACTAATTTGTTAGAAAAATATTCTTTGTAGCAAGCTAGAGAGGCTAAGAAGCTAAACCTAGTTTGCTTACAATGAAGGTTCATAAAAAGTGTTTCATTACTATTATTTTAGATCAGATATATTATCCTATTAATTTTACACCATTTATTTTATTCATGCATTTATTTCATGCCAAATAAACTAATTGAAAACAAACATAAACATTACATCTAGTTCGCATGCAAATGGATCTAGGAAAAATTAACATCTTGCATGGTAGTATACATTTCTTCACTCCCTCATTATATGAATTATAAATTATTTGAGAGGATAAGAAAAAGAGTTTTGATTTTATTTGTTTTTATTTTTATTTTTAAATTTAATTTTATCACTTTATTTTTAACAAGCATTCATTGGTTGAAAACCTAGAAAATCCCCAAAAGAAATAATAACAAAATCTTTGTCATTTGTGCAAGTAACCACATAAAAAAAAGAGGCTTTAAATTAATGAAAGAAACCAAATAATATAAAAAACATTGCACATCTTTGAAATAAATCATATACTAGATAATCCTTGTCCATCTGCTTAAGTAATACATATCAAAGCATTGTTTCAAAATTATACCAATCACACTTTACAATCTATTGACTAAATAAGTCCATACACTTTTCTTTATATTCTTCCTAGTCTCTTTTGGATGACCCCTTATGAGATACCATATCTTATCTATCACAACCTATTACCTATGGTTGTAGCACTTACTCCCAACATTATTACATAGTTTAACATTAATATTTATTTATGATGTGAGGTCTTTCAGTCTACTCCAATTCCACACCACATCATAGAGTCCCTATCTAATTTTGAAGAATAAATGCACATCATCAATCCACCTATCATTATTCTCCTATATAATAGGGGATGCCAATATAACATTATCCAATCTTAGTCACCCACCCATCCTATTATTATTTTCCATGGGTCTAGCCTTATATTATATCATTCACATCTAGTGGATGACATTGGCTAGGCAAAGTCAACCCAGTAGAGTAGATGTTATCCCATGAATCATTTAACCCAATATCTCACATTTAATTGCACCTATCATTGACCAACAACTCTACTTTCTTATGATATCAAATACCAAAGGGCCTTGGAGATCTATCTCCACATAGTTTTACGCTCTCAATGAGTATCAAGATGCTACTAAGGTATACTAATTCTATTATGAGAATCCATTACTACCACTTATCCCAAATCCCATTCCACCCAACACCTAGCCAAACCCCTAGTCTATCCATTATGTCAACTACCTTAGCTAGACCTCATGGAGTTGGCTGTATAGTTAGTTAATGCTAATTTTCATGCATATAAATAGGTCAAACTAATATGAAAGAAATCATCCTTTACATATCCATTTTAATTCTCCTTTCCCATTCCTTTCTCTATATTTTCTCCTTAAATTTATCCTATGGGTATCCATATACCCCAAAAATATGTCTAGATAGGACATTGACACATCTATTATCCTAGAGGGATATAAGAGAGGCCTATTTAGATATATTAAACCATCATGGCTGAGTTGGAACAACTAAAACTTTGACAATAATGTAGAACACCAATCTTATGACTAATCCCTTCTTGACATTTAGGTCAGGAATAAGATTATCATTCAAGTGATACATGACATATAAAAAATTGTAAGTAACAACCTTGAATCCAACACCATGAATATTACAAGTGGATGCCAAATCACTCCTCACTTAGATAGTAGGTCATATATCATATTTAAAATCCTAGATATGGAAAGCATCACCAAATAGTATCACTATTAAGGAAATATTTGTCATTTACAAAATGAGTTTAATCACATGTAAGTCATTGTGCATCCTTACAATAGGAAATAGGATTCCTCTAACCAACTAATGACCACTAAAAATAATATTCCTAGGTCTCCTACCCTAAAAAAAATATCTCATGTGGCCTCAAGTTAGGAATATACCCGTTGTATACTAGAGTCCCAAGGCCCCAATACCAACACCATTAACACCCTGGTGGGTTATATATATGACATAGAAAATAAGAAATAATATCTAAGAGAAGTAATATTACAAAACCTCCTTATGCCAACTCAACCCTCTTCCTTCCCCATTTTAGTGACAACTCACCCCACATCACAACAAAAAAATTACATGCTCCCACAATTGTAGGGGTGAATACCACAATTGAACCACATCTCTCATCAACCTCTTAGAGGAATTCTCACCCATGGGGTCCCCAACCTTGATGCCTAAAAATATTATTCATCTTACCAACCTCCCACTCAAACTCTACTAAGATGTGTATAGACATATGATCTACCACCACAAAAAGTATAGTATAAAATACTCTATAGTTCCCTACAACTCTGTGTTACATGCCTCCCACATATAGTCACCCTCCATAAATTGGATATGTCCCAACCCACATCTCGTTAGGCTACACACATATAGCCCATATATCATCATAATAAATCCCATACACTTTTCCAAAACAAGGCACAATGCCTCTCATGTCTTATAGAGTCCCCTCATACTTCCACATGTATTCTATGTCCACTTAGTCAAAAAATTATTCCTTATCTTACTCTATGCCACCCTATCATTTTTCATCCAATCCTCTTGGTATATATCAAGACAACATGTACACTACCCTACCTCCTCATACCAACATCACCACAATGGTGATAGTTTTTAACAACATGGGTACCTATGCCAAAAACATTAAAGAACCCCTCGATGCTTGGAGATGGGGAGTTATTCTCCCATGTCCCTTACTAGATCTTCCCCAATTTTAAGGGGAAGGGAATCTCAATGCACATGTAAAATCCTAAGACACAAGTGTTAGGGAGCTCTTACCTTGGGATGGGGTTGTAGCAAATATCTTCCCTAAGACACTCAAAGTGATATCCCTTGATTGGTACTAATGCTACCATAAAGGGTCCCTACACTCTTTCCACCAACTCATGGCCAATTTCATCAAATATTTTTATAGGAACAAACTCCTAAAAATTATCATATGATATTTATTTCATATCAAATAAGAAATAATGAATCGGCTTCCAATTTCATCACAAGATGGTGGTAGGTCCTATATTCCTCTTTCAATGCAACTAACATGGACCATCAAGAGTTATGTGATATTTTCCTCCATTACATTAAGAAATAAATGAGGGAATATGTCTATAAGTTCCCATATTGATCATATTAGGAGGCCCTCAAAATTTCACTCTATATTGATCAAATATCCATCAATAGTGGAAGATGAACCTATTGAACCAATGGGCATATCATGACTAAAAATATTGGGGAATCTCACACTATGAGTGAAATCTAAAATAAAATGAACAACCAAGGTCCCAAGATCTTAAAAAATAATAGGAATTATACTATTGATGGTGTCACCAACTAAGCCAAGAAATAAAACCTTCAAATAAAAGTCAATACCCACTTACGAATACCTTTAACACTAACACCAACAACATAAGAGGCATGAGTTAGAGTCTTCCTCCTACCATCCATATGGATGGTTTCAACTGGCCACCACCTTATAATTCATAATAAAAAAACCAAAAATAAAATTAGCATCAATCAAACCAATAATACCCCTAGTTCCAAAACCAAAACTATTACCTAAATAATAACCAAATTGGATTTAAGCATCAATGATAGAATATAAGACCTAAGGATTATGACCCCAACATATACTTCTATTGGAGTTGTTGCCAAAATATAGATAATGCAAGTGCAATGGAAACATGATCACATGAGTGGAAGCAAGTGCACACCAGATAGATGCTAAAGCAATTTGAAAATAACACAAGAAGATAAATTGCACAAGACAAAATGGAGAAAACCAAAATCTGATTAACATGAGATGGCCAAAGTAGGACTAAAAATAAGAGAGTACGTAAGTAACTCCTCCGGAAAATGTGGGCAAGGCACCCCAAGAATAGACTGTAACTCCTCCATGAAAGGTGGTGACAAAGTGCTAAGAATAGAGAAGTAACTCCCATCAAGGGAGTTACTTGTGACATTCTTATGACACCTATGACACATCTATGACACACACCTCCACATAAACTATCCTATCCCAAAAATGTAGGAAAATTCCATGTATGTACAAGAAATACAATTTCCCTAATTAATAAATAAGGAAAAATAAAAAACTACACTAATACCCCCCATAAGCATAGCTTAGGTGGGCAGTGTGGAAATATAAAATGGGTCCCAGCAACTAGGCCTGATGAGGTACCACATGTACAAATGCAATCTCCCATAAGATAGAGAAAAGGAGAAAACCCGTAGGAAAAAAACTCCCCCAAAAAAGAGAGACATAAAAGAAATAAGAGGCTAGAAGGCCCCCATTGAAGATGATGCTACTACAGATGTAGAACACACCGCAAGAAGAGCTCGTAGATGAATGAACTTGCTCTCAGTGAAAGGTTTGGTGAAGATGTCTATAACCTGATTTGAAGACTAACAAAATATCAAGTCAATGACCTAACTATGAATCAGCTCTTGAATGAAAATGTATGTGAATCTCTATGTGCTTGGTCCGCTGGGGCTGAATTGGATTCCTACAAATTTGAATGGTACTTTGGTTGTCATAATAAATGATGGTGGGCTACCTGATAGGAATGCCAAACTCAAAAAGTATCCCCTAAAGCTGAATAGCCTTAGTAGCTACATTAATAACTCCCCTATACTCTACCTCTATGTATGATATAGCAATAACATTCTACTTCTTGCTAGACAAACTGATAGGACTAAAACCTAGAGAGAAATTGTAACCAGAAGTGGACTTGTAAGTCTCTGAATCACCAGCCCAGTCTAAATTTATATATCCAACCATTTCAACCTCTATGCCAAATCTATAATGAATCTTGTATCTATGTGAACCCTATATGTAATGCAAAATCCTCTTAGCTGCTTTCTAATGCAGCTCATGAGGTTCTTGCATGAATCTAGAGACAAGTCCCACTATATATGATATGTCAGGCCTAGTGTGAGTCAAGTAGATGAGACTAACAACAATTTGTTGATACCGAGTGGCATCAACCAATGGTGAAGAACAATCAACCTCAAGCTTAACTCCTAATAGAAAGGGAGTCAGAGATGGCTTGTAATTAGCCATGTGAAACTGAGCCAATAAGTCAAGAGCATACTTAGGTTGTGCAAGCAAAATCCTAAAATTTGACTATGAGATCTTGATGCCAAGGAAGTAGTGAAGCAAACCCAAGTCTGTCAAGTCAAATCTATCCTAAAGAGATGCCTTCACCACTGCAATAGTTGATGAAAAACTCTCGATGATCAAAAGGTCATCAACATATAAAACCAAAATCAAGAGTGAATCATCCTTCTGTAAGAAGTAGACATTGCTATCAGAATGGCACCTAGTGAAACCTGCTATGAGAAGGAAGGAATCCATCTTGGCATACCAAGCCTGAGGGGCTTGTTTGAGGCCATAGATATATTTATTAAGTCTACATACTAAGGAAGAATCTTGAACAAATCTTGGCAGCTGCTTCATGTAGATCTCCTAATCTAGGTCTCTGTGAAGAAAGGCACTCTTCACATCCATCTGATGCACATCCCAACCATGTGTTTTGGTAATATCTAAGGTGAGTTAGATAGATGTCATCTTTGCAAAGAGTGCAAAGGTCTTTGAGTAATCAGTGCCTATCACCTGTGAGAAGCCCTTGGTGACCAATTGCACCTTGTAATTATCAATCGACCCATCTGTTGCAAACTTGGTCTGATATATCCACCTACATCAAACCATTTTTCTTCCCTTAGGAATTGAAGTCAAGTCTGAAGTGTGATTTTTGATTAAGGAAGAATATTCTTCCTCCATAGCACTATCCCACTCAAGTACCCCTGATGCCTCTCAAAAAGTCTATGGATCTGAAATTGTAGCAAAGAAGGCATGTGGATCTATCTAAGAATCCCCCTTAGTACATATATCATCTATGAGATCTCTTACCTAAGTGCCAACACTCTCAAGTGTCTGTCTAGCCCAAAGTGGCTTAAAAGTGGGTGAGTCAAGTGCTAACTCCTCATCCTCTAATTGACTAGAGGTGGATGACTCTGCATCACTGTCCTCACTGTCTAAATACAAAGAAGAAGAAGATGTCTCTAGCTCAAGAACCTGTTGTGGTTGATCTGAATTTGATGAGGAATCATCATGAAGAAGTAGATCCGATGAGGGAGAAGAGTGTCAAGTGTTGAGTCTCTAGGGCTCTCCTGAAAATGGACACTTCTCTCAATGAACAACTCATGAGTGACTAGATCTAGAAGGTGATATCCCTTAATACCATCTAGATATCCTACAAAGATGCAAGGCTTAGACTAAAATTGCATAGCTTTGCATTTATTCTTCAGAATGTGGGCCATGGCTAGGGATCCAAAAAATCTAAGGTGGTTAACATCAGGTTTCCTTTTATGCCAAGCTTCAAAGGGTGTTATCCCTTTCAAAGCTTTGTGAGGAACCCTATTTTGAATGTATCAAACAAAATTGATTGCCTCATCCCAGTACTATGGTGCTAAGGATTTGGAGTGAATCATATAGCTACCCATCTCTTTTAAGAACCTATTTTTGCATTCTAAAACCCCATTCTGTGAAGGACTATAAGTGACTGTGCACTGCAAATCAATCCCCTCTCTGGTGTAAAACTGCTCAAACCTGATGCTGACATACTTCCCTCCATTATCAATTTGAAGAACCTTGATGGATTTCTCACTCTATTTCTCAACAAGAGCCTTAAAGTCTATAAATTTTCAAACACTTCAGACTTTTGTTTGAGAAAATATATCCAAGTGTACCTAAAGAAATCATCAATGAAAGTGAGGATGTACTTGGCCCTTATGAAATATGGTTTAGGAAAGGGTCCTGATACATCATTGTGGAATAACTCCAAAGGTTGTGAATCCCTCCAAGCTTTGCCTTTGTCAAATTTTGCTTCAGGATGCTTTCTAAGGGAGCACCCCTCACAAAGTCCTTTTGAGAATTGGACATGAGGCAAGCCAAAGACCATGTCATGTTTACAAAGTTGCTCAAGGTAGTGGTAGTTATGGTGGCCAAACCTCTCATGCCACAATTTTCTAACTCCATTTGAATGAGTCAATAATGTTGTTAGAGAAGAATCTAATGCAAAATGTGAGGTGTATAACTTGGCTTGGTGATCTGCCCTACCCACTGCCACTGTAGTATCACTATGTAACTCCTTGATAACCACTAAATCTAGTGAAAACTCAACTCTCATGCCCTAACCAATGTGAGTGATTTTGTACATTGATAGGATATTGGTTGAAAGAGAAGGAACACTTAGAACATTGTTGAATGTTCCTCCTTCTATTTCAACTAACCCTCTCCTTGTAACAAAAACTGATGTGTCATCACCCAAACTAATTGAAGTCATGATACAAGGCTTTAAAGATGAAAACACAACTAGTGAAGAGCCCATGTGGTGAGAAGCACCTGAGTCGATGACCTATGAAGATTTAGAAGATATTGTAGCTACAAGGGCCTTGCCATTTTCTTTCTCCTTACCCTTGCCTTTTGCCTTGGTAGAATCTTGGGTAGATGAATTTTTCTTGATGGACTCTGGAACACTTATGTTGTTCTTCTCTAGAAGATGATTTAGGTGATCTATTTGTTTCTTCATGCATTTGTGTTCATCATGCCCTATATTTTAAAAATAGGTACACTTAACCTTCTCCTTCTTAGGTTTAGCATTGGAAGAGGAAGTCTCACTATTTTTTTGGCAGGATTGGTGTTTTCTTTCTTTTTCTCTTGGTCCTTGTTCTTTTTCTTCTTCTCTTTTGTTGAAGTCTTATCCTTACCATTTCTAGCTATCAAAGCTTGGGGTTGAGTAGACTTCATTATGCCCATTTGAATTAGGTTATCTTGCTCCCTAGTCAAGTCGGCAATGAATGAATCTAAAGAAGGCATTTTCCATGTAGTGCCAAGGGCACATTTTATGGCATGGAAAGTGGAGACAAAGACTGAATAGCTTGGACCTAACTTTTCAAGAATAGAAATTATGAGTTGATCATATTTCTTCTCTATCCCACATTATTTCAATTGTAATCTAAGGGCCTTAAACTTAGTGAAGAAGTCTTGTAGGGTGTCAAATTTTCTAGGATTTAGACTTATGAGTTCATTTTTGATCTCATGACCTCTCATCTCATCAAGCTTCCCAAATAACTTTTCTAAGGTGTCCCATATGTCATTGGGAGTCTGGGAGGATTCTAGATGGAAGAGAAGTTTTGGAGACAAAGACAAGATCAGTAATCCATAGGCTTCATCACTACAATTGTACCACATGACCTTTTCAGCATCAGTGTTGGGTTCTACTTCATTACCCATGGTGATCATATACAACCCTTTGCTTCTAAGAATGATTGACATTTTAACCTTCCATTCATTATAGTTGAAGGGTGTCAGGGGTTTAAGTTGAAAAGAATCAATTTTTAGCTAAACTTAGTTGAAGTTGTGTTGATTGCAAGTTGTGAAATTATGTAGAAAGGATAATGAAAGCAAAGATTTACAAGTTGTGAAAAGCAATCACACCCCCCTAAAATATTGAGCCCCCCCCCCCCCAAATATGCAAGTGCATGCTCAAAATATGTCAGACTCAATCGAGAATGCGTCTTAGAGCAATCAGTGCAAGACTAAAGCAAATAAGATGTCAGACTCAGTTGAAAATGCGTCCCAAGAGATCCAAATTTTTTGCACTTTATAAACTAGTGCATTTTTGACAAATAAAAATCCTACACACTAGAGAATTGAATTACAAACACTTTTCCAAAAAATGGCACCCAAATCTGAGCTACTATTTGCAAGATATTAAAGGTTCAATTTTCTCATAAACTAGTGTTTTTGCAAAAAAAACACTAAAACATTAAAAAATGCATGTTATGAGAGAGAAAGTGGCCTTCCAACCACTCATTAGATTTAACATAGAATGAGGAATTCGAAGGAGGTTTGTGTGAGGGGTAATTGGCCTCCAACCAACTCAGGCCTCACCCTTCATCTTCGATAAGCAAAGATACAAGTTTAAAATGAAAACCCCCAAATTACAAAATTGTCTATAAAATTGAATATTTAGTAAAATTGATTGATTTTTGTTTTATCAAGTCAATTTTAACTAAAAAAATGAAGCATAGATAGAAATGAACCACTGGCCAAGCATCTATGTGTCCACATGGGATGACAAGTAAGGAAGGGGTGCCCAAAAGAAAACACAGTCTAAATTTTAGCAGAAAAGACAAAACAAATATGCAGACTTGCTAGGCGTATGGCCTGATGGCACCTTGCTGGAAGAATAATCATAGAAATGATAGAATTTTCACCAAAAATAAGGCACAGTCCTAATTTGCTGACTTTGATGGATGCCATACAGCCTACAGACGTGGCAAAAGTGAAGGATGCTAAAGTTGGCAGACTTGTAGACTGCTGACCAGAAGTGCATGCCATATGGCCTATGGTAGAAGTGAAGAGCAAAGGCTAGGTGCTGCTAAAGGCTTGGCAAATAGAATTGAAGACTAGAAGCTAGGCATTGAAGCCTGGCTGTAGAAGGATTGTTGTTTGGAGTTATTGCTTCTCCACACAATAATGGCATCCAAGAAGAGAAATAGATGAACCAGCCCCTAAAGTGAAGACAACCAAGACACCCAAAGGCCAAGGATTTCTAAGGAAACTAACCAGAAATTTATATATATTTTTTAATTTTAGATCAAATCTAGAAAAAAAAAAGAGAACTCCACTCCTCTTGATTTCAAAATGAACTAAAAGCATAACCATACACATGATTACCATTCTTAGCTCTGATACCATATCGAAGTTGTTGCTAGAATCTAGATAATGTGATTGCAATAGAGATGTGATCACAAAAATTGAAGCAAGTGCACACCACATATATGCTAAAACAATTTGAAAATAACACAAGAAAATAAATTACACAAGACAAAATGGAGAAAATCAAAATCTGATTAACATGAGATGGCCAATGTGAGGACTACAAATAAGAGAGTACATAAGTAACTCCTCCACAAAAGGTGGACAAGGCACCCCAAGAATAGACTGTAACTCTTCTATGAAAGGTGGTGATAAGGTGCTAAGAATAGAGAAGTAACTCCCATCAAGGGATTTACTTATGACATTCTTATGACACCTATGACACATCTATGACACACACCTCCAAATAAGCTAGCCTATCCCATAAATGTAGGAAAAATCCATGTATGCACAAGAAATACAATTTCCCTTATTAATAAATAGGGAAAAATAAAAAACTACACCAATAACTTCTCTTCCATAGAGTCATAGGACATGACACTTGGGGCTACCTGTAGTATAAAAAATTTATACAAATACTCCTAGAGGACCAAAGGTATAAATTTGTAGATATATTCCTAGGAGGTGTGTACACAAACACCCAAACCTTTACGAGTGGTCTTATCACTCCCCAAAACAAGAACTTATAATTTACCATAATCCTTGCCATAACCATGAAATGTAACTTACTTAGAGTTAGTATTTTAATAACTATCATGACACCTTATTCAACATAACCAATCCATGATAATAGACAATCATGATGTAAAATCCTCAACTCCTAGGGTACCAAACACCAATATGGCCCTTCAAATAGGAGTTCAATCAAAAATTGGGTGGTAGGTGTCATGGAATTAGAGTTTAAAGAGGAAGAAAACATTATAGCTCATGATAGAATGAATTAACCTAACATTGGACCTAACATACACATGGTTAAAATATAAAAAAATAAGATAATCTACCTGATGACCCCCTTATTCTTACACATGATCAATGGACCCTACATTATAATAGAACCAAGTTCCACCTAGGTGCTAGATTAGGGTTCATTCTCATTTCCCCCAAAGGAGTAAGTCATGCATTATAAATTACAACTAGATTTTTAATGCAAAAATAATGGAGCCAAATATAAGGAACTACTACTCAATATACTCATCACAAAATTCTTAGGTATCTAAAACTTAAAGATCCAAGGGGATTCACAATTGCTCATAAACTAAGTTTATAAAGTCTACCAAACTAAGGATGAACACCTCTAGATATACAAGATATCCATTCTTGAGGTCACTATGAACTTTGATTTTTTTCCATTGAAGTAGTCCCTATAGAAATTAACCATGTTGTTAACTCTATAGCTACCTAATCATCATGTTTCATCCTCCATTCAATAATCCTTGAATCATATTTTATAGTCTCAATTAGGATGGAGTCTATCATAATTAAGACACCTAAAAAATATAGTCACCCACATCAGGAAAGACAGGGACCCTATTATACTTGATCTAACTAATAATGATGAGGCCATCGTTAAGTTACTACAAGCTTATGATGACCTCCGTTATTTTCATCATAAAAGGGGTTTATAATTTACCTATTATCCCAACTCAACTCTCAAGACCAAGTTTGATGAATCCTACTATTTCATAGAAGATTATCACTCCTCTTTTGATGATCATGATGTCTTTAAATATTGAGGATGAATACCCTGACCTTCCCCTAGATCCTAAAATATTCTAAGATGGAAATATATCCTTCATTGAGTAACCTATTTAAATTAATATTGGGACAAAGGAGGACCCTATGATCCTTAAGCTAGGATCCTCTGTTTCTGAATAAGAATTGGAGGACCAAAAATAACTCTTGATGGAGTTTTCAAAGGCCTTTTCTTTCTCTTACACTAACATTATAGGCATCAATCCTGATATGGTCATGCACAACATGGTTAAAACATCCAATATAAAAACCATTAAACAAAAGCTCAGACCCATCAAGCCCAAGGTCGAGTTATGGTAAAATAGGAGGTTATTAAGATTCTACAGGTTAATTTCATTAATCACATTGACTATTATAAGTAGATGTATAACATCATCCCCCTCCTAAAAAAGAATGGCATGATTTGAATATGCATGGATTTTTGAGATATCAACAAGGCATGCCCAAAAGATGACTTCTCTCTCCCATCTATTAACATCATTGTTCATTCCATTGTAGGGTATGTAATATTATCACTCATTGATGGATTTTTAGGATATTAATAGATACACATATCTGACAAAGATCAAAGTAAAAATTCATTCACCACATATTAGAGAACCTTATACTATGTTTTAATGATATTTGACATAAAAAATGTTGGGGCAACATATAAAATGGCCATGACTCACATCTTCCATGATCTCATTCATAGGATAGTGGATATTTACGTAGATGAGTTGATTATAAAATTAGGGTATCACAAAGACCACCTAGGAGTATTCTATATTATCCTTAAATGATCAATTAAATATGAAATTACCCTCAACCCAAATAAATACATGTTTTGTGTCACCAATGGGAAAATCTTGGGATAAATCATCTCCAAATGGGGTATAGACATCAATTCCACTAAAATCTAGGCTATCTTAGAAATGAACCCCCCTAAAAATGAATTTAGCATCAAGATATTTTAATGAAAACTAATAGTTATCTAACAATTTATCACTAACCTCACCCACTCTATACATCTCATCAATAATCCAATCAATAATAAAAGTGTCATAACTTATACAAACAATTATCAAGAAGCATTCAACAGAATAAAATGCTTTTTCTATCCCCTCTGACACTCATGGAACCCAAGCCAAAAAAACTCTCAAACTCTACATAAGGGTGACCAAGGTGTCTCTCATAGGCATGTTAGTTCAAGAAGATGACATAAATAAAGAACATGTGATTTATTTCATTAGATAAACACATATAAATTATGAGATACGATACACTCAAGTAGAGAAGGAATGGCTAACAATAGTGTTTTCAACCAAATAACTATAACACTATGTGCTTAATCAAGAAACAAGAGTTGTTGTAAGATCCAAAGCCTTAGAGACTTTCCTAACCTAGTGATCCATATCTCTAAAGGCTAGGAATTTCATCATGATGTTGAGTGAGTTCAAATTAAATTATATCAACCAAAATTCCATTAAGGGGAACATCATTACAGATTGGTTATTGACTCCCCACTAGAGGTTAATAGCCTCATGGATACTAATTTTACCAATAAATTAATATGTTATAAAGAAAAACCCACCATCAGTTACTCTCCTTTTTATGTATACATCAGTAGTTACATTGTTGAGAAAACCTACCCTAAATATGCCAATTCAAATAGAGGAAACATCTTCATGTTATTAGATCCAAGTACGTCATCTTAGACATAGTATTTTGTTGTAAGGATTTTGATGGAATCTTACTTCTATGTGTCAACCAAGAGGAGTAAAAAAAATACTCTTTCATTATCATACCTATGTGAGTGATGGACACTTTGATGGCCATGCGACCTCTCACAAAGTATATAGTATGGGTATTTTTGGCCCATCATAAAACATGATTCCATCAATTATGTACATAAAGGTGATAAATTCCAACATTTTCCATATGAGATACATATCCCCCAGGGCATTGTATCCCATTATCAATCAATGGCCCCTTTCCACTTAGGGCCTAGACATGGTAAACTCTCTCTTGGTTCTTCATATGGACACCACTTCATCATCACAACATTTGAATACTCCACTAAATGATCAAAGCGAATTCCCCTAATAATTGTGTCCAAATACATTATCAAAAAGTTTATCCTCAACTATATATTTTATAAATTCAAGATCGCAAAAGTCCTTAATACCAATAATGGTTCCCCATTTAATAACCTTTTGATTCATGAAATATGTGATTTATCAATATATGACACCATCTAGATTTTGTATATTATCCACAAACTAGTATTCAACATGAAGCTGCCAACAAGACCTTGAAGTGAATCCTAGTCAAGATCATCAATTAATCTAAATGAGATTGGCATTTGTATCTCTATCTAACACTCTAGGCTTATATAACAACTATTAAAATACCCATAGGAGCAACCCATTATTAA